>JAJEJO010001061.1:41298-243599 GCA_020662805.1 Glaucomys volans
AAAAAAAAAAGAAAAAAAAAAAGAAATAAGGATGAAAACACAAAGAATAAATGCTACTTTTTATCCTTTTTTTCTTTTCTTAGTTGTTCTTTTTAGATATACATGACAGTAGAGTATTTTTTGACATATTATACGTACATGGAGTGCAACTTATTCTAATTAGGATCCCATTCTTGCAGTTGTACATGATGTGGCATTTCACTGGCCATGTATTCATATGTGAACATAGGAAAATTATGTCTGATTCATTCTACTGTCTTTCCTATTCCCAACCCTCACTCCCTTCCCTTCATTCCCCTTTGTCTAATCCCAAATTCTTCTCTTCTTACCTAGCACCCCCCACCTTAATGTGAATTAGCACTCACATATAAAAGAGAGCATTCAGCCTTTGCTTTTGGGAATTGTCTTATTTTACTTAACATGATAGTCTCCAACTTTACCAGCAAAAGTTATAACGTCATTCTTTTCAAGGCTGAGTAATATTCCATTGTGTATATGTACCACATTTTCTTCATCCACTCATCTGTTGAAGGGAATCTAGTGGTTCCATAGCTTAGCTACTGTGGATTGAGCTGCTATGAACATTGATGTGGCTGTGTCACTGTAGTATGCTGATTTTAAGCCCTTTGGGTATAAACCAAAGAGTGGGAAAACAGGGTCAAATGGTGGTTTCATCCTGAGTTTTTGAGGAATCGCCATACTGCTTTCCATGGTGGCTTTACCAATTTGCAGTCCCACCAGCAATGTATAAGTGTATGGTATTTCCCACATCCTCACCAACATTTATTGTTTCTTGTATTCTTGATAATTGCCATTCGGACTGGAGTGAGATAAAATCTCAATGTTATTTTAATTTTCATTTCTCTAATTGCCAGAGAAGTTGAAATTTTTTTATGTATTTGTTGACCAACCACATTTCTTCTTCTGTGAAGTGTCTGTTCAGTTACTTTTCCCAATTATTAACTAAGTTATTTGGTTTCTTGGTGTTAAGTTTTTTAAGTTCTTTCTATATCCTAGAGATTAAGATTTTCTCCCATTCTGTAGGCTCTCTGTTCATGTTGTTGATTGTTTCCTTTGCTGTAAAGAAGTTTTTCAGTTTGATATCATTCTATTTATTGATTTCTTGTTTTTACTTCTTGCACTTTAGGAGTCTTATTAAGGAAATCTGTTCCTAAACTCACATGATGGAGATTTGGACCTACTTTTTCTTCTAGAAGGCACAGGATCTCTGGTCTAATGCCTAGATCCCTGATCTACTTTGAGTTGAGTTTTGTGCAAGGTGAGAGATAGAGATAGGAGTTCAATTTCATTCTGCTGCATATGGATTTCCAGTTTTCCCAGCACCATTTGTTGAAGAGGCTGTCTTCTCTCCAATGTATATTTATGGCACCAGTATGAGTTAACTGTATTTATGTGAGTTTTTCTCTGTGTCTTTTATTCTGTTCCACTGGTCCTCATGTCTGGTATTGGTCCTCATGGTATTGGTACCAATACCATGTTGTTTTGTTACTAGAACTCTGTAGTATAATTTAAGCTCTGGTATTGTTATGCCTCCTGCTTCATTTTTACTTTGGCTATTCTGTGGCTCTTATTTTTCCAAATGAATTTCATGACTGTTTTTTCTATTTCTATGAAGAACAGCATTGTAATTTTGATGAGAACTGCATAAAATCTGTATAGCACTTTTGATAGTATGGGCATTTTGACAATATTAATTCTGCCTATCCAAGAACATGGGAGATCTTGCCATCTTCTAAGGTCATCTTCAATTCCTTTCTTTAGTGTTCTGTAGTTTTCATTGCAGAAGTCTTTCACCTCTTTTGTTAGACTTATTCCCAATAATTTTATTTTTGGGAGGGCTATTGTGAATGGGATAGTTTTCCTAATTCTCTTTCAGCTAATTCGTCATTGGTGTATAGGAACACAAGTGATTTAAGGGTGTTAATTTTATATCCTGCTAATCTGATGAATTCATTTATGAGTTCTAGAAGTTTTCTGGTGGAGTTTTTTGGGACATATACTATATTGATAATGTTCTAATCAAGTGAATCAAAGTAGAAAAAAATAAAACTAATGGAAACTTTGGGCTTCCAAGAGGCAGAGACTCCGGTGAAAGGCACTCACAAGAACTCCTTGAAAATTTAGATTTAGTCAGCAAGGTGGGTTGTTCAATGATTGCATACCTACCAAATCTCAGGCAAGGCTAAATTACTGGGACATCTTTATAATGAAAAATGAAAAGATGTTTATCTGCTAAAGGTTGCTTTGTATGATGACATGGCCACTGCTTGGACACAAAGGGAACTTTGAAAGAAAGTATGCTACCAGCAAAGACCCCACTCCCAGTGGAAAAGCTGCCAAAGCAAGCAGGAGAACTTCCTGTAAGTCACTGTCCTTGGTGTCTCCCATGGGGCTTCAGTTGGTACATGGGCGATGGTCTGGGGGGACAAGGCTGTGTCACTGGCCTCTTTGTTAAGCATGATTGATCACAGACAGAATCAGCAACTTTCCTTTGTGAAAACCCGCTTTCTTCTGCCCCGTTTCCTTTCACCCTTTCTTTGTTTTTCTCTTCTCTCCAAGATCCTTGCTTCTGGCCTCTCTGACAAATACCTTTGCCTAGACAAGGCAACACCACTCAAACAGAACTCCTTAATATCTCCTGGCCTGCCAGGTGTCAAGCTGATGACTCTGTTTGCAAGAAAAAGCAGGCTCTGAGCTAGAACTCAGATTAAAAAATAAATAAATAATAAAATTTTATTGAAACTTAATCGCCTAGTTGCTTTTCAATCTCATAGAAGATTCTCATTCACTCTGTTTTGTCTCAGGTTCTTACAGCCTAAACTCTATGCTTGACCTTCAAACTACTTACCCACCCATAGTCTCATTTCTTTAGCATCATATCCTGTTTTCTAAGTCCAATCTGAAAAACACCATCTCAAGATCAATGCAAGAATTTATCTCCTCTGCGCCCATATACAGCACAGTGGGGAATATTAAAGGCACTACAAATTCTGATTCCAGTTACAAGGGGGCCAAAGTACCAACGTCCAGTCCTATCCCTGTCCTGGGTCAGCCCCCTTCCACTTGGTCAGCTTCTGGCCATATTCATCTCAGTTCCTGTTCCAAAATCCTCCTTCCCCTGTCCCCCTATTGTCCTTCACCACCTGCATGACACCGTCTACACACCCTGAGTTCTAAGGCAGACTGGATTTTTCTTCAGCATGGAAACCAAGGTCAGCAAACATAACTTCCTGAGTCTGTTACTCCCAACATCTACAGTTTTACTAGTCTCTTCTTTGCTCACTGTGGGTCAACCACAATGACTTTTCTGTTCCTTGAACAAGAAAAGCCCAAACCCATCTTAAGGACTTTGCTCTGACTGTTTCCTCTGCTTGGAATGTTCTCCCTAACTTCCATTTTCTGACTCCTTCTTGATAGTCAGATATTTGCCAAAGGTCTTCTCAGTGAGGTAATTCCCAAAGAAATCCATAAAAAGAAGTCAGCCAAGCCCTCTGTCAATTCACCCAAATCCTCTGTGCAACTCTTAGTATTACTT
This sequence comes from Glaucomys volans, assembly GCA_020662805.1. Taxonomy (NCBI): domain Eukaryota; kingdom Metazoa; phylum Chordata; class Mammalia; order Rodentia; family Sciuridae; genus Glaucomys; species Glaucomys volans. The sequence continues at coordinate 44,855 of JAJEJO010001061.1, forward strand.
GATATTTCCTTGTGTATCAACTGTTTGCTACTCTATCCCATGGGTCTATCACTATGTCAGACATAAAGTAAATGCCCACCAAATGGATCCTGATTGAATTAACCAAATACTCATTTGGAGAGTGTGAGCACACATACTCTTCTAGGGAAGAGGGGCAGATCGCTGGACAGTGTTGAATACCCTTTGAGATGGGTCCTCATGAATCTGAGCACAGCTGTGTGTTCTTCTCCCATTCACTCTGTTGCTGGGTGCTTGTGTCAAGTAGACAGATGGTGATAAGCATGGTTGGGGTGTCACCAGATTAGTATAATAGAATTAAGATACCAGGAAGTCAAGATCTTTTCAAAAGAGTGCTTTTAACATTGAGTCATAGAATCTGTGCTGGAAAACAAAGTAGTTAGGACAACGGGAGAGGGTAGAAGGTAAAAAGTGATAAGAACAAATAAATTATGATGAAGAACTGAAAGGTTAAGAGGTGCTGCCCACAGAATAGGGGTTTGAAGTATAGCTTTCAAGAAAGCTGCAATTATTATATAGAAAGAGAGAAAAGAGCCATGTTCCAGCCAGACAGTAGAGCATCCTCAAGCCATTAGAGCTCTTCACCTGGCCACCACGGACCACCCCTCAGCACAGCTCCTATGCACATTTATGCCCGGGGAACATTTGACCTTATGTTACGCCACCGAAAGCTCCTCTGTCCAATGTTGGAACATGTCAGGTCTCACCTAAGGAAGAAGGAAATAAGAAGAAAAGAAAACCATACCCTATCTGATATCCATTAAGATGCAGTTATTCGTCACCTTCTCAAGGAAGCTTCCCTCCTGCACCCTGCTTCTCTCCATTACGAGGATTAGAAAACTCCCCTTCTCCATCAGAAAGCACCAGACATTTCTCCACTGTGCTCTGGTGCGTGGTTTCAAAGCATGTCCACTTGGGTTTGTTTTCCAGACTAGACCTAGACAGAGAGACGTTTAAAAGTAGGACAATATTTTACTCATCTTCATTTCTAAGCACCAAAGGTTCAGCACCGAGCAGGTAATCATTAACATTTTTTTGAACAATCGAATGAATGCACCAGTGCATAAATTATTGCATTGAACAGCAGACTGGCATGGGGGATAGAAAACCACACACCAGGAAGGCTCCCAGGTCATTAGGTCACCTGGGGGGACAAGCAGTCACAATGTCATCTACCTCACCCTGGCCCAAGAGCACCCACCCCACACACCACTCAGAGTGTCAGGGATGTTTTGAACAAGTCCTACTGACTCGGGTCCCACATCAAACATGGACACAGAGGCCATCTCTAAATACCTGGGATCCTTTAATATAAACCATCTTTTTATTACAGGTTTTATTGATGAACTGATACTTGCCCAGTTCTTAAAGGTCCTGGGGGAAAATAAACTCTGGGAAAAATTCAAAGCACAGTTTATCTCAATGGGAGGCAGCCCTATTTGTTTCTCTAGAAATAGGTCTCCTGCTCAACTTGAAGTTTGACTTATAATTGCCAAATCATTACTTCCAGTTATGAGCATTTATTGTTAAAACTAATGAGCTGCCTCCAAAAAAATATTTTTACAACTTTCTTTTGAACATTCTGAGAAGTTCTTTCTTGAAAGCTACAAATGGGGTCTTTGTGAGAGAAGTTGCCTCCTTCCCTGGACCAGGTGGGCTGGTCCAGCTCTATGCTGTCTGGAACACCGGCCACTGTGGCAAAGCGGGGTTGGGAGAGGCTGGCTGCCTTCCACCAAGGGAGTCCCCCTTCTTTCCAGGCCTGAAATGAGTCACCCAAAGGGCAAAGCTTGAAAGCAACTCTTTGGCTTAGAGATGGGAGAACTGCCTCACTGCTCTCAGGAGATTCAGCCACTTTCAATGGTTCCCCAGGATAAGGACTAGTGGTCCTGCCACCCAGTCAGACTATAGTTTTATAGCAGTTCACCAATGGATGATGGTTCCAGGCTTCCTCAGGACGCCTTTTGTGAAGGCAAGGAAAAACCTCGTCAGAAAGTGGAAATAGGCATCCTACTGTTTCTCAACCTGGAGATGGAAATATTAGCAAAACCTAGTGAAGTTAAAAAGATCAAGTCCATGTCTAAACTTCTAGACAGTCCCCTCCCCCAGTGTTATGGTTTGGATGTGAGGTGTCCCCCAAAAGCTCCCATGTGAGACAATGCAGCAAGGTTCAGAGGAGAAATGAATGAATGGGTTGTAAGAGTCTTAACCCAATCAGTGAATTAATCCCTGGTGGTATTAATTGAAGTGTTAGGGTGTGGCTGGAGGAGGTGGGAATTTGGGAGTGACTTTGGGGTATATATTTTGTATCCAGAGAGTGGAGACACTCTCTCTCTCTCTCTCTCTCTCTCTCTCTCTCTCTCTCTGCTTCTTGATAATACTCGATGCTTCCCTCTACCATGCTCTTCTGCCATGATGTTCTGCCTCACCTTGACCCCTGAGGAATGGAGCCTATGTTCTATGGACTCAGATCTCTGAAACCATGAGCCCCCAAATAAACCTTTCCTCCTCTATAATTGTGCTGGTCAAACCCTTTTAGTCACAGCAGTGAAAAAGCTGACTAAAACACCCAGGTTCCAATACACCCTCTTCTCATGCTGAAACCTGGGGATATCCTGTTGTTTCTGTGATATTTGTCCCTGCTGATACTGAAAGTAAAATAAGAGCATTTTCAATTATGTTGAAGTTCCCAGTGTACCAAGAAACTGTCACCAGGACAGTCTCTAACTTAACTACTCCAGTAAGTTAAAGCTAACAAGGAGGTCAGATCCATGAGTCCGCTGCGGAGGTTGGCAGTGGCTGCCATGAATCGAGAAGGACTCTGGGGACCATGTCCAAATATAAGAAAAAAAAAAATGCCAGGACTGATTATTGACACTTGCCACCGTTTAGAGCAGGTGACTGTGCATGTGCCACAGACAGTATTGGCGTGAACAGCCAAGATCCTGTGCAAAGCCAGAAAGCAGGCTCAGGTTCCAGCCCCTCTGCATGCCAAGGAAGATCCTTGCCATAAAACCAGAAACCAGCTCTGGTTCTACATTTGCATTTATTTAAGGATGCAATGGGTAGGGCTGGGATGAAATTAAAAGAGGAAGTTTGGCCCCGTGCTTCCTAGAAACAGACCCCAAAATACAAAGCAAAAAATATCCTTCCAAAGACAAAAAAAAAAAAAAAAAAAGGAGGCTTCCTAGAAGAAACACAGCTAGGAGGCACAGGAGAATGCTAGCAAAAGGATGTGTGCCAGTTCACAGTACTTTCTTTGCATTGCTCAAGGGTAAAGTGAAAGATAGCACTGTTTTGAACATGTTTAGATGTTTTGTTACCAGAGGGAGCTGAGGAAAGCCTGAATTCTCCAACTGAAATGGAAAAGAAAGAACAAAAAAGGCACGTTTGTGCATTTTGCTTACTGCCTGTTACTTCACACATTCCTTAGGCACCTGAGGCGTGACTCGGCGGGGAGCTGTGGGTGGATTTCATTTTCAATGAAGGCAGCTTTTAGTTGTTTGTTTTTTTTTTTAAATGCCTTCATATAAAGGTGATTTGGGACATCCCAAGGTCAACGATACACATTGGTCCTCCTCCAAGGCTTAAGCTCATCCTCTGAGGTGGCTGGAGCAGAAGGAACAATGAGTGTACTCACATTCCTGAGGTGGGCACCTCTAAGGGTCCCTCCTGTCCATCTCCCTGCTTGGTACTCTGCTGTGTGAATTTATCCCCCTGTGGCATCTCTCTTGGGTGAACTGGTACATTCTTCCTGGAAGGTCTGATCTGTGGTAGTTGGGAAAGGTACTTCACTTGGACTAAGGTGGTGGACTAGAGACCCAGCTCTGCACATGCTACGTAGTCATCGAGCTGCCTCTGCCTCAGATTCAGCATCTGAAAGCAAGAATAGCACCTCCTTCCCGGGGGTTTGCAGGAGGCCTGAATGCCATCTTCATGCACTTTGTGTCCTAAGAAGCATATGTGAAGTATCCAATGCCAAAGAGCCTTCTATTGACTATGACCTCAAATGTCACCTCCTTAGAAGAGGGCTTCCCTGATCATGCTTTGAAAATTATCACTCCTCCCTTCTTCATTGCCTTTCTGTTTCTTTTCACACCAGTTATGTCTCCTTGACATTGTTTTACCTACTCACTTGGTGATCTGTTCATTATTTGTTTCTCCTACCAGAAATCGATTAGAGTTACTTTAGATTAGATAGAGGGGAGTGAAGGGAGGGGAAGGGGCATGGGGGAAGGAATGATAGTAGAGTGAAATGGACATTAGTCCATACATGTACATGTATGACTGCATAACCAATGTGATCCTGCAATATGAATTATCAGAAAAATGAGAGATTACACTCTATTTATGTATGATCTATCAAAATGTATAAATGCATTCTACTTTCATGCACAACTAATTAGAACAAATAAAATTTAAAAACTAAAAAAAAAAAAAAAAAAAGAAATCCATGGGCAAGGACTTCTGTCTGTTGATGTCTATTATAGTTCCAGGACCAAGAACTGTATCTGAGCTACAGGAAGCACTAAGTATTTGTGAATTAGCTAATGGATCTTTCCATACTGTATCTCCTAGTTGAGAGGACGAGGGCAAATATCTCTTCTTGGTGGATCACCTCCCAGCCCACCACAAGAAATAGTAGACAAAGACAGGGACAATGTCTCCATTTAATGCCAATGTGTCTGGGACATTTTCACATCACAAAGAAACATGATCAAGTATTCTTCTAAACAATTCCTAAAATGCATTTTATAGCACAGGATTGGTTTTAGTGTGCCGAGAAGTTCTAAGTTCAACAACTATAAAAATCAAAGGAATTTCTCCCTAGAAGAAAGAGGGAAACTTTTTACAAGATTTTTGCAGAAGGAAAAATTCACTAAGAACAAAAGAGCCCTAACACAAACCCAGCTCAATTTGAATAATAGTTGAATTCTTTTCTATAATGTTTGACTGCAGTCGGTCTTAACTGGTCCCTATAGAAGTCAGCCTCATAGAAAAAGTCCTCCAGAAACCAGAAAACATGACATCAAGGAGTTGCTAATCACTCACTGATGTCAACGGCTTCTTGTTCATACCCAGGAAATAACCCCATTCATAGCTGCAAGGCCACAAAAAGTCTTCCTAATGCCACATCAGCCATTTTAAGAGTTTGTAATTAAATTTTAAAAACCCAGCATGGAAAGCAAATGGATTTTAGTTTGGGAATCTGGAAGCAAACTAGTGGAAATAATAGTGAAGTGCAGTTATCCTTACAAATCACTGTGTTGAAAGTTACCTTCTAACCGGGCTGCCAGACATGAAAAGGAAGAGAAAGCTTTCCATCAATTTTCTACAAAACTCTCAAACTGTTCCCTCTCTTGCAAGAAGAAAGAACTACCGCTTCACATTTCTTATTTTAAATAAATGATTCAGGATTTGAAAGAATCTGTTTGAATTGCTCCTGAGATATTTACCAAGCCCATCACAATTCTTACAGAAGGACCATCCCTGAGTATTGATCCTGGCAAGTATGAGAAGAGAAATGGAGAGGATGAACCCAAGTGCCATATTTGTATCGGCTGGGAGGGAGTGAGGAAGCTGAAGCTCCTTTTGGGGTTAGCCTGAACCATTCCAACATGCCCACTGCCCTTTAATTGGACCTTAATTTCCCCTGATGGCTCCTCAAATCCACCCCTTCCCACACCTCCATATCACCATGTGAGAAGCCCACCTGCCACAGCTCTGCACTTCCATTTCCAGGCCTCTTCCCCAATGCACTCTTACCAACACATTTTCTCCTAAAGTCCACCCCTCCTATTTACACCAAACTCGCTGTGGTCTGGTGCCATTGCCTCCTGACCTCCAAGACATCCTGCTTGGATGCTGTCAACACTTGGCTTGTGATTGTCCTTACAAAATGGTGCAGGCTTTGGTTGAGACCTGTATTCGTAGCCTGTCTCTAGCATGTCCTACCTGGAAAACCTTGGGCCACCTTGCAAAACTTCAGCTTCTTCATCTGTAAAGAGGAGGCAATATTACCTGTCAATAGAGTTATTGTGAGGATTATATGATACACAAAATGTAAAAAAAAAAAAAAAACTTTGGCACACTGCCCAGCATATAACAGGTTCTGATAAATAAAATTTCTTTCTTTCCTTTTCTGCCCCTGTCTTTAACTGATGAGTTCAGAATCCATATTGGTGATCTTTTCAGCACTGATGTAGCACCTTCAGATGTGTAGAATTCCAAAACTCTCATTTCCATTCTATTTTAATCCCTCCTCAGTCATACCCAGGAGATTACAAATTCCCTCAGCTAAAAAGTCCAGAGCCATGAAATTCCCCTCTCTGAATGGTGCTTACTTTCCCACATGCTCACTTCTTCTGAACATATCATGTGCCCTTATTGTGGCCGTCCACCAATCCCCACTGCTTGGATCTTAATTCCTCTTAGATGTCCTTTCCAGCTCCATTCATCCCACTGCCCAGGCAAATCTCAGGCCAGGCATTTTAGCCTCCTCCCTTGCAAGCTCCCTGGTGTCCCTCAACTCCTTGATTAACTGAAGCTACCTTGCCACTCTTCAGCCCCTGGAGATACCATCTACTTTAATCTAACAAAAATCTAACAAAATTTTATTAAAATTTTCTCAAACTATGCTGATTTGAATTAATTCACTCCTAATGCAGTTTCCCTCACTGGATGACCCTTCTGAGCTTCTACTTGCAACCATATTTTCATCTCTAACCCCTCTAAGCCCCAGTGGTGGCACTGCCTCCCACATTGTGGAGACATTCAAGTTAATATGACAGGAGCCATCATATCGCCTCTCTAAGTGGATCCGCTAAGTGTCTCTGGTGACTTCTACTAGCCACATCCTCAACTGCTTCCCAGAACTTGATCCGAGTGCTCACCACTTCCTTCTTGAAGCTTGTTCTCTATGTGTCATTCTTTACGCTGTACTCAATTCTTCAGTCTCTCTCCTCATTGGTTCGCCTTCCTCTTGCAAGCTGTAAAAGTATAAATTCCCATAATTCTGGACCACAGATTTTGACCCTCAGCTCTTTGTACTCTAGCTGGAAATTTCATCTATCCCCATCACTTTTACCATTATCTCCATAAAAGTTTCTTCCAACTCCTCGCCTCCAATTCTACCAAATGCTCCAATGGATTCCATTTGGATATTCCACAGGCATCTCAAACAGAACATCTTTAAATTTTATCTTGCTCTTTTATCTCACTCTATTTCTATTTCTGTTACACCACTACAAGTCTACCATTCGGGCAATCATTCTTGACTCCTTCTCTCATCCTAAGCAATCCAGTCATGCCAGATCACTCAAATCCATTGCAGTCCCCTATCTCCACTTGCCACATACCAAAAGTAATTCAGCCTGTCTCCATTTACGTTCACTTGTCCAAACAGACTTTGAATCACCACTTTGATATTTTCATTCTCTTGTTTTTGACTCTTTTGAGTGATCAGGGGGAAATTAGATAAATATTTAAATAATTACACACATAAACATGTTGTATAGCTAATGTTTGAAACATGCAGAAACTGTTAGAAGCTGCAAAGCAATATCAAAATTACAAATTTTATTACTGGCTATTGTAAGAAAGCCCAAATTTGGTGCCAAGAAAACAGTTTAAGCATATAATTAAGCAAAAGTGAAGGGTGTGTGCAAGATCAGGACCCACTGATCTTCTTAGCCCAACATTCAGGATCATGTCTGACACTTAGGTAATACCACTTCAGATTGAAGTGGGCAAAGGAAAAGCTCAGAATCCCACATTGTGGTAGTTATGGGTTTGAACAGAACTGGGAAATAATGCTGAAAATGCTTTCCAATTGTATTGTTCCAACTATATAAGAAGTTAAAAAACCTTTTGTTGTCTTGCTTAGGATTATGATAGTATTTTGTAAATGATAAAGTGTTATGTAATTGCAATGTGTTAGAACCTTGTTTATATGGAAAAAAATCATTCCAAATTCCAAATGACTTTGAAATGCATTTTAAAGTGTGTTTCATTGTAAGCTCCTAGAAGGCAGGGTTCATTTCTTAGTTATCTTTGTATCCCACTTCTTATAATACTTTTTAATATAATTGCACAAAAGTTCATATCATAAGCAAAACAAAATGAATTGATAAAAAGGAAGGAAAGCTGAATTCACCAAAAAGAAGTTCCTAAAAATGCAATCACTTGGCATTGCACAAACCCCTTTAAGTTGCTTCGAATGGGACTATTTAAATCAGATGCTTTCCAAATAAGAAACAGAAAGCCTACAGATAAGAAGACAATTGTGTACATTTACATCTTCATCAGATTATATTTCCTCTCATGCAAATCAGCAGCATCAACTTGCATGGAATTTGACAGCAAGTCTTCCCGCAAAGGCAAAGGAAAATCATTCAGCTTCCCTGGCTCCAAAGCAAGCTTGAGCTGGGGTGAGAATGGAGAGGAAATAAAAGACAAGAGAAGCAGCCACAGAATGAGGGTCCTTCTCATTCAGGCTTTTCATTCACTCCCTCACACTGGCCAGTAGGAGGGCAGGAAAATATTTAACTTCTGCTTTAAATGGAGTTGCCTGGTGCTTGCTATTCAGGAAAACACCTAGCTCCAGGCTCTGTATCCTCACTCTGCATGGAGGTTATTCACACACACACACACACACACACACACCATTTAAACCACCATTGCTTCCTCTGAATCCAGAGCTGGCTCCTCTACTGAGAATCTCCTTCCTGGGACAGATATCAATGGAGCAAGGAAATTGTCTCTACCTCTGGGCCTGTTACCAGGGCTCCCTCTTTTCAAGGCTTGCCACAGCCATGCTCTGAGAAACATTTATCTATGCTCCCTTCATTGTCCCCCTGCACCAGAAAACAAGGAAAGGCAAAAGAACAGTCATTATTTGTATTTGGCAAGAAAGGCAGCAATAAAAACCGAGAGGCAGCGAGTATGTAAATGTCAGGGTGAGGATGTGAATGAGGCAGGGCCCAGAAGCACCAGGGAGCAGGCTCGGGGGAGAGAGGCCTCAGCTACAGAGACAGGCATTGATGGAGAGGGGAGGAAAGGAAGAGAATTGGGAGCAGAGAATCCACCACACCTAAGAGCAAACTGGCTCAGGTTCCAGTGCCACTTCTGCCGTCTGAGGTACGAAGCATGGAAACCGAGGACCACACAGATTCTACAAGGCAATGCCCATGGAAATCCTGGCTCTGCCGCTTGCTGTTGACGCAATTTATCTAGATTAACTTCTTAACCCCTTTGTGCCTCAGTTTGTTCATCTGTACAGTCGTGATGATGATAATAAGTAGAATGGGACTGTCGTGGGGATCAAAGGAGCTGATATTTAGAATGGTTCATGAGAAAGCAGTGTCTGGTGTGTGAGCTGCTATTTTTATGATGATGCTCTGGTGAGAGTCAGTGTGACACTCTTGACTTACTTTCCTTATTTAGAAAAAGAAAAGCAGCTTACACGCTCACCTCCATCTCTGTCATTCCACCCATCAAATATGCATTATGTGCCATGTGCTTTAGGAAAACAGCTGCCAGAGCGCAGGGGTGAGAAGGCCCTGAGCCCAGCACGCTGGGGCCCCTCGGTGTGAACACAAACTATGCAACCCTCTCTCTGTGGCCAGCACAGCCCTCACCAGCAGCCATCACTTCTGGGGTCTCCACTGGAAGTAGACTCAGGGACTCAGGCTGCAGAAACAGCACTCCCAAAATAGTGCTCACCTGCAATAAGAGAAAACACTATCACAAGAAATAAAAGAGGTATTGGGTGTTTTACTTTTCCTTCAAATTTGGCTTCAAGATGAGTTGTTAGTCAAACCAAGGAGGTGAAATCTGTCTTCGCTGACCCTTGGTATCCCACCCCAAGCCCATGCCAGGCAGAGTTGCATGAAAGAGAAGCATGGGGCTGGTGGGACGTTCCACAATGACTGATTTGTAAGAGGAACTAAAACATCACTAGTAACAGAATGTTCCCAGAAATGTCATGAAGTGCTTAAAAATGGGCTGTCCAAAACACAAAGTAGAATGCTTCTATCCAAAATGCCGTTGGCAATGGTGCTGAGAAACACAGTGTTAAGTGCTTCAGAGAGCTTGCACCTGCTCAGGAGGCCAGCACTGGCCCTATGCTGCATATAGTGAGCATGCCCAATGGGTGCCTGAGCAGAACTTCCTGTAAGAGAGAAGAGGAGGCTGCCCAGCAAGCTGCCACCAGGCTTTAAGACCTCATCACTTCTCCCAGGCTCCACGCCCAGAACACAAGGCTCCAGGTTGGATGGAGAGGCACAGTTTGACCAGAGTACTCTTACTGTCTCCCAAATGGTGTCATACTAATTCTGACAGCAACTCCTTGATAAGACAGTCATTTTAACAGTGTCTCTAGGAGAAGAAGGAGACCATGAATCTAGGAATGGTATCCAGTGGCTCAATGCAGTCCTGTTCCTCACAGGCCCACTGCCCTGGGTTCTGAATCCTGCTACAGGTCCATAATCACAGCTGAGCTTAGAAACTATAGGCAGTTCCTTAGAGACCCTGCTTCTTAGCATCACTCATCCCCAGCCGAAGTCCCATGTCCATGTATCTGGTGAACAAATCAGGGTCCCATGTTTGTGCCTCTAGAAACACAAAGAATGGAGGATAGATGGTTTCTCCATTAGGAGCCAAATTCCTCAATCACAAAAGGGAGGCTTGATGCCCAGTGGCCAAAGTGAAAGACAAGTATGTGGTTGCAGGAGACTCTTTAAAGGAGACATCCTCTTCAGGGACCTTGATGGCAATCCTCTACTGTGACTAAGGTGATCACATGTGCTGTTTGCCAGGGACAACGTTATTTATGCCTGTTGTCCTGGTTTCATTGTTAATAGCATCCTTTTCACTCTCAGAAGTGCTTCAGGGATTTGCATGTGTATATATGTGTGTGTGCATGCACACGCATTCATGCACTTGGACCCAAACTCCCATGAACCCTTGTGCAAAGACCAGGCTCCTGATAAAATGGTACTACTTCCACTTCCAGGGACTGCTCAGTACAATTTGAGTCCCCGACTTAGGAATGATTCAGAGGAACCACTTCCCTAATAACAGAATTGCCTTCGCTTGGTAAATGATTTGCTGCCTTGCAGTTGGAAAACCGGGAAGAGATGGTTCCTGGAAAAGATTCTTTCCACTGTGTCTGCTCTGTTAAGTGCATTTCACAGACTCCGCTATTTTATCTCACTTCCCTCAGGACTCTGCCCTTAGCTGACTTCCAAGTAGCAATATAATTCACCTTTTTTTGCTTCAACTTTAAAATGCCAGCATATTTTTAGTATTGGAGCCCTTTGGGGTTGAGTGACCGGGGAGAAATATGAAAAGGAAAAACCTAAAAGGAAAGGTAAAGGTATGAAGTAGAGAAAAGATGGGGAATAGAGAAGAGAAGTAGAATGAGAAGAGAAAGGAGGTTAAAAAAAGAAGAAGAAAATTAAATGACAGAAAAGAAAGAAGAAATAAAAGAGAAACATCTTACTGGATACATGATTCACATGTTTATTTCTCTTGGACTGGAACATGTGCTGGTAAGACCTAGCAAGCCAGCAAGCTTGGTGGTCTCAGCCTGATTCCAATGGGTTTCTCTGGCTAAACTCAATCCCAGTGACTGAGCCAGTAAGAGCTTCTGCCACATGTCCCAGGACTACAGAGTCCTCAGGAGGAGCAAGAACCCATTCAGCAGATGGTGCTGGAGAGTGGGAGGAATGGACATCCAGGTTTATCCATGTTGAACCCAGCCTTCCGTTTTTGTACTCCCCAGGGAAAGCATGCCCAAGCGTTAGCCAGCTATTCCCAGGAATATTTTTAAACAATGGTGGTCAAATACATGCTCCTCGACCAACAGATGAGAAGTCACATTTGACCAGTTAACACAATGCCACTCCTCAAAACCAAATAGGCTCTGTAACCCTGCTATGCTATTGAGGACCAGAACAAGCATTTTCTCCCCCTGTTTACAGGTAATTAGGACCCTCTGGCATGTTATGATCACTAAATATTGAAAGATTTTTAAAAGCTTCTGTTTTAACCTACAACCTCATGCTGATTTGTGCATGTCTACAAGGACAGAGATGGGGGAAAATATCACTTCTTCCGAATGATCCAACCTCACAATTAATAATTGAGAATCTCTTTCTCCCTTTCTCCCTTGCCTTTTTTCTCTCCGAACCAGAGTGCACTCTTCAGCTTGTTAAGCTCAGCTCACTCCCACTGATAATTCACCAGAGATCATAATTTATGGACAATTGAAGCTGCAGAAACATCTCTTAGAAGGAATAGAGCAGATCCATAGCAACAATTCTTCAGGGGAATATTAATCCCCGGCTTTATGTAGTGCTAAGTGTACAATAGTAATCAGAACTTGAGTAGAAGCTGCTAATCATTGAGGGAAAAGGCTGTATAAAGAATTCATAATGGAATTAGCCCGCGGCAAACAAAGAAAGACAAAATTAAATCAGCCATCAAATTGCACCAAGGAATTTTAATTTACAGGTTAATGTAGGATTATGTAACTAATCACAGCTAACATTTTCAATGAACAACCAATAAAATTCTGCTCTTTTTTCCTTTCTAATCTTACTAATGGTATTCCAATAACATGCTTTTATTGCCCTATCCTATGCCAGAAATAATTCTCCAAAATTCTAAAAGTCCAATTGTCAGGACCTAGGTAGAAACAGACTTTTAAAATAATCCATCCAAAGTGTGGATGGAGGAAGATCCGCTCCTCAGTTCAGTTCAAACCCAATAATATCTGGGTAAGTTTGCATAAAATAGATTTGCATAACCATATAGCTTTAAAGGATATGCATGTTTTTCATGCAGTGCAGGGAGCGAAAATGGGACAAAAGAGACTAAATTAAATATGTGAAACTAATTTGGAGCACAAAGTGTATCAGCTAATTCTAAATAAAACCACTGCCATAGATTTATATGTCAATATTGCAGACATATCCAATGACATACACACCAAGGACTTCACTAACAGAGTTTTCATGGTTTATAAATGTGAACATCATAAAAAGAAATAAGGTTTCTAGGATAAAAAGTTGATTAGCATTCCCCATGGGAGGGGGTCGGAATCTTGTATCCTCCCCAGTTATATTTTGCTATCAGCCAATGCATGACAAAGACAGGGGGAAAAAAGTCCTCTATACAATTTGAAAAAATTATATGAAACTCACTGCTTCATAAATATAAATATATAAAAAGACAGCATAACTCTTTGCACATTGGCAAGGAGAAACTCCAAAATTATACTGTACGCTTAAAAAGACATCAGTTTAATCAAAAAGATCTTTTTCCAACATATGGCAGAAGGAAAATTATTATAAATGGAGTAAAAAGTATGTTCATAAGCTTTACTTCACGAGGGAAGAATGCTGGGAAGAAAGGCGACAGCATTCTTCTTGCATATGTTTTTCTTGTCGAGAACAATGTGGGAAAGTCTCATTTTCCTTTAATCTAAATGTTCATTTTATGGAAGCAGCAACATTCAGCCCAGTTATTAGCAAAGGAGTTTTGTTGCTTTATAAAGTCTAATTTTAAGATGCTCACTTCCAAAAAAACATTATGGTGTCAATTGCACTACCCTTCAGCAATCCTGTAATAACTTTATTCAACCATTTCTAATTATAATTATATTTTCAATTCCTTTTAGCTATAGAAACTCTTTATCAATCAGAGCACAAGACAGAAAATTACTTTATTACAGCTACAGCTCGTTAGGCTGAGTGCTCTTAATGAAGCAGCCTCATAATCAGATGAAAATCATGCTGGAGAAAACTTGCATCATTAGTCTGGGCCTTAATTACCAAGAAATATAGTCACTAACAATGATATTCCATTTCATGATATGGTGCATGCACCTTCTACACTAGTTGCAATTAATAATTCCACTGACTGCTACAGAATCTTTTCTATTTATTCATAACAATGGAGGGGGGAAATTCTAAATTTAATTGAGCGCTTCAGATTGTGCTCTTTCTCCCTCTCTCTCGTGCGTTCAGATTAAAATGTCACAAGGCTAATATTCTATCTTACAATAATTCATCATTTTAATTACATATTTTATGTATGTGAAATGTCTTTTTCCCCTTTATAGTGGAGGTTGACATTTTTGGGGACGCAGCTAGGAAAATGGGTGGCCTCTCTCGAAGGTGGCTCCTACCACCCAGGACCACATTAAAAAAAAAAAAATCCCTGCCATCAGCCCATCAACTTCATCCACGTTGGAAAAAACTGGCTACAAGAACAGGGACATTCATTGAATTAATGTGGGCGTCTTCTGATAAGCTTGGGATAGTAGAATGGCGATGTTCTGGGGGGACAAGGCTGTGTCACTGGCCTCTTTGTTAAGCATGATTGATCACAGACAGAATCAGCAACTTTCCTTTGTGAAAGGCTGCTTTCTTCTGCCCTGTTTCCTTTCACTCTTTCCTTGCTTCTAAGCTCCTGAGAAATACCTTCTAGGCCACCCACCTGCCTAGGAAGGAGATCTGGCCCCCAGCCCTCCTGCTGGCTCCACACACACTGCTGGATCCCAGCAGATGCCTACCTGAATCCCTGGTATGCTCTGCAGGCTGACTTAAGGCTGAAACACAAGGTACTGATGGCCCTTTGCTGCTCTTTTCAAACACAAATTAGGTTCCTGGGTGCTGGCAAAGAGCACTTGGGGAGGGCAGAGGGTAGTGGGTTTGGCAGAGATAAATGAGATCCCCATTTGACCTCCAAACCCAAGTATGCCTAGCCCTGAACTTCCTGCCTGCCACCTCCTGCCACCGGAACAGTGGCCAAACAGCTGATTCGATTAATCTGGGCTGCACTTTCCTCAATCATCTGCCTCAGGAGCACCAAGCAGATTGATAAATGAAATTGACAGAACAGAATGACTTGAAAAAATCCACAGGCCACAAGAGAAAGGATCGGCTCAGATATAAAAGAGTGCTAATTTTTTAAGACCTTAGCACCCAATCTCCACACCATGAATGTAAAGATCCTCTACTTAGAGATCACTGGGCTCAAACTGATTTGTGTTGAGCAAGCAGTGGCCCAGTTCTGGAAGCAGCATAAAAAGGAAGACTTTCCCCCAACCCTGCCCTAAGTTCAAACCCCAAAGAGACAAACAAATGGCTGAATAAATTAATAAATGAAAACCCTCCACCCAAACCCCCAGGTATTGATTTGCTTGGTAAAGAACAGACTGCGTCTCTAGCCATCCTATGCACCTCAGGTTTGGAGGAAAGCAGTGGCGTGAGTTTTGATGTTTCAGACAGGACTCACAGGCAAAGTGGACCCAGAAAAGGGATCTGGAAGATGAGAACCAGTGGGACCCAGCAAGACACCAGGCAGAACAGGAAAATGGAGGCTGGCCAAAAAAAAGTGGTAGGTGGACTAGACGAGGCAGACCTGGACCAAGGAAGAAAGCTGTGGGAAGCAGCCGGAAATGAAAAGCAGCCTGGGAAGACAGCAGAGAAGAGGGTATTAATCAGAACCACACAGAGCACATTTCCATAGGAAAAATGCTTGGCATTTTGGACAGCCCAATGGCTTTCAAAACAACTTGAGATGTGCAGTGATCCCTGAGGACAACTGGTTTGCAAGGCCCAGCCCGATACCCTTAGAAGCAGCCGCAGGAGAGCCAAGAAGTTAAAGGGAACCGGCTGAGTCTCTGGTTCTCCTGCTAAGGTGATGGCAGGAGGAGCCTTCGGCATTCTTGACCTGGCTTCCGCCTCCCCTTGTTTCCTCCTACCAGCACCCTGTGAACGCTCAGAAGCCATCGCAGTGGCGACCCCCACAGACACCACAGAGACCCCTATAAAACTAGACTTCTGTCTGAGGCTACAGCCTGCATTCTGATGTCCCCAGTCTCTCTGGGCCTGGCAATGTCCACATTCAGTTCCTGGATGGAAAAGAGACAGTAGAACTGCAGTCACATCCGAGCAGATGAGGGCACCTACACCTCGGAGGGTCTAAAAGCCTAGTCACCTCTCATCAGTACAGGACCACAGCATGGGATCTTCCTGAGCCTTACCATGGACTAGCTAGATGACCTTCAGGGGATGATTTAATTCCTCTGTGCCTCAGGGTCATCATACCTGGAATCAGGACAACACAGCACCAGCTTCTCAAGGTTGTGGGAAAGGTAATCTGAAATGAGTCACAGAAAAGTGCTCAGAAGGAGAACTGGCACACAGTAGGTCACAATAAACATGAGGTCTGATCAACATCGTCATTGCCACTATTAGCACCACCACAGAGAGGAGGCAGCATGGCTTGCTCTGAAAATAGATCTGAAGATTCCAAACAGTGGTTTTTCAAACTCTGCCAAATATTAAAATTGCCTGCCCCAATTTCACCCATTCTCAATTTGGTCAGAATCTCTCCGACAGTATTTTTCAAAGCTCTCTGCATGTTTCCAGTGTGCAACAGGGTTGAGGCCCACTGATGGTGAATCTTGAGCCCTATACATGACATTTCAAACATGGATGTGCCAGCTTAAAGACTTGTGTGTTGTCAAGTGGCAAAGTCAGGATCGCCTGGAGAGCAATGGGAATCTTGTAGGTCCACTTGAAGATGTGAGGATTTGGCGCTTTTATGACCCATGAATGAACCACCACAGCCTGGCTGATGGAATGTGCCTGTTGGCTATTCCAGCTGGCGAAGTGGTCCATTTCCAATATACAGAGCACACTGCGCACAGCCAAGTGTTCCCACAGGATGGACACCTGTGACTTGCAAACACATCTGTCTGGGGCCAGGACACGCACATGCCACAAGGCAAAAGGTCATCCATGAGCACCAGGGCCAGGACTGCCTTCCCCTGTGGCTTAGTCAGGGCAGCCCATGCAAAACCTTCCCAGAGAGAAAACAGGAAGGCCACGGAGGAAAGAAATGCCTACCATTTAGGTCTCTGAGAGTGAAAATTAACCTGTCAGAATGCACGAAGTTAGCTCCAGGTCAACCCTGAATGAATGGAACAAATAGAATGGGTTAATAGCCTTAGTTTTTTCTCCCCCCTTAGCTATCTTGATTACTTTGGCAGCTGTTTAACACTTGCATTTACAGGATCTTAGAAAACTGAAAATCTCAACTATTTAGATTCTTCAAACTCAAAGGACAATCCTCTATTTATTTGCTTTTAACCTGTAAGACACTTCCGCCACAGACAGACCTTTGGGACCATGTATGAAATGACAGAAAGCCACAATTTAAAAAAAATAATAATAATAGGAGAAGAAATTAAGAACCCTAAGCAACATCTAAATGCGTCATTCATTTCAACTCATATTTCTCTTCCGACAGGAAGGGATTAATTTAGAATGTGGTGGTTACTGGAGACCTGAAAGGGGCGGCTTCATTCCAGAGTACAGGTTAGCACAGACTTCCTGTCTGTCCTCTCAGGGACTGGGAAAGCCCAGGAGGGGCCTGTCTTCTGCCAGTCAGAGACATCAAGCTCCCTTCTTTGCTGGCCTCCAGCGGCTTTTTCACCCTACAAAAGGCTCCCAGGAAGGAGACAGGCATTAACAAAGAAGAGAAAACTATCAACATTGGGTGGGAAATACCAGGAGGTACACTTACATCACGGGGTTTAACATGGAACCTTAAAAAACCAACACCCATCAGAAAACTTAAACACAGAAGGGCACAAATGAGGTATAAGCCCACTTATATATGAGGTTTCTAAAGCAATCAAGTTCATGGAGACAGAAAGTAGACCATGTTGTCAGGGACGGGGAGTCATTGGGTGGGAAGGAACAGTTTCCACTGGGGATTATTAAAAAGCTCTGGAGATGAATAGTGGCAATAGTTGCACAACAATGAGAATGTACTTAATGCCACCAAACTGAACAGATAAACATTGTTAAAAGGCAAATTTTATATTAAATATATTTTACCATAATAAAAAAAAATCAGACACCAAAGAATACTTATCCTGAGGCTAAAAGGAAATTATTTAATATTTAATAATGTTTTGCTTCAGTGATTTTTTTAAAAAAAAAGCAATGCAAAAAAATGCAAAAATCTAGTCTCGAACGAGACTAGAAATACTGGCAACAGATCACAAATGGAATATTTGAGGTATGAGAGATATATTTAGTCAGGAGTCCTGGATTTAAGACTTCTCTCTGACCCTAATGAGCTCAGTGACCTTGGGCAAGTCACTACACCTCTCAGAGCTTGGTTTCCTTATCATTAAATCCAGGAAATTGAAGGTGATCACGAGGCCCATGCCGACTCCCAAGTTCACCATTATATACTCATTCCATGGCATCATTTTTCAATTCTACCTTCATAACCATGAAAATATTTCCATAGGAAAACCACACCAGGCACTGTAAACATTAGTATTCTCTTCTCTATTGACTGTAAAGAGGGAAACATTTGGGACAATTAGATAAAAATAACTTTTCACTGTCAAACTTGCAAGGCAGACAACTCACCAAAATACACGAACCCTAACAGTGAGTGCTATTTTGTTGTTTGCTCTTTTATCAGGAGGTATTTTTATTTGATGAAAGTGCTCTGTTTTTTCACAAGTTTTGGATCTCTGGTTAGAAGTCACTGGGCTGTGCCTACCCTTATTGAGCAACTGAGCTCATCCCTTAGACCAGAGCCCAGCTGTGTTGGGGTCCATGAACAACCAGGTCATTATTACACACAGATTTCCCTGTGCCCTAACCCAACCACACCTGACCCGGGCTCTGCTTTTATTTCCAGATTCCTGGAAGGATCTCTCCTGTGATTGGGCTCTTTCTAAACTCTTATTCTTCGCTCTACCCAGCAATCTTGCACTCAAGGCAATGATTTCAAGGGACCAAAATTCCAAACATAATTTGCATCATTGAGTGTCTTTTAATTTGACTTTGTCCCTTTTCACTCAAGCTCTAAAATGCCTGAAAAGCAGGAACCCTGCTTTGCATGTCCTTGCCCAGCCAGTGACATTTGGGGGAAGGCAAGCAGCCTGCAGACTGCTCTCCATTCTTCAGGCCAGCGATTTTCAACAGGGCACAATTTGCCCCCTCTTTGCCTGTGTTGGCTTACATTTTTTAGTGGTCACAATTAAAGATGGGATCCCTACTGGCACCTAATGGGAAGAGGCCACAGATGCTGCTACCCATGCTGTAATGCACAGAATGGCCCAGAACAACAAAGAAGCACTCCACCCCGAATGCCAGCAATCCTGAGCAACCTGCACTGAAAATTTCACAGAAATTATGAAGTAGATTTTCTCATCCTCATTTTGTAGATAAAGCCCAGAGAGTGAGTGATTTCTTAAAAGTCACCCAGCATGGAAGTAGAAATGCCAGGGGGAAAAAAAAATATCAGGCTTCTGGGCCCACAGCCCCATTGCCTTTCCCTGAATGAATGAAGGAATGAATGAATGGAGAATGAATAATGGAAACTGACCGCTCTGTGCTGGAAAGCCTTGTGAAGGGCAGACAGCACTAGAGGCAGACCTGACAGTGCCTCTGGGTATCATTCTTGAAGCCCCAGGCCAAATGTTTAGGCTAGATAAGCTCACTGCCATAACTCCTCTTTGGAACTGCCCATCCCCTAGGCAGGGGAGAAAGTGAGGTCAAGGACCCAGTATCACAGGACCTGCAACACTGTCCAGTCTCAGGGGTAATCTGGGGAGGGCATGGCTAGCAATCCCCTGAGTGTCTCCTTAGCAAGCTGACCACTGGGGTTGCAGAGCTGTACATGCAGAAACTGCAGGCCAGGACTGGCTGCCTGGGGGAGGAGCCTCTGCCAGCAGAGTGGACCTCTTAGGTCCTTTCCTTCAGGAAACAGAGGTGGATGAGGGAAATGGGGAGGACTGGGACCTGAACGTTTCCTGAGCCTCCTCTCAGGGGAACGCTACCTCTCCACCTGCTGCCTGCCTTGTGTGCCTTTGAAAAGTAAGCTTCTCACCTGGCAGAGCCACAGACAAGACAGTGTTGGGTTAAAAACCAGCAATTTTCCTCTTTGCTCATCCCACAAAATGCTACTTCATGATAGTAACTGAGGTTTTCAAAGCCTATGGCAAATGCCAGTCTTCATGATGGAGTAGAAAAGGTCTGGTTTTGGGGGGGTCTGAACTGGGGACACCCTCTCCTGCCGGTGCCTCCTGCCCCCTCACATCTCCACCAGCCCCCCTCAGAACAAGGGCCCACTGTCTGCAGTGCAGCAGACTAGCAAGCTGGATGAGGTAATTAAGGGCTGCATCTGTCAACCATTTCTGCTAAAAAGTCTTAAGGATATTTAACTCCCTCAGGCCTCATGCATTAATTAAATCCTTTTTACCTGCACTCTCAGACTGTTCTGGAAGCAGAAGACATGCTAGGGGGAGAAAAGAAGCCCTGTGGCAGATCACACTACAGACATTGAAACCCAACCCTTGGGGGTTTGGAAAGCACCTCACCACCCATGAGAGCCACTCTCCTGGGGCCAGACCCTGGCAACTGAGATAGATCAGAGCTGTGGCATTCTGCAGGGACACCATGAGTTCACCTGTGATTCTAGGGTCCCCTCCAAGACACCCCTGATGGGTGTACCTTTTTTCCCTATGTTTTAGCAGAAGAAACAGAATTTATTAAATAATATGTGATTCATTTGTCTTTATTTTATTTTTCTACTATTACCAAAGCTTCAGATTTTGTTCGACCTTCACCAGTTTTCCTCTGGTGTTGTTTTTTCTGTTCCAAAATCCTACCCAGGCTAACTCCCTGCATTTAGTCATTTCCTTAGTCACCTCGTGTCTAAGTCCTTTCCTCAGTTTTCCCTGGCTTTTCAAGACCTTGATACTTTTGAGTACTGGTCCAGTGTTTTGCAGAATAGCCCTCAATTTACATTGGTCAGATGTTCTTCTCATGACTAGTCTGGGGTTATAGACCTGGGGGAAGAATGTGGGAGGCGAATGCCCTCTCACTCCATCTGCTCAGGAGGTGGATGATAACTGTCCATAGGACATCACTGGAGATGGTCACCTTGATTGCATGGTTAAGAAAGTGTACTTCCAGTTGCTACCTTCCTCTGTTCTTTCAAAGCATGTCACTAAGCCCAGGGCACACGCAGGGGGAGTGGAACATTTTTATCATGTTGTGCCTTAGGACTGACTCCTTAATAGAGACAGAAATCCGCTGGGAAAGCACAGTATGGAAGTCAGGGCATTGGGCTCCCGTCTCAGCTATGTGACCTGGGTTGTCACTCAGTTGGCGAGAGTGGTTGCTGAAGTCTTCCTTCTGTAAGATGCTCAGGGTGGCCCTGCCTTCTCCAGATGGTTGGTGGGATCCAAGGGGTGACACATATGAAAGGACTTTTAGCTGCCAGGTGCCACCCCATGGAGCCAAAAGTTGAATAGCTGCTTTTCCTGCAGAGCCCCCATGCTCCTGGGAGCAGCCAGTGCTTTTCTGCTTCTGATGCTTTTTGCTGCCCTTCCCTCTCTCTCCTGCATGGCAGAACTTTCTCCCTCATTCCACATGAGTATCTGTTCAAGCATCATGTCCGCAGGAAGGTCTTCCCTGGTCTCCTACATTCTTGCATAGACTTTACTTCTTCCTATGGTGTTCATGCATGTGTGTGTGTGACTCTCAGCACTACTGGACATTATATTCAGTATTATCGTTTCAGTCATTTGTCCCCTACACTAACTTGTTTGCGTCATAAAGGACAGGTGTTGTGGTTTAGATATGAAGTATCCCCCAAAGATCATGTGTGAGACTTGCAAGAAAGTTTAGAGATGAAATATTTGAGGTTATGTAACCTTAATCTAATTATCACATTAAACTCCTGAGAGGGATTAACCAGGTGGTGACTGTAGGCAGGTGGGGTGTGGCTAGAGGAGTGGGTCATTGGGACATTTCTTTGGGGTATACATTTTGTCACTGGTGAGAGGAGAAGGCTTGATAGGTTCCTGGTGGCCATGTTCTGAGCCACTGTCCTCCACCATACTCTTCTGCCACGATGTTCTGCCTCAACTGAGGCCCAGAGCAATGGAGTCAGCTATTTGTGGACTGAGACCTCTGAAACCATGAGCCCCTAATAAACTTTTCCTCCTCTAAAATTGTTCTTGTCAGGTCTTTTGGTTACAGCAGCAAACAAAGTTGACTAAAACAGCAGGACAGAGATTTGGTACGTTTTACTCACCCACTGAATACCTAGTGCCTAGGACAGAGCTTGACATATAATAGCCGAGCCTCAAAAGGCATTTATTTAATGAGAAAATACATGGGAAGCTCTTGTCCTCCTCGTATCTGTCCAATGCTTGTTTGGTGGCCTTATAGGTTTAGGAATCCTTGGAATAATATATCACATAACCTCCCACCAAACTTAAAGCTGCCGTTCTTACCTGTTAGTGACTAAGGCTAGAACTTAGCCAGGCTCTTGCTAATGAATGAACAGAGAATGAATAACGGAGACTGGCTGCTCTGTGCTAGAAAGCCCTGCAAAGGGCAGACAGCACTAGAGGCAGACCTGACAGTGCCTCTGGGTATCATTCTTGAAGCCCCAGGCCAAATGTTTAGGCTAGAACTTTGGATAGATTGGAGATCCTTTAGATTGGAAAAAGGCTGTACTATGAAGATGGCAAAGAGATTTCACCTTTCATGAAATCTGTGGTCCAGGGGTAATGGCTGCCTGCAAACCATGAGAAGGACTCTGAGAACAGATCTGAATTCAGTAGAAGTGCTGTGATTGATTTGTAATGTCTGTCACAGGCAAGAGAATGGGAAACAATGATGCACATGGTGTGTGTGCGTGTGTGTGTGTGTGCATGCAGTATTCCTGATCCTTAAGTCATTCCACTATGAGTAAGTCTGATTTCTTAATTAATCCAAAATGATTACCACTTAACCAAACTCCCAGGAGGTCATTACCTACACCAGAGGTTGGCAAATTTTATGTGTAAAGGCTAGATAGTAAATATTTGATGCCTCCAGGACACTACCAGGGCCTCAGTGACAACTACTTAATTTTGTCTTTGGCGTGAACAGGTAGCCATAGGAAGCAGGCAACCAATGGCCAGATGGACATAGCTCTGTTCAAAAAGAAAAATGATTTATAAAAACAGTCTCGGTGTTGGATTTGGTGGGCTTTGTTTTGCCAGCCTTCACAGAGGTCTC
This sequence comes from Glaucomys volans, assembly GCA_020662805.1. Lineage (NCBI taxonomy): Eukaryota > Metazoa > Chordata > Mammalia > Rodentia > Sciuridae > Glaucomys > Glaucomys volans. The sequence continues at coordinate 67,996 of JAJEJO010001061.1, forward strand.
TGCAAAGAATATCCTCCACCACCCCACTCTCTTCAACTCCCCTAAAAGGCAACAAGATCTTCAGAAAATTCAAAACTTATTATTCAACCCTCTCTCAATCATCTGACTCCTTGCTCAATAGTCCACAGAGATTATTTACTTATCAACATTTTCTGGCACTTTAAGAGTTATCAAAAATGTCACCAGTCACCAAATGTTTCATTAATTATTGCAAACATCTTTAGAAAGAATGCCACAGTGGGCTTCTTTCACCGAGTGATTTATTTCAGATATAATTTCAGTTTAATTAATAGGGGATTTCGTTGTGACCCGGAGGGTATAAGAACCAACAGAGTCTGCGGTTTGGTTAGGAGAGTGTCAGAGACCTGTCTATGCCTGCAGAAGGAAAATTTAACAGAAAAAGAAAAAAAGTAAGCTGGCATTAAGGACACTGGGGAGCATCTTCTAAAAAGCAAATCAAAAGGTGTATGGTGGGGAGCTGGATGTATAAATTGAGGCGGGGGGAGGCAGTGGGATTTGGCTTATTTGCACCATGCCTAAAAATTATTCCATTTCTTAGCTGGGCTGGGCTCTGTGTCTCTGCCATAGCCCTTACAAAATCCTAAACCAGCAAAAGCAACAAATCAACAGTACGATTTACGAGGCCCTGCCTGGCACCATACAGCAAGAGTCAAAGACATGGTCTCTGCACTTGGGAAGCCAAGACCTCCTTAAAGTGGCTTCTTTTGAACTTCTGGCATTCTGAAAGCATTTAATCACTTATCTAAGCAATAAAGCTTATTTTCTTTTTGAGGGGTGCATTTGGAGGGAAGATGGTTGTTGTTTTCAATTACCAATAAGCAAAATGCCTCGTCCACATTTCCCAAAACACCAGGTTACATTAGTTTCAGTTTTAATATCCTGCCAAAAAGAAAAAAAAAGGTCTCCAAATATGAAGCAAATGCATCTGTCTAATATTGCTGTTCAAAATGCCACTGCATTAAATAAAATTCCATGCTGTAAAATTTTGCAAGGTGATAAAACAAAAATGATATAATAAATATAAAACATCTGCTTTTTTTTTTAACAAGACATTTGGAAACCAATTTCATTTATATTTAAACTTGTTTTGAAGTGTTCTAAGTTTTGAAAAACATCCTAGTTACAGTATATTAGATTTTTCCCCCCAGGCAAAAGATTAAAGAGCTGATGCCCAAGTGGAGGAGAACCAGAGAGGAGAAATCACCATCGTGATTTCCAGAAGGAACCTCATATTGAATCTGTAGCTGGATTTTGATCATAAAACAGGGTGTGTGCCCTCCATCAGCAGTCCTGGAAGATGGATTCTCAAACACGTCCAAAAATGCATTAAAACAACATTAAGTTTTGGATAACAGCTTAAGCACATAGCCCCCAAAACGTGGAGAGTTTAGCAGCATCTCTGGCTCCACGCGCCTAGGCAAGGCAGTTCCCAACACATGGGGAGGACAGCAAGACTACCCACAGCTCTCTGGTGTGGAGGGGTAGGACTCAAGTATGGGGAGCTCTCAGCCACTTGAACTGGGAAACTCCACATCTGAGCATCTGGGCATCAGACCTCATGACGGCTCAGAAAGTTCTCAGGATTTTTCTGGAAATTCAAAGTCACAAAAGTAAATGACATTTGAGGGGCAGCAAGTGGGGTACAAAATATGTGCATCTCTTTGCTGCAAATTTAAGCATTCGCCATTCTCCACTACTAGAGAGAAGAAAACCTGAATCCCCAGATTCTCAGATGGGAACTGCATCCTCACCCACCCACCCTGAGCACCATTTAACACCTATCTTTTGGCCAAAATTCTAGCAGACTGGATAAACTGTGCTTGGAACAATTAAGGGAAGAGAATCTAAGTTGATGACTATGTATTCATAAATGAGTTTTTGATATTAATATTAATTACCTTTTCTTGAGCACCTTTAGGTCAGGCATTTTACAAACACTGCCACTTTTCATTGCTATTCCACAACTGCTATTGTAGGTAAATGGTATTGTCACCTTCCAAATGAAGATGAGCTTCAGCAAGGCCAAAAAACAAACAAACAAAAAAAAACCTTCAGGGTCACACAGCTAGCAAGAGGTAAAGCAGAAAACCAAACCAGAGTCAATCACTCACAATCACTGCACAGTTATTCCTTAGCACCTAGAACAAAGAAATGAGTCATAGCCCAGGTCTTATATAGAAAGTTTACTGATTTCAGCCACTAAGGAAAGGACCCCAGAATGCACAAAAATTCTGCTTAACAGAATATTTGAAGAGAAATGCAGTTTTTCATATTGTCCTGGTAAGGCTATATTTGGAACTAGGTTAACCATGTGTTGTGAGTACAAGCAGAAGACAGTGCTGAATACAGATAATGCTGGCTGTGTACAATCCACTGTCACTTACACATAAATGCATCTTTAAGGCCTCTTACAAAGAATTTGCTCCATAAACTCAACACCTTCTACAATCTTGTTTGAGATTCTTTTGTTTAAGAAACCTTTCCTTCATAATTGGTTTTAAAATGATCTTCAGGTCAGGCATAGTGGCTCATACCTGTAATCCCAGCAGCTTGGGAGGCTGAGGCAGGAGGATCGAGAGTTCATAGCCAGCCTCAGCAAGAGTGAGGTGCTAAGAAAGTCAGTGAGACCCTGTCTCTAAATAAAATACAAAATAGGGCTGGGGATGTGGCTCAGTGGTCCAGTGCCCCTGGTTCAATCCCCGGTACCCCTCACCGCAAAATAAAAGTGATCTTTAGCTCAACCACTGTTCCAATCAAATGTTTGTGCACATTGCCCTCAACACCATCCACATACACAACTGTCCACTGAAACTTTAATGTCATGACACAGGCCATGACATTTTCCCCAATTACCTAAATAACACAGGGTCTCAGTATTCTGTTGCTTGGTGTTCTGTAGTTATAGGCAGAGGTATAGATATGAATCACAGTTAAGCATGCATCACACTCATGCATGTATATCCCAGTCATGCATGTACGTAAACGTGCACATATTTATAGGTACATGTATGTTGTGTGCATGACGGTGGTTATTCTGCACTCCCCATAGGGGGTGAAAGGACTGACCAGACGTTCAGTTTCAGGAATCCATTCAAGTTGTCATGGGAATCTTTTCTCTCTTGACAATCTGTCAACCCAGGATTCAGAAATGATCAACCAGGGTGAAACTCAGGATTCTTGTTTGATGTTCCTGGGAGGAGACTTTCCCCCTGTCTGAGATGTGAATTAGGAAGCAGATAGCTACAGTCATGGCTATGTTGCTCTCATGTGAAGAGGAAAACCAGCCTGACAATACAGAGAACACAGTCCAATTCACACACCAAGGACAGAGCCAAGAAGAGAATCAGAGCCCTGATTGAACTGTATGCTGAAGCTGACTTCTCACGTATGTACAGCTATTAATCCCTTCCATTTTTGTGCTGGATTTTATCTTGCTTGCAAATAAAAGGGTTCTAACTGATACACTGAATTTTCTAGAACACTCTAAGAATGTGCTCAGAAACTTCAGCTGTCTACTTAATTCAATGAAATTGCATCTTAAGTCAAAAAAGCTAAGCATCTAGGGCTGGGGGTGTAACTAGTGGCAGAGCACTCACCAAGCAGGAGACCCTGGTTCAATCCCCAGCACTGAAAAAAAAAAAAAGCACCTAATAATAGATCATAATGTGAAAAATTCGCACATAGCAAACTTTACTCTAGAAAATATCCCAAAAGGTGCTACATAAAAAGTTAGTACAAAAATTCTTGTGCACATTAACATGTGAAACTCGACTACAAGAAGAAACACTTAAACATGTTCTATTTGGCATGATTGGATCTGTGGATTAATTTATCTCAGACTCAACGTTCCTACGTTGAAAGCTATGCCTTAAAGAGGCAAGCAGGTTGACATCGTGGACAACCATAGAAATGAAAAGTTGTACCCCATTTGTGTACAATGAATCAAAATGCAGTCTGCAAAAATAAAGAATAAATTTTAAAAATTTAAATAAATAATTTTTTTAAAGTTCTTGCCTTAAAAAAAAAAAAAAAAAAAAGTGATGCAGGACCTTTCCCAGTCTGAGCCCAGCTCCTCCACTGGCCTCACCACATCTCAGGCCTTTGAGTGTTTGCACGTGCTATTTCCATCCATGTTCCTTTTGCGATTTTCTTCACCTGGCATAATCCCACTTGTAGTTCAAGACCCAACTCAAGTAGCACCCCTGCCTATGTGGTTGGACTCTTCCTCTGGGACTTAACTGTGTTCCTCCATACTCCCAGAGCACTCCGTTACATCTCTCCTGGGGCACTCATCTCATGGCAGGGAACTCACCTGTGTAGACATCTACCCAACTCAGAGGCCATGAGCAATTCTATAGAGGGGACACGCTTTATCCATCATCGTACGTCTTGCCTTAGTACGTGGGACTGACTGGGAGTGGGTGCTCATTCCCTTTATTGCATGAGCACCCTTAATTCAGTTGAAGACTAAACCAAATTCTCCCCCACTTTTCTGTACCTACACTACCCTGTAGCCTTATCCAAGCACCACCATCCTTTCTCCCCTGGGTGACTGCAAGTCCTCCCAAATGATTTGACTGTTTCCTTTCCTACCTTTTTTTCAATTACTTTAGGCCCAGAAATACATTTATAAAAATAAAGAGGTACACCTCTGAGTGGATAAGTTAAAAAAAGGCACTCCTGCTACTGGGCTGATACTGGGAAATTACTGAAAAAAGAGATTCTCCTATTAGGGTCACTATATTGATAGGCTCAAAGCCTGGAGCTTCCAGGGGTTGTTTCACTGCTGCATGGTGATGAGGAGGTGCATTCCTTCCTCAACCAGAAGGAAGGAAGGTGGAAAGGAACCCATTCTTATTTGTGCAGTCATACCTGAAAGTTATCTCTGGACTCTCCAATTACCTAAGCCAATTGTGTTACCTTTGTGTTTGAGCTAATTTGAGTTATATTATAGATATTTACCACCTAAGTAGTTCAGATTATATACTATTGCTAAATGCTAAGAGCATAACATGAAAATATAATTAGAGAAGTGTTCTAGCAAAGACCTTAACTACAGAGGACCAGAGACCAGACTTACAGGTATCAGTACAGACTTAGAATCCCCAAGGTCTGTAATTCAAACCCATTTGCAGAAACTGCTGAAATCAGGACTCTATAGTATAGCTCTGTGCTTTGGAATCAATCTGAATGAGCCCCAAAATGCAATACACTCATTTACCTTTTATTTTCAAACTGGTTTTGCCATACACATCAGCACCGAGAGAAGGTTCTCGTGAGAGGTCATCATAGACATCCCTCTGTCTTCATGTCACTCTGCCCTCAAATCACTCCCACAACAGAGCTGCCTGATACTGTGTTCCAAAAGGAAACTGCCTGACCTTCTGAAAAGCATTTGATGTTCAGATGGTTTTATATCATTTTGTTAAGAGTGCTCAAAAATATTGATGCAATCTTATGAAATATTGAACAGAAAACATTGAGGGCGAGTCAGAAAGCATCCAACATCATTAGCTACCTTGCCCTACTCTAACCAAGGTTGTAACTGTGGTTAAAGAGGGAGAAACCTGGCCTTTGGTTATTTATTTATTCACTGCTACAAGCATACCACCCACCTCCCCACCACTTGCAGGCTGAGTGATTTGACGGAAGAGGACTTTTAGGATAGTGGATGGGTGTTGGGTTCTTTTCCTAGTATTACTATTATCTACCAGATGACCTAGGCCAGTCAATTTCCTTCTCTTAGATTTCCTTTCCTCCTTTGAATGAATAGGGCCCATAATGATGCACAGCTCTTGTCTGAAGAAAATGAGGCACCCAGACCCATTTGTTTGCTTGCCTTTCATTGAATTATCAGTCCATGGCCAAACCAGTCAATTATTTTTGTGTCAGACTTCATCGCTTCTTAACCCGACTGAGTAAATTGGACCATTCACCCAATTGTTCAGGCTAAGAGTAAAGCACCATAGTGCCCTGAGTCTTCGGCTTTCCTCACATCCCATGTTTAATCTATCAGCAAGACCTGTTCATTATACCCCAATTATGTTAGTCATCTTTTCATCGCTGTGACAAAATACTTGAGAAAAACAACTTAAAGGAGGAAAGATTTATTTGGTCCATGGTTTCAAAGGTTTCAGTCCATGGTGGGCTGACTCCATTGTTTTGGGCCTGAGGTGAAGCAGAACATCAGAGAGAGGGAGGAAGGGGCCAGGGGCAAGATACAGTCTCAAAGAACACGGCCCTTAGGACCCACTCCCTTCCACGAGGTCCCATATCCAACAATTTCTCCACCGCCCAATAATCCATTCAGGTATGAATTCTTCAATAGATTAATCTGTTAAATTAGAAGCCTTCATGATCCAGTCACTTTCCAAAAAGCCCCACGTTTGAGCATTGCTGCATTGGGGACCAAGGTTTCAACACATGAGCGCTTATGAGGAGGGGGTCATTCCAGATCCAAATCATAACACCAAGAAATATCTCAAATCTGACACACCTTCCCTTCCTCCTCCTGTGCTCCCTGTGTCTCTCAGCTGGACTACAGATCTCTAACTAGTCTCCCTGCCTCCCCTCTCATCTCCCTACAGCCTCCATGCTACAATCTGAGTGCCATTTTCTGAAGAAAAAATCAAAGCCTATCAAACTTTCCACACCTTCTAGCACGACCACTACTGAAAAGAAAATCTGTCATTTATTGACCACTTTCTAAGCACTCTGGCTGTTTTCTATCCTCAGACATACCCTGGCTCTTCTCTTCTCTGGTTCCAGGACTCTATGTCCAAGTTCTGCTCAAAGGTCACCATCTGGGAGGACCACCCTGAGCAAGGATGGGCAGGCAGGATGTGTGTGCTCTTCCTCAATGACTGAACAACCTCCATCTACAGAGTCCAGAATTCCACAAGGACCTCTTATTCTTGAAGCTTGAAGATCCTGTGGATTTAAAAACACAGGGAGGATATGGACTCAAGACTCTGATTTATCATTTATATCTGCTAGCTCATAAATCCCCTTGCTTCTGAGTTTGATTCTGAACAGAAAAACGTCTAGAAAAAAGAGTAGAAAGTGTACGGAGTGTATGGAAATTGCTTCTTTGAGCCCTGGTAGTGTTTTTGCCCGTTTAGTGAATGAACTATTCTCTGATAGACAGTTCTGAAAACATTCTTATTTTAACTTTAAAAAAAAATTTGTGTTTCTTCAAATATTCTTACAATTTTTTTAAAGGCAATTCAATTTAGGGGGCGCATGATAGCAATATGCTACTTCATGCCAAAGAAAGCTTTTTTTTGGCGTCTCTTGTGTTTCTAGCTTTTGTTTTCCAGCTGTTGTATCAGCTCTACTCATCCAAAACTCTGATTTATCACCCCCTTTAAATCTGGTTTGTAATTCTCAATGTTGCAGTTGACATGAAAACATTCATGGATTAAATCTCAGAGTAAAATGAAGATTTCACTATTTAGGATCAAGGTTAATATTTCTCAAAAGGTTTGATTACAAGCAGACCTGAGAGAATACTAGAGTTTATCCTGGATGTCAGACACACAGTACTAGCCACTTTACTGAAATGTGCTAAAAAAGCAAGACAGAGGCCATCCCCACTGCCAACCCAGCCTGGGGAGTTGGTTCCAACCCAAGCTAATGGATGATCTGAGGAAGGGCAGTGGATAAAAATAAGTTCTTCTAGCACTTGACCTGTTAATCCAAATAAAAGCATCTTCCTTAGGCCCTTGATTATAATTGAATGGTTATTATATACTGTACGGCCTACAATCACTGGCCATGGTAGGTACATTTGGTCAACATAGCCACCATTTATTGAGTGATTATTATGTGCCAGTCAATGTGCATGGCAATTTGCATGTCTTATTTTACCAAATACATATTTATTGAATAGGTGGAACCTCTTCCTATTAGGATGAATTGCATACAACTGACATTTCTATAGATAAAATGATCCTATACCAGCAATTCCTCACAGTTCAATCTAATTCTTGTTCTATGCCTCTCACCTGACTCAGTAAAGTACTTCACATAAATATACATGGTGGAACTTAGTAAACTTTCATTTCATTTATTAATTTTATTTTTTTTAAGAAATAAGAGAAAGGGGTCTGGGGAGACAAGATTTCAAGCAAGAGTCAATACAGCCAGCTCCGCTGCCTTCACCTCAGCTATGCCGGTTTCTTCGGAAATGTGTCGGGCCCCCCACCTGACTCTACTTCCCCAAAGCTTATAAATAAAACAGAGACCTCTGCCCATGTGCCTCAGCACATCACAGCAGCCAGAAGCCATGGGACATAGTTGCTACTCCCTAAATGACTGCAATTGCTTCCTATTTCCAGGCAACCTGCTTCTTACTCTCTCAAAGTCACCCGAAAAGATATTTTATGGCTAAATAGCTACAGAGCAGCACCCCAAGAGAACTGAATTTGGTCCTGAGGTTAACCATAAAAATTGAATTTTAGAATCAATGTGTATCTCAATTAGTGATATTTATTTCACTTTTTAGAGGATGAAATAAGATCATTAAAAATATATGGCTTAAGAAAAAGACTCTATTCCTTAAGGAGTTGGAGGTACTAAGAGCCCCACCTGGAACCCAGCAAATTTAGACTAAATGTGAATATAAAAAGCAGAGAAAACCATGCAAAGAAAGGATTGGTTGTTGGTCCATTTTAAAACAATGCCCAAGGGAGAGTGCCCAGCCCTTTCACAAGGTCTCCACACCCTCATTCCTAAACTAAGAAAACCAAACCTTGCCAAAATCTAGAGGCTCCATTTTACCCAGAAGCTAAAATTAAATCAAAGACTAAACAACAGAGCATGCTCCATAACTCCACCCCTGACTTTACCAATCATCGCCCAGATCAGAGAAGATGGCAGTGAAAGCCTAGATCCAGCACATTTGGGATAGGGAATAATTTCCCCTTTGGGATGGGGGCAGGGGCAGAGAATGTCCCTAAGCCAGTATTTCGAGCCTTTCATTATAGAACTAATAGATAAGGAAACATCTGCTTTCCAGCTGTGAATGTGAACCAGCTAATTTATCTACAGACATCAGATGCCCAACTGCCCCAACTCCTGGAGCAGGCTGGGAGAGAGGATGGGAGAGAGGAGATAGTGAGATGAAGAAGGTAGAGGAGAGAGATGAGGGTAAAGAGCTGGGGAGAGGAGTACAGAAGAACTGAGTAGAGAGAGGGAAGAGGAGAGGAAGAGAGCATAGAAGACCACTTCTCAAACCATGGAGCCAAGAAAGTCCAAGAGCTCCTGATGGCCCACAGAAATTCCACCTCTTTCTCCCCTCTCCAAGCCCTATCCCTTTAACCAGAGTAGTCGGTAAATACCAGTCACAGAAAACCTCATAGGAGATGTGTGTTCAGTCCCCACTACAGCATGAACAGATGGTATGATCTTAATTTTGTGAAGAAAAGTAATTTGCAGCATCCATGGCATGAACCTACATGGATGTGTGACGTGGGTTCAAAGCTGCCTCTTTCTGGCCAGAGCTCCCCAAGCTTCTGTACAGAGTGGCCACGCTCAGCCAAGGCAGCAGCCAGCATGGTGCAGATTAGAGGGTGTTTATTCTCCACCAGTGACCAGGTTGGAATAGCTTATATCCTCTTCTTCCACAAAGCATCTTGTCTTGTGAGCTAGGACCACAGCATGGAAATGAACTCTTCAGTCTTCCTCTTTCTTCCCACCTATCAAAATGCTGCCATTGTGCCTCCCTCCTCAGGAGCTCTCCCCAGCTCTTCCTACCATGTTCCTCCCTCCTTGCTTGAACCCCGCAGAGTCCTCCTGCTATTTGCAACAGGGGGACCAGGAATGGGCAGTCCTGCACAGGAGGCCATTCTGGAGCAGCTGGGGAGGGAGGGAGCTATTCATACCTTCCCCTGTCGCACTTCTGAAATTCCTGAGCCATGGTCTCTGTCGGGTAAGGACAGCACTACAAGAAATCTTATAAAAGACCCTCAAGTCTCACTTTCTTTTACCAGCCCAGCTTTATCCTATCCTCAACTCATCCCCTCAAATGTACAAGTGCAAGCTTGATCTTAGTCTCACTCATATTCAAACAAGAAATCCAAGGCCTGTTGCAACGATCATCAGGGAGATTGGCACTGCAGTTAGGGCGTGGACTTCAGGGTCTGATGACCTGGTTGTGAATGCTGGTCTACCCCTTACCCAAGGCAAGCTGCTTAACTTCTCTGTGTTGAGCTCCCTTATATGTGGGGTAGGGATAATTGCTAATTCTAGCTGCTAGGGTTGTTGTGTGAATCCTTGGCATGAAGTTCCCAGTCATTGTCATTGTCATCATTGTGATTTCCCCAGCTCCCATTTTTAAAGAAGTGGGAAAACTCTGTTCTTTGTCTCCTATAGTTTACAATCTCGTGTGAAGATAAGATCGACACCAAAACCAACAAGAGAATGAAATTGACCCAAGTTAGGGCCGATTATGTGACAGTGACTGTATACCTCTGAGGTTGGAGGAGGGAAGAACAGGAAGAGCTGGGGAGGGAGGCCTCCTGGGGCCTGGCACCATGGCGGCATTTAACAGGTGGTAAGAAAGACAAGAGGGGGACTGTTGAGTTCATTTCGTCTGAATGATCCTAGGGTGGTAGCAGGGGTGAGGGTGTCCTGCTATTGACAGCAAGCAAGGGACTGATGGAAAAGCTCTTCTCTCAATTAGCTCTCTTTCCAAAAATTTTAGTGTGTTGAAACTACACATGAAACCCAGGTCACACTGCAGACACCCAGGTAAACTCACACAGGAGCAGTCCCCACCACCCACCCCGGCCACCCCACCCCAGTGCCTAGTCAACACTGTAAATAGAACCGCCGTGTCCTCATGGAGAAGAAGAGTAGCTCCCATGCAAACTACATATTTGATTAGGATCTGAACTCTTCGCTGAACCATGAATTCAAAATAATTTAGGTGATACATATAAATTTAATTTCTTTGTTCAAAAACCCCACATCTGAAATGATGCCCTGCGAATATGGAACTCTGGCGGAGGTCTACGAAATGAGTCTCCTTCTAACTCGTCTATACTGTGTGGAAATAATCTTCAAGGAAAGGAATAAACCTATTTTAAAAACAGCTGAGTCCTTTAGATCATATACCCTAACCAATTTATGGAGATAAATGGAATTCAGTATTAAAGAAATATATTTTTTTCCACTCCTCCAGAAAATGTAAATGCCAGCTACAAAATAGAAAAAAAAAAGAAGAAGAAGAAAGAAAAAGACAAAGAAATCAAGAACAGAACAGCACAGAAAGCTGGGGAAGAAAACAATTCAAGGACTATGGGGGGAGCCTCTGCTCACTACCCCCTTTGCTTTATCCCCTCACCCCCATTTCCCCATCCACCCAAAGGAATTGTATGTGGGAACATCACAGAGGAGAGGAATCCCAGAGAAAAACAACTTTTGAAGAAAACAGAATTCATTGCCACCATCTGGAATCAGAGGAGGCATGGTTCCCCGTGGAAACAGACTGTCTGTACAGGGGAGCTACCAGGGCCTCACTCTCTGGCCCTGCGTGCTATTTCAGTACCTCTTACATGAACCCCGGCCTAATTACCAGGACTGATGAGAAAATAACAAAGAAGAAAGAGAAAGAAAGGGAAGACAAAGTAATACCGTGAGTGATTGCTTGTGTCCTGTTAATATAAATGAATACAAAATACTTTTAAAAAAATGCATTAGGCAGATATTGGCTTATGATGGGGTCAATATCACGATTTATTTAACTCTGGGGACAATAAATCTTGATATTGACTAAAAACATAAGTCAATATGTGTACTGTTGTGTGCATTCTATTACAAAAATGAGGTTTTTAACTTTAATGGCCACTTTTGCAAAGAGGAAAAATGAAAGAACTCCCTCAATGTCCCCCGAGTCACATTCCCACCAACACCTGCTGAGAATGGCTGACTCTGGCCCCGTTTCTCAGGACCATGCTAGTCAACTGGTCAGCTGGTCAGTTAATGTCATAGATTGAATTACTGGAAGTTTCACCCTCATGTATCCACCACCTCATGTTCCTCCTACATAAGTCCACTTTTTGACTTCAGGCTTGGCTTGGGACATGTTAGCCCGTGGAATGTGGACTGGGAGTTTGCCAATTCTTCTCCTAATCTTGGAGAAGCATTTTATGCTCTGCTTGTTCTCTTAGGACACTTTTATTCCAATTAAAAGTGTTCTCTTAGGACACTTTTATTCCAATTAAGTAGGAATTTTATTCCTACTTCCCTTCAAGTAGGTGCTATTTCTTCAGACTGAAATCCAAAATAAGACAAATCAGGAACCCATGCCATACTAAGGCACTCTGTACAGAAGGACCTTCAACTAGAAGCAGAGCCATGCAGATAAACTTAGCCTAGAGTAGTGCCTCTCAAGGCAACAGCAGATAAGAATTAAAGGCTCCCTGTGGATGTCACTGAGATTTGGTGGTTGTTATGCAGCAGTAGCTGACTGATACAGCTAGCATTCACTAAGGAATGATTATTCCCAGGCTGCTGTATATTACTCCCTTGTGAGAATCTTTAAAGAAAATCAGAAATATATGCCCTGCCACTTAAGAACTCACAGTGTGATAAGGGAGCAAGACACTCACATGATGGACTGTGCTCCTTTAGGGCATGTTCCACTTAAGCCTGCTGGCTGTCATATAGCTCTTCACCCCCTTCGTCCCTTCATCTGCTTAACCAGAGATTCTAACTTCCTCAGCAAAAGGAGGCACCATGAGGAAAAATTAACCCAAGCGAGGGGATCCACATGCCAGTCTATACAGGCTGGGTAGCAAAGGCCTCTCTGAAGAGGACATGTTGAGCAGTTGCCTGAATTGAGCCTAAATCTCAGAGTGTTTGCTTCCTTCATCCATCCAATATGGATTCACTGTGTCTGCTGTACTGTGGGGGTTGCACAGAGAGAAGGCATGAGTGGACAATCTCCTCAAAGAGACTTAGTCAAATGAAAGAAATAAGACATATTTAAAGAAAAAAAATATGATCTTGAGATGGAAAATTGCATATTCTGTGTAGATAGAGTACCAGGGAGAATTGGAGGTATAAGAAATCTTCAGGTCCTTTAAAACTCATCAACTGTAAATAAAGAAAAATCTGAAGAATCTAAGGTGATTTTATTTTAAAATAAAATGGGGATATTTTTCTACCTCAAATTTACAGATACTTTAAATCCTTTATGTCCCGGGGTATGCTACATGCTACCATTTTATGTGTAAGTCAATGATCTATATTTTATATTCTGAACATTGATATTTAAAGAAGATAAACAATTTCCATGTTCATGTTCTTTTTTCTCTGTGTTTGTGGAGGATGAAGAGAATGGTGGATATTTTAGTAAAAATGATTTTTTCTATTTAATTTTCAAAATTATTCTTAAATTGTACATCTCTAGGCTCAGAAGCACATAATAAAACTGAGGGATTCAAGCACAGATGGGTGATACCTTCTCTGGAACGTCACAGAGAATGTTCACTTATCTGTGGGGTAGCTCTAGCTGTCACCCAGACTATGACCAGTGGACTGACACACAAAATAGGTAGAGAGATCACTCACAACCACACTGCGAATTGTCTTCCCACTGACTTCTATAGTTTTCCACTGACTAGCCATATCTCGACCTCAGTTCCCTGTGCTCTTCTAAGAAGGGGTTTACATTTCCTGATAAATAGATCTGGATATTTAGGCTGTGGGGATGGAGTGGGTTGGAAGAGGGTGACAGACATTACTAATCATCCATCAATATCCATTTTCTGGTTTTAATATAATAATAAAACTCTGGAGTTTTGACTGGGTTCATAGCTGTCCAGCAAAAAGCAAAAAAGTATACTTCCTAGACATGAGTGTGGCTGTAATGGTTAATTTGAATTGTCAACTTGATTGGATTAAGAGATGCCAAAGATTAAGAGGCTTCTGGGTGTGTCCATGAGGGTATGTCTAAGAATGATTGGAATGTGGGATAGTGAACTGATGTGGAGACCCTCCTATATGTGGGTGGTACTGCCCAATAGGATGGAATAAAAGCTGGAAGAACAAAGAAGCAGATGCAGATGCAAGCTCTGCTCTTCTTGAAAGGGTTCTTGATTGCTGCTTCCATTGTCTGAGGATATCAGACTCTCATTTCTTCACTCTTCCAAAGCAGACTCTGCCAGTGATTTTCCAGTAGTTTCCAGAAGCCTTGGTATCAGACTAGGGTAGCACTAAGGGAACACTTTCTTGTTCTGGGGCTTCTGTGTCTTGGACTGCACAGCTGCTGGTTCTTCCAGGTCTCCAGCTGCAGACAGTCAATTGTGGAGCATCCAGCTTCTGGTCCTGTAAGCCAATCTAATAAATTCCCTTTTTATAATCATGATTCCTGTTGATTCTGTTCCTCTAGAGAACACTGACTAATACAGAGGCCATGTAATAATGTTTTCCTAGAGGTAGGTGAGAGGAAATGACACATCTTACCTCCAAGGTAGGTGATGGGCGTGGAGTCTCCTGGCCTTCCTCTTTCACCTCGCCATCTCCCACTAATTGGACATGAGCAGGCAGAGTCCTCACTTTGAACCCATGACTGACATGGCAGTCACACCCTTTCAAGTCCTGGACCTTTGACTGTTGTGTTAGAGAAAAATAAACTTCCATTGTGGTTAATCCACTGTACTTAAAAGTCTCTTTGTTACAGCATCTTAGTCTGCATCCTAAGCAATATGCGAATCGTCAAACCCAGGCTCAGTGAGGATGCCTTTGGCCAGGTTTGTGGAAGCAGTGCTATCACTGCAGAATGATTTGCCAAAGTCTGGACTTTGCATTAATTATCTAGCTTTCTTCTCCCTGGGTATGGCCATGGACTCACATGACTTGTTGCTCATGCTATGTGGCCACTGACAACAGTACTTTCTGGACCAGAAAAAGCCAAGCCACTCATTGAAACTAAGCATTAAATGAGAAGAGCTAACATCCAAGAAGCCAGAACATGAGTTCTTAGGAATCCTAGTAAGTGGGAACCAATCTATCTACTGCTTTCAACTCGAAAACTTGATGCTTCTTGAGTTTCTTAGCTGATACCCTGCTCCCCACTTGTTTACTAACACAGAAGAAAAGTTATTCTCTATGCTGTAGCTTCCCAAAAACCATTTTCCCTTCAATAAGGAGAAAAGCAACCAAAAGCAACTCAAGGGAAACCAGATATCATTTCCTTGAACGTAGCTTCTCTACTAGGGAACCTGTGAAGCAGAGGATTAGAAGGTTTTTATCACTGAAACCGGCCCTGACATTTTATTTAGAAATCTGAATAGTTCATGGCAAGAAACACTTAATCAGCTCAATTAAATTTAATGGGCTTGGGAGCAAGGGAGTGGATATTATTCAAGAGAGAAAGAGAGAGAGAGAGAGAGAGAGAGAGAGAGAGAGAGAGAGAGAGGAGAGAGAGACATCCCTGAAATCTGAGGGTGGGAAATGCAGTACCAATGGGGTTAGACCCCGGGAAGCTGGACTCAGCTGGACTCTGAGAACCACTCACTAGTGGTTCTCTATTCAGGTGGTCCTGGGAACCTCAGTCATGAGCCTTCATTCTGCTCTTCACTGTTAACTTGACTCAGTTACTCCCACAGGAAGGCCACTGGGCTTTGTCCCACTCTCAACCAATGTTCCAATCGATATTCCAATTCCTAGTTCCTTTCCATAAAGGCTAGAAGCACAGGCAGTTCCCAAGGAAAGCAGACTACAGGTGAGCCAGGAATCCCAAAACAAGCACTCTGCCCCAGTGGTTAGGGATCAGCACAAATGCCTGGAATTTCAGGGTGAGTTGGAGACAGAACACTAGTTTATTTTCCTCTTTTCTAGTTCTGTGAAAAAGCACCTTTGGCCAAGGTCAGCTAAGCTAAGAGATCTTAATTCATCTACTTATCATTCAAATATTCCTTCAATAAACATTTATGAGCACTTAGTCTGTGCTATGGATGAGGAAAACAAGGTTGAATGAAAAATATTCCTTCCTTCTGAATCTCACAGACAGACACAGAAATGGCTCCTTTCCAGAGAGCTTCAATATTCCAGAAAATCGGGGGAGGAAGGTCCTATAAAGCTCCAAAGATGAATTGAAAAATAACTCGTAGAAACATGGCTTAAGCTCGTTATAATGTAGCTGATGTCTAAACCCAATGCAGACTCATTCACATATGCAAACTAATTTGCAAAACATCCACATGACTTGAAGAGGTCCACCAACCGTAGGTCAGGTCACACCGGTGTGATCTTGCCTTCAGCCAGCCCTTCTTTGTTGCAGAGGGTATGTGCATGCCACCCACTATGTCACTGTCACTAAGGATCTCAAATGCCAGTTTTCTGAACCCTTGTCCCTGTTTGATACTGATCAACCAGTAAAATATGAATCAAAGATACCATCTGCTCCAAGAGTATCAAAGAAGCACTTTCCTTGCTCATCACAGATCAATCCAGACGTAAGCCTTTCTCCCATTGCCAGTGCAACCACACCAGCATTGTCTCATCAAGCTTTTTGTAAGTGGCTCTTTTCCGTGGTTTGATCCTTTTTTTTTTTCTAGTCAGCTTCATTGATTCATTGAGAATGCAAAAGAAATCATCACTATTCATTTTTTTTCTTTTCAACTTTAAATCACTTACATTTCCTCCATTTGCTTAATTTAATTTGCTTGGTTTCGGTTTTATATTCTACACTTTTATGCATTGTTCCTTTTTTTTAATTTTTGTAAAACTTTAAGTACTACATAGGGTTTTTTCCTTTCCTTCCAGTGTCTTCACTGCTAGGTAACTCCACTTCGTTTAAATGTACAAACTGTTCACTAACACAGCACTGTTATGAGTCACGTAAGTGACTCCCAGTGGTGTACGTTGCATGCTTGATCAGAGAAACGGGGGTAGTTCTGCATCACAGTGGACAACTTAGCACCTGAGAAGTTCTAAACCAGAGAAATCTACAGATTCTTGGTAACGATATTTCATAACTATATTGAAAAACACAATCTACAAATTGATCAATACAAACCTAGACAACAAAAAAAAACAGACAATATGTATATGTTAAAACATGTACTAAGGATGTTTCCAGAAGAAAAGAGGGAATGCCCAATGCCATGAGGAAGGTGGAATTAGGTTGGATACATGCGTAGAGGTAGGTGTACAGGAAAAATTCCACAGCCAAAGTAACTCTCATGGGGAACTTGAGGAAATGAAAAAGATACTTTCTTAAACTGAGGTAGGGAAGGTATAGGGCTGGCCCAATTACCATAAAAATTGAGAATCCCTTTCAAAGCAGAGATATTGTTCAGGTAATCAATGTAAGGTCAAGCCATCTCGGTACCTACCGTCTGATAGGCACTGTGATGTGTCCTACTGTTTAGGAGTACTCAAAACAAGATCATTTGTTCTATGAACTCCCCCTCCAATCTGTTATCTCTCAAAAAATACCTAAAGACATTATATAACCAGTGGCCCTTCAAGGAAACAACTCCAAAGTTCCATTGAACCAACTTCCAATGTGGCAGGCTGGTGTGTGACCCATGCAAGCAGCACCTTTCAGAATCCAATTCAACTTAGCCACACATCACTCAAGAAAAAGTTACAAGTCAAAATATTGTTGGTCTCTTTTAATAAAAAAAAAAAAAAAAAATAGACAGGAGAGAGTCTGGTAAGGAGTTCTCCAAATAATTGAAGAGAAAATGACAAAGCCAAAGATGGTAACCACGAGAAGCCCACCTCCTTTGAAATACACATTCTTATTGTTAGGCCACCTTCCCTGAGTTTAAGCCATGGCTAACTTAAATTGCCTTGCTTCTAAAATAAAGACCTTCCCAAGCAGAACATTTCACTTCTTTGTGCACCTGTGAACAGATGCCTGCAAAAAGGAACACAGCCACATTACAGCTTACCTATCTGCCTTCCTCTTTCCCAAGACGCTGTAATGACCCGGATATAAGAGGTGGTGAAGAAAGGCTGTTCTTTTTAGTATTCCCCACCCCCTTTTCCTCCCTGATACCTTTAAAAACTTCCCTTAGAACTAATATGGGACCCATCATTTGATGATGAATTTGCATGTCGATCGGCAGCCAGTGTAGCAGCCCTCAGATTAGGGACATTCCGCTGCACACTAAAAGGCACAAAGAACAAGAAGTGCATTTCCATCTGCCCTTCCTTTCCAGTCAGTGCATTCCCAGCCACGTCTATTGACAAGCACTTGGAACAATACCAAAATGCAGAGGAAGATCAATCCTGCTGTTTACTTCGCTGAGCTAAAGGAACAAAGAACAGAAGAAAGGCCTTAAATCCAGTCATCGTAAAGGAGCAGGATGAAGGACAAAAAATGGGTCTGATGGGCAGTTGCACAGAGTAAACGTATTTGGAGAAGCAGCAGCTCCAGCTGAGATAAAAACCAGCGATGATTTGTATTTCATACCGTATCTTCAGGGGATAAAAGTACTTCTAGCAGATAGCACTGGGGGCGAACTCAGAACGCTGCGGGAAAGGGCAGTGTTCTCTTCCTTGCCAGGGACAGAGTGAAAACTCCCATAATTGCTGAGGAGTGTTAAATATCTGATTGTGCACACCCCTCTCCTCCCAGGGTGAGGCAACTCCACCAGGCCCTCCTTTTAGCTCCACCCGCCTCTGCATACCCAACAGTTGGCTGGGTCCTGCTGTCAACAAAGCCACAGGAACTGGGTTTTACTTGGATAGATACCAGAAACTGTAATTTGTGGAATTATTTTTCTTTAAGCCTTTTTAAAGTTATTTCAAATGGGGAGCCCAGCAACTTCATTGCTGCCAAAATAAGAGCTAGGGGTGGGTTGTGGTGGGGATGGGGTGGGATGAGAGTGCTGAGGCAGAGTCATGTTCAGATGCATTATATTGAGAAAAGGGAGGCAAAGGAATACACCATTATAGCAAGGAAGGAACTTTCTCTTTCTGAGCAAAGAGCAGATGCAGCACCTACCTTTACCATTTGGTGGAACCATGTGGCACCAGCCAACTACAAGGAAGGTGTGCTTCAGGTAGAGGAGGTGAGGAAGGAGACCAGAAAGACACAGGCAAAGTGGAGCACATCCTCCTCAGCTCTCCTCTCCAAGTCACAGTTCATCCCTTAGCCTTGCAGTTCAAGTGTGGTCAGAAGACTAGCAGCATCAGCATCACCTGAGAGCTTGCTAGAAACACAGAATCTCAGGCCCCACCATGGACCTGCTGCCTCTGGATCTCAGGGGCCCAGGAAACACTGATGAGTTCAGAACCACTCAGCCTGAGATTATCACCAAGAATTTTTTTCTGAATCCTTCAGCAGTCAGCCAACTGTCTCTTCTCTGAATTTTGTATCCAATTATTATCTGGCACCAATCATGAGACACTAACATTCCTTCAATCATGGTGGTGATCTAACAAATACATCCATTTGTTTTGGTACTGTTGATGTTTTCGTGTGTATTTATGTCCTCTGACTCACTGACTAGATGTCAAGGTCTTTGAGGACACGGACTTTCACTCACTCTTCCTTGAAACTTTCCTAATATCTGGCGCATATCAGTCCTCACTAAATGTTGAAGGGTACTCTGGGCACTAGGCTTCCTGTTTCCACTGGGAGATATTTAAACAGACAATATTGAGAAGATTCTTCACTGTCAAAAAAAAAAAAAGTCAACATTTTCATACTTCAGTTACTGCAAAAAAGGACATGACACCTAAACTGAGAGAAGCCAGGCTCACTGACCATCAAGTGACTCTGTTTCCCCCATTTACAAAGTAGGCATGGAAAATATAATGCGTGAGTGGATATTTTGTAGAAATATTAAAAATTAACTAAAAATGTTTTTCATCTGGGGAGCACTACTGAATAGATGCCATCTAGTCTAAGCTATGAATTTGTAAAAAGTCAAATGCATCCTTCTAACTTAGCTTTCATAAGAAAACCTATTACTAAGTTCTACATATCATATAGAGGTGACTTAATATAATCCACAAACAACTAATTGAACTGGCTATAATTTACACTAAAATGAGTTAAGGAAACCAAGGCTTGAAGAGATTAAATAAATTGGCAAGGTCCAGCAAGTTACACAGCAGAGCATAGAGTCTAATACTAGTGGATTCCGGAGCCCACACCTGTTCTTTCCCTCTACACTGGAGGAAAGAAAGGGGGGAAATTAATAATGCATTCAAATGCAATCTGCAGAGCTGGGTATGGTGGTGCATGTCTGTAATCCCAGCAACCAGGGAGGCTAAGGCAAGAGGATCTCAAGTTCAAGACCAGCCTCAACAACTTAACAACTTAGGGAGGCCCTCAGCAACTTAGGGAGACCCTATCCTAAAATAAAAAAATAAAAACACTGAGGATGTTGCTCAGTGGTTAAGTGGCCCTGAGTTCGATCCCTGGCCAAAAAAAAAGGAAGGAAGGAAGAAAAGAAATACAATCTGCAAGTCCTTCTGTATACTAGCAAGGAATGGAAATGCATTCAGGAGTAGAGACCTGAGTGCTATCCACCAGACAACAGGTATGCTCAGTGGAACAGCTTTGTAATGACACGATAGTAGGTGGAAACGAGATCATATGACCATGTCTATTCAAGGCCTAATGGCTAGATGTTTTAAATAAAAACATTCCACCAATCTTTCATATATTTGTAAATAATCAGGTCCTGAATTTTCTCACTTTTTCTCAAAAGTTTGAAAGATGTATAGACACAATTAAAAGTCTCAAACTTCTGAAGGATATTTTTCTCTGAAGAACTTTTGACATTAACAAAAACCATCAAGAATCTACGATGTTTCTTGATGTACATATTATCTGAGCATAGAAAACACACTAGATACCACAGAGAACATTAAGAGAGACTCAATTTCGGTTGAAAGGGCTCATAATATAAATTAGAAAGACACAATCTAAATTAGATAAGCAACATCATCAGAGTTCTGATTCCTTCCCAGCAGGGATTGGGAAAGAGGAAGTCTGTAGGAGGCACTAATACACAGGAAGGTCTGCCGGGCCCCGGGCAGTAGGTCATTCATTATATGTTATTATGCGCCTACTGTGTCCAAGTATTGACCTGGGTGTTTTTCTGAATGAAGTCTAGGATAAATGAAAATAATATTGACTTCATAAGGAGGCTCTAGGATGAAATCTTACAATTTATCAGTCTGTTTCATGAAAACTGTAATTGTGTGGGGCATTTC
Organism: Glaucomys volans; assembly: GCA_020662805.1. Lineage (NCBI taxonomy): Eukaryota > Metazoa > Chordata > Mammalia > Rodentia > Sciuridae > Glaucomys > Glaucomys volans. The sequence goes on from JAJEJO010001061.1 coordinate 89,212, forward strand.
AGCTTGATTAGAAAGTCCCAGTTATTATCCAATTTGACCCCAAAAGTAGTATTTACTGCCTTGACAGTTGAACTCTGTGTTCTTCCTACAAAGAGTAAGTCTGGTACAGAAGGAAAGAGGTTTCAATATATTTTCCCAAAGTCAGAAGGGTGTGGCTGCCTGCACCCCTGGCATCCTCTGACATGTTTCAGGAATTAAAACAAGATAATCAGCATCTTGCAAGTGTAAAGTTCTCTTAGGATGTTGTTTTTTTCCTGAACAATCCTTTCCAGAAAGACCTAAAGTATAGACCTTGAACTTCACCTTTTCCAGGTCACACATTGATTACTGCAGAAACAAGACAGACCTGCTCTGGACCCCTGGCCCACCGCTCCATTCTATGCCTTGCCCTGAAAGCACACCCCTGCTAACACTGATAAAAAAAAGAAAAGTTATGTGAAGACACATGCAAGCCATATATGTGACTTAAAGCTTTCTAGTGGCCACATTTCAAAAGGGAAAAAGAAAAAAGTAAAGTTGTAATAACAGCTATTATTAACTCAATGCATCCAAAATTTCATTTCATCAAGTATTTGTAAAGAGTATTCATAAATAATGTTGAAATTATTAATGAACTCTTTCACAGTCTGTTTTTGCAAAGGCTTCAAAATCCCACATGTTTTTCACACATTCAGTTCATCTCAGTTCACACTTACTTGCCCCCAACGTGCTCAATGGCCACACGTGGCTATTGCTGGCCATCCCAGACTGGGAGTATCAGCCTGAAATACTTTAACAGTAAAGTTCAGCCAAGTTCAGCTTTGGGTCCAAGAGCTTTTTTGCAGTCAGGAACCAGGATCCACGTAACAGCCCTACTGGGAGGTAGGAGGAAGGTTTCCAGGCAGCCTCCAACCCTAGAGACTTCTAAGGCTCACAGGAAGCCTAGAAGCCTTTTAACCCCTCCCTCCCTGCGGAGCCAAGGAGCCAGCATTTTCAGTCAGCCTCCACATTGTGCAGAGGAGACCTGCATCATGTGTTCTTTCAGAGGATCATTTTATCCAACAAGATAAAGGAAGAAAGCACATTTAGTGTTTCAGCAAGAATCTGTTGAGTGACAACAATGGATGAGGCATTGACTCATGTTCTGGAGATGGAGCAGCCCACAAAGTGGCAAGCTCTTCATGAAGCTGACCTTCTAGCAGGGATGACCTGAGAAACACACACACACACACACACACACACACACACACATATAATCTGTAAGAACTCCTCAAAGGAAATAAAGAGGCAAAGGAGAAAGCAGCATTTAGTGAATGTCCACAGCATGCCAGAAACTGTCAATCTCCTTTATCTGAGGTAATAGAAATAATGGCTGCCATTCACGAGTGCTGAAAACATACCAGGAAACATGCTAGGTTCTTTATATCACCTCTTACTCTTTTAATAATCTTGCAAGTTAAATCTAGAACTTGGGAACCCAAGGCTTTAAAAGATCTTTGCCAAAGTTTATATAACTAGTAAGCAGAAGATCCAAGCTCAGATCAGACACCATTCTTTCTTCTCCAGGGTGTGATGCTTCTTTTTGTATCATGTGGGTTTGTTGAATGGCAAAAGAATAGAAACTGCACCAACCCTATGTTGACCAGTCAACACTGAACTTCAAGTCATTGGGAAAAGGATTTCTAAGAAGCCCTGAAATTAGGTCATCAATTCCAACATCAAGACATGGTGTGTCAGGGATGACCAATGGACTGTATCTCCCAGGCCAATTCTTAAGTCTGCCTGGGAATGATAAGGCTACATCTGGGCTCAAAGTCAAGTAGGCCATAATCAATTAGTTATGTCTGCTATGGGGGTGGGTAGAGGTAACACCTTGTGCTATGTATTTATCACCCCTGGGTCTGAGGCAAAACCATCATGAACTGAGTAGCAAAAGCCTGGAGTACCTAAGAAATGGATCCATCTTGAGATCACATTTGGTCAAATGTAGGACAGATTCAGTAGGATCTGTCTGCCCTGGCTGAGTGTGTACTGAGCATCTCTGAGCCTGTTATCAGACCCAAGACCCTCAAAGGATCCAAGAGTAAACCCATGGATGGTAGACAGCCTACAAGTTGGACCCAGCCCAAAACTGTCCCTGCTAACACCTTACCAAAACCCCAGTAAGGCACATTTTATAGCATAGCAAACAAACTACACTATAGTGATAATTTATTTGTAATTTGCCAATGACTTATTTATTGTTAAATTACTTTCCACGACCTGTTCTTAATCTGCATCAAAGCATATGCTTAGTCACTTTTCTCTTATCATGTGGTTCTATTTTAAAAGCTGCAAGCTAAAAGAAATTCTTTTAGGTTATAGAAGCACAAAGACCCCAATAGGTGTTTTCCATCCTAATTCTGATGTCCCTGATAGATAATCCTGAAAAACATCACTTTAGATCAGCAGAATGTCCAAACTGAACTTGCACAAACTAGGTGACCAGGGACATTTTTGTCCCTAGAGACCACAGCTTGGCTTGCATTCATGGCACTCCCACCAAAGCTGGTGGAGGATCTCCAAACACCAGAGAAAGCACACATAACAGAAGCTCACCCCAGGTTAGCACATCTCCCTTCCCTGTCCTCTTTAATCCCGGAAAGCAGTCACATTACCTTTCAGTGGCCTAGAGACACTCAACATCTCCTGAACCCCCTACCTCGCCAACCCAAACCCTGATATTACTGTGTTTTCTACAACAGACACAGGGGACGTGAAAATCTCTCTCTCTTCCGATCATGGCACAGTCACAGAAGGACATAATCTTGGGATGAGAAAACTTCCTCTTCAAACAAAGGAACATTTCTCCCTGTGTGGCGGGAGACATTTAGCCCTCCCAAGAGCCCCTGTTGTAGAAGGTGAGCCTTCCAGGCTTTGGTGCTGGGGATAATTACAAGGGGATTTGCAGTCAGGGCCTGCAGGCTGATGGGAGGGAGGCGAAAAATCAAAAGAGCCAGCAGCTTTTCCATGTTGGTAAAGCATCTTCATGGTCAAAATGGGCATTGCTTCCTCACCAGCAAGGTCAGTGCCTTGCTCTGAAGTGAAGTCTTTTTAGTTGTGGAAAAAGATTTGTAAAAATGGTTCCCACAGCCTGAAATGTTGAAATTCCCTGCTTTTAGCACCTCCTGGCCCAGCACATAAAAGTACAGTTGCCAGGCAAATACTCTCCCAGCCGCCACCATCTTGATTTCACATCGGGATGGAGACAGTGAGGGAACAGGATGACAGGCACTTTACAGTTGATGCTGGTTACAAAAAATTAAAATAAAATAAAAGCAGAAGGCCCACTGTTTGGAGAGTCCAGGCAGCCACCAGTCCATCTGCTTCAACAACCAGGCCACTCAGAAGCCTGCCTTTCAAGGGCAAAACATCAGAAAAGAGGAAAGATGTAAAAGGCAAAAAAAGACAGACGCCTACCTCCAAGGTGAGTGTCTCTGTGGACAGGCACATTTCCAGTTCAGTGATCTGAGCTGAAACCAGGGCCTGGGCATCCTAAAGAGCTTGTACAAAGCCATCTGCTCCAGTGAGCAAAGGGACACCCTGCCCTTGTCTGAGTGCATGGGGAAATCTTGTCAACCTCTCCACCACCTGGAACTTCTGTAGTGCCTGGGTGGATGGTAGGCATCCTCCCAATCACCAAAAAAGTGAGGATGTGCTTGCAGAACACTTCACAAATCACCCAACACTAGGTACATTTTAAAGTGCATTTGAAATCTCTGTATTCTATTACCTTGGTTGGTCAGTTAATTTAACCCTCTCTCCTTTATACCCTATGTAAGCCTATATCAAGACTGGCCATGGGAAAAATCCAGAAAGATACAGATTTTTCAACAAATGGTACATTGAAGTCCATTATTTCAAAAGTAGAGCAAAGTTGAATAATAACATATAAGGTTATGTTACTCAAATCACATTTGGCCTCTCTACTGGGTAGGGGGAGACGTCCTCCCTGGCCCTGCAGCTAAGAAGGGTGAGACCAATTTCCCTCATGTCCAGACTGCTGCTCTTCTTCTAAGACATTAGTTGACCAATCCTCACAAAGTGACCAGGAAAGAACTACCATTGAACTTTTGATATTTTATTGCAGATTTTAAAATGCATGTCCTTTCTTATAGCTGTTTTCCAATGTGATTTATACATAAACACACTTTTTTCTTTTAAATGGTGCTAGGAATTGAACTCAGGGCCTTGGATGTGTAAGGCCAAGAGTTCCACCACTGAGCTATATCCCCAGCCCCAAACACACATTTTTTTTAACAACACAAATAATCTGTACCTCAGTTACTTTTGAGCGGTGTGCACATTCAGAAGGACAGAATCTCTCATATGCACAAGTGATTCCTTTCCAACATGCAGGTGGAGAATCTCAGAGCCAAGGGCAGTAAAAGACTTGGCCAAAGACAAGCAGACAGTTCCAACTCTCAGGCTCAACTTTATCAATGTGTTTGAACTTGGATATAAAGCAAGAAAGTGAAGACAAAGGAAGCCAGAAGATGAAGAGAAGGGAGAAGAATGGTTCTCGGTGCCCCAGACTTTTCCCATCCTTGTCCTGCTTTGTGCTACATAGTCACTAGTGGCATAGGCAGGGGAGGAGGAAGGTGTGGACCGTGGGTGGAGCAGGTGGACAGAGTAGCCCACTGACATTCTTCTTGCACTTGGTGACTTTGCTATCTGCTAAGGTTATTCCTACCTATCCCCTGTCTCTCTTTCTCTTTCTTTTAATCTCAAGAACTGCTCCTTGTGTCTACTATCCTCTTTTCTCCTCCCATTTCCCCCCTTACCCAGCTTCCTTTCACATCCAATTTCCAAAATTATTTGCTTTTTTCCAAACTAAGCACTGAACCAGGAAGCACAATAATTTTAAGGATGATCCATCCCTCTGCAGCCTTTCTCCTCCTTCATACCCTAAGTTTCCCCACCCAGTCTCCCACCCCCACCCACCATGACAAGAGATCCTAAGTCCCTCAGCTAAAAGTCACCTACTTCCTTCGAAGATCCTCCTACGCTCAAGCTGGGCTCCACCATCAATCAACCCAGGTGCCCCGGGGAAAAGTATGATAAACAAATACTGGGATCAGAGTTGCTATTAATAATAATTCCATCAAACAGGCCCTGGCAGGCCGGGGTTAATCTGGAAGCACGCATGCTCATCACACATGAAACCCATAAGACACAGAGGGAGGACCTTAATTCTCCACCTCACCAGCAATCATTTATATTCCAAGTCTCTACCTCTCTCCCGACGGACTCATTCAACACAATAGGATTTTCTCTGCTCAAACCCACCTTCACTTTAAAAGAACCAGAAAGGAGCGGCTTAGCTCCTGTCTCTGACAGAGAGGCTTTTTCCCTTTGACAACTGGCCTAGGGATCTGCAGCTTCATCTCTTCATCTCCCCACCCTCCATGTGCACTTGTGCAAAACCCACACATCTTTATTGTAAGCTCTATGAAATTCTATTGGAATCCCATTGACGTAGCATTGGATGGTCTTGCAAGCTAGACTGATGGGTAATTTGTGTTCTATTAATCTGGATTAAAATGAGCTAGAGGCCCCAGAGAAGTAACCAAGAACCTGGTCTATGTCACCTCTGGTCAACTTTAGTAGAAGCTGCTTCAACATAGAAACAAAGGAAGTGACATCAGCTTGACTCAGGAGCTGAGATCCTGGGAAACAATTGCCCCCAGCTGTCCTTCCGGCCAGGGGCAGCAGGAAGGGGCAGGGGAGGTCTCTGTGTGTGTGGCTTCAGTGCCAGCCAGACAAGCCAGCGAGGACTGAACACGCCGCGGCTGCTCTGTACCACTGTTACCAAGTCCCACCTGGAACCTTCCCAGAGCTCAGGCAGGAGCAGCATCTTCCAAGACCCCATCTGTTTGCTTGGTAAAGCCGTCACCTGGGGAAGAATTCTAGCTGGGATGTCCCTGCAGTGACCCAGAAACACTCCCTGCCCTGCTCTGCTGTTTCCTGGCTCTCAAATTACAAAACTGCAAAGTGGCTTCCCTCACCTCAATGTGTATTCAAAAGTTTTTAGATACTAGTCTCAAAAAGAAGAAAGAAAAAAGAAAACCTCACTCCATACCTTTTATTTTTGAAGTTGTTGGGCACTGCAGAGGAAATGGAAAGTAAATTATGTTAAAATTAAGCTGAGGACTACTAATAGTGTTGTAGCCCACGAAACAGGAAATAATACTATTAAATGTATTGACTATCGAACCAAAAAATAATATTCAGGACACCCAATTAACCAAGTACCTTCTTCTTCTACATCTTCTTTAAAGAAGTAGTGGTGCCAGGAGTTTATTTTTTTTTTTAAGATGCAGAAAATATTTGTTTGCATACTGTTGTCAACATTGCAAAGCTAACAGATCTACAAACTTTCTAGCAATAAAGACTTCAATAAGTTTTCATATGATCAGTATAAAAATCAATACTGCTTCTGCTTTAATCAATTAGAAAACAACAATACTGATAATATCCAGGAGTTTTAAAGCAGTTATTTTGCTTTGTGCATAGAGATGAACTCTAGCGTGTTCAACTGCGTTTTTCCATGCAATACAATCCAGTCAGTCCTTCACAGACGTGGCCTTGGACTGGTGAGGACTTCAACTATTAACTTCTGCATTCCTTCCCCAAACAGGCCTCACAGGGATACACTCTAGGGACAGATTTTCTCCCCCAGGAAACACTAGCCATGTCTGGAGATGGAATATAATTTCAGCTGCTGCAAGCCCAGGCACATCAATTCTTTCATTCATTCACTCATTCGTTCAACAAATAGGTGTGGAGTCTCCAATGCTAGGTGACCAGGATATAGAGGTGAACAAGAGCAAACTAGTTTTCTTCCTAGGAGCTGGTGTTAATTAATAGTAAATAAATACAATGATTGCAGACTAGAATAAGTGACACAAAGAAGGGTCTAAAATAGATGTAACAGCTGGGACCAACTTGGATGGAGTAAAGGCCTCTCACTTTTAAGCTGAGGCTAAGAGTACATGAAGAAACTCACAGTGCTGAAATTCAGGACATTACCTCTGTTTACATTCAAGAAGAGGGAAAAGCAAGTGCAAAGATCCTGAGGTTGGGCTCAGAGATTAAAAGAAGCTTGATTTTCCTGGTGCATAGTCATTGAGAGGGACAGTATGCCAGATGAGACAATGTCCTTTACCTGTTATAAGATGTTCCCAGTGCTCTGACTATTGTCCCTTCTGAAGGAAATATGTCAGAATACAAAAAAGAGAATGACCTAGAGAGACTTGAGTCAACTCTAAATCCAACTCTGAGACTTTGCCTAGAGTGGGTAATCAATAATTTGTGGCATACCTCAGTCCTGAGCATACCACACAGTCGTCTTGAATCGCCAGGCTTGAAAATCAAAGGTTTAGAGCATTGGCTCTGGAGCCCCCTATCCTGGCTCCTAAATCTGCTCCACATCCCTAAACCTCTCTGAGATTCAGCCTTTTGCTGACACAAGGTGAGAAATTTGCTAAAGAGACTAACCTCAGAAGGAACATCTGCACCAAAGGCTACTTTTATAGCAATTCTTTGGATAGTTACCTAAAGGTCACTTAAATTGATACATTATCAAATAAATAACTTCTTAATCCAGTCTTAGGTAATAAATTAAATTCCTAATCCTTCTCACTTGCCAAATGAATCCAAAGTGAGTGTTCCACGGCAGTGCTGTCCAATAGAAACCCAATGTGAGCCACAAGTGTGGACCACTATGTGGTTCTAAATGCACTGTAGTCATGTTGGAAAACATTGTTTAAAATAGAGAAATTTAAATAATGCATTTAACCCAATATCTTTCCAAAACATTCTTTCAACCTGTAATCAATGTTAATTAAAAAGCTTTAATATTTTAAAAATTATTGATATTTTACATTCCCTTTTTTGTACTGCATTTGAAACTGAGTGGGTGCACCATATGTACAGCGCATCTCCACTCAAACTAGCCACATTTCAAGTGCTTGATGACTGGCTTCTATATTGGACAACACTGCCCTATAGAAATAATTGGATTTTTAGATAGGTGAACTCTGTATCTTCAATATAATTATAAGATTGATGAAAGTTAAGAAAAAAAATAAGGCAATAAAGAGGAAACCAATCCCCTCTTCACACATCTATTCTGGTTTCTGAGTGTTGATCAAACTTTCATCTCTCTCACCTCCTAGAACCGTTAGTGGGACATTCACTTAATCACCTGTTCAGTCATTTATTCATTCAACAAACACTCATTGCACACCTCCTATTGTCCCTGTACCAGGTTCCAGGGATGCAGATGTGAACAAACACAATTCCTGCCCACAAGATGCTCAATATCAGGATGGGAAACTTTCATCCTAACAGGCAGTCAGCAGATGCTCACAATTTCTCCCTCCCCAGCCAGAATGTAGGACAAGCAGTTTCTTCTGGTTTGGGCTCCTCTGCTAACAAGCTAAGCACCTCAGAGAAAGCATTTTCCCCCATCAAGACTTTGCTTTCTTTAAAATACGTGACCTGATCTGAATAAGCATGGAGTGGATGTGTCAGAGATCGCAGCTGCAGCCTGAGCCCAGTTACCCCATGCCTCATCCTGACGGTGTGTGGAAATGTGGGAGCCAGCCAAGAAGAACCCCACCCCCAACAAGAGAAGTGGCAACTCCGTTCACTTTTGCATCCTTCCCTTCCTGGGCCTCTGGGGTTGCAAGAACAGTCTAGCTTTGTTTTGCTTTGCCTTGTTTTAATTACATTCAAAATTAGCAAAACAATCCCCATGATCCACCTAGAAGAATAATTGGCCCATTTGGTGCTTCTGACTGTGTGGCGAGACCCCCTTGTCATCACACCAGAGCCACACACACATTCTGCTCCCAGGTAGATAATGTCTAAGAAACCCAGAGAGCTCATCGGGCCCATCATTAACCTCATTTTGAGACAGCCCCAGAGGCGGTCCTTTAGCCACCGGCACTGCCGGCTGTCAATTGTGTCAAGCCGGTAACATATTAGTTAGCAGGGGAGCAATCCAAAGAGGTAGCCATAGATCCAAATGCCTAAAAGATATTCTGGAATGTGGTAATTATGTCCTGCAGCTGCCAAGGGTGTCCTCTGTGGGCTCACAGACAGTAGTTGTACCTTGGAAAGAAGAGGATGGAAAACCGCATCCAAGATGTTTAATGACAAACAACAGATTTGGGTTCTCACTCATCAAAATGGTCCTCAAAACTCACATCATGATTCTTCTTCTAGTCTGCACAACCATTCCCAGGAGACTCTGATCCCCTTCATATGGGTGCTGTGTTTTCAGTCCCTGATCAGAGGGGACAAGGGGCAGGGTAAAAGCCAGGTAAAGGGAAGAGTAAATAGTAAGAAGGTAAAGCAGAGAATCTATCCCTGGTTTTTACTAAGCATTCCATGGCTCTATTTTTACAAGTGAAATTTCCTCACTTTCATGTATTTTTTAAATGAGTCATTTTTCATGCTCTACTCAAAATAGCTTTTGCTTAGTTTGCTTTTTTTATTGATCGTGAATGGAATAACAGGGGCATCAAATGACCCAAAATTTATGGGATCACTAGACAGTCATGGAAGCAGGGACTAGATATCAGAATATTTGGGTAAAGCCAACAACCTTCCCCTTTCAAGAACAGCTTATAACCAGCTATTCTATAGCTCTGAAAAGTGAGCCCCATACTGGGCATGATTAAAATGGAGACACCCAAAGCAGATGGGGCTTCAGTGAACAATCTGAAAGAAGCCCAGAAAGCTCATCATTAATCACATTTTGAGATATGCTCAAAAGATTTAGGTCTGAGTCACAGAAATATCCTACACCCAGTCATGGCTGATTGATTGTGGCAATGCTCCTCACTGAGCAAAAACTCAGTCTCGGAATCATTCTCAACACAGAACTGTGGGTACCACCTTCAGAGGCATCTTGGCCTGGACTCTCCCCTAAAACCAATACCACATGTATTAGTTTCCCACAACTGCAGTAACAAATTACCATGACCTTTGTAACTTAAAGCAAAGCACAAATTTATCATGTGGAGGTCAGACATCTGAAATGGGTTCACAGGGCTGCATTTCTTCTGGAGGTATTAGGGAAGAATCTGTTCCCTTGCCTTTTCCACCTTCCACCCACATTCCTTGGCTTATAACCCATTCCTGCTCCTCAAAGCAGTGTAGAGTATAGCATCTTCCTTCCTCTCTGACCTGCTTCCATCCATACATTCTCTGACTCAAATCCTCCTCTGCCTCCTTCTCATAAATACCCTTGTGATTGCATCAGGCCCGTTCTGGTGATCCAGTAAAATCTCCCCATCTCTAGATCCTACTTTAGTTACATCTACAGCCCTATTTTTCCTATAAAGTAACATATTCACAGGTACTGGGGATTAGGACGTGGGTGTATTTCAGGGGATATAATTCAGCCTAACACATCACATCTTACAGAAAATTCTGTGTAGAACTATAGAAGAGGTCTGTTGGTAAGATTTATGTGTAAGATCTGAATACATAACAGTTTGAGCTGAGAGAATGACTGACTACTACTATTCATGTACAACGTTTATCTTTTGACCAAAATCAGAATCAAAATATGTCTCTGGACCAATTCGCTAAAGTGCATCATTAAAAGCCAATGGAAAAAAATTGTTTTTAACATGTAGGGTATTAAGTTTGGTATCATTTGCCCTTTTTCTCTTCCCCTGGTCTTGTGTCCTGTTGGTAAAATTGTTCCATTAATGTACAGCATTTGAAAACTAAGTTGTAACTGAGCCATAACCGAATGTCTTACCTTTGGGGGCTTCAGTAACTACATGACAATTTTCCAGGACCTAAGGCAAGAGGAATGTAGCCCTCACTATGCCCTGTTCTTGTTTAGGTTTTTATTAAGAGTCCTATTTTTATTACATGTAATGGAGGTCAGCTTCATTACTGCCAATCTGCAAGCTGCTACAGTCACTCTGGGAGACATTAGCCTGTTACCATTGAACCAGCTGGAGCGCTGAATCCTACAATAGGTCTCTTACTTTTTAGCATAAGAACAAAAAAAAACTGACCACAGAGAGCACAGCATTGCTTGACTTTCAGCATCATCCCCAGGACAATGACAGTGATAAATTGGCATCATCTAATACCTGCTGAGGTGCAATACCATGACCAGAGTTTGCATCCTTTGGCAGACCCAAAGACACTTTCCAAAGAAACACCCCCCACATTCTTGAAGCCTGGTTAAAGTGCCCTCTAAGAAGGTTCTTGTTGAACAAGACTAACATGATATGAAAAGACATGTCCAATATTAATTACACTGTGATAAAATGGTGTCACTTTGCTTAAAATGTGTAAAAAAAAAAAAAAAAAAGAAAGAAAAAAACATACCAAAATATCAGTGATAGTTAGCTCAGGAATGTTGTATTATAGCTATTTTTTAATTCTTTGTGTTTCTCCATATTTTCTATATTCTCTACAATGGAAGTATTACTTCTGTAAAATTTTACAAGTGTGTCTTAAAAAACAACAATCATCAACGGTAACCCATTTTAGTGAGAAGTCTGACCAAGTCATGCATAAGCCTTGAAAAAGTCAGAGGCAACATTCTATCTGAATTTGTGGAAGCTTGAGAAAATGTCTTGATTTATCTGAGCCACATATAAGGCATGTACTCAATGCCAGATACTACTCTTAGTGGTGGGAATACAGAATGGAATGAGATATGCAAAGTCTTTGTGAGGGCAGAAGGAAGCCCTTTAAGCCAAGATCTAGACTATGAGAAGGAGCTGGCCATGGGGAAAGCAGGGAAGAGTATTTCAAGCTGTGGGAACAGGCAGAGTCAAAGCCCTATATTGAAAACAAGCCTGATGTCATCACAGACAGAAAAGAGACCAGAGTGGTCAGAGCTTTATGAGAAACAAGCAAATGGAACAACATGAGGTCAGAGAGAGCAGCAGTAGGCAAGGTCAGAGAGGACCCTGTACACCAGAATGAGCAATGGAATTCTATTCAAAATGTAATGGAAAATTACTGGAGACCTCTAACCATGATAATGACATGACCTGACTTACATTTTCAAAAACTTAATCTAGCTGCTTTGAAGAGATTGGACTACAGGGTGAAAAATCGTAGCAGGAAATTTAAGTGGAGGCTAGTGCAATAGTGCCAGTGATAGATGGCAAAAGTTTGAACTAAGATGGTGAGAGTAGAGGTATAGAGAAGCAGATGGATATTGTGAAATAAAACTTAGAGGGTTCACTGATGGATTATATGGCAAAGAGAGAAAGAAATGAATCTAGGATAGGATGCTTCTATTCACAAGTATTTATGAGCACCTAATATGGGCTGGGCATCCTTCCACTGCTGAGCTGCAGATGAATGGTAGACCATTTGATGAGATGAATGAGACTGCATAGGAGCTGGTTTGTGGTAGAGAACCAAAGAATTTGCTGGAGAGATAAAAGTTAAAAATCTAGATTCATTAAAGTAATTTTAGCCACTCCTACAAACAAACACAAAAATTTAATGATTTAAATAATAAGATTTTATTTCTTGCCCAGATGGAATCCAAATTTGTTATCCTCATCAATGGGTAGTTGTTTTAGTCGGCTTTCACATTTTTGTGACCAAAATACCCAACAGAACAATTTAAAAGAGCAAAAATTTTATTTGGGGCTCAAGGTTTCAAAAGTTTCAGTCCATAGACAGCCTACCCATTGCTCTGGACCCAAGGTGAGACAACACATCATGTGGGAAAGGCCCAGCTCCTGACAGGGTCAGGAGGCAGAGAGAGGGAAAGGAGAAGGAGCCATAAGGAATATGCACCCTTTCAGGGCATGCTCCCCAGGGACCCACCTCCTCTAGACATACCCACCTGCCTACAATCACCACCAAGACACACTAGGATGGACTGACTGAGTGACTAAGCTCTCATAATCCAATCGTTTTACCTCTGAGTATACCTGCATTAACAGTAACAAGCCACAACAATAGCTCTCCAAATGGTGAAGGAACCTAGTTTCCTTCCATACTGTGGCCTCTCCATCTTCAACATTTGGCTTTGGAAGTCACAGTGCTCCTATGAACTGGTCTATGGAAGACAAGGGTATGGAAAATCATGTATGAGAGGTTTTAATGAGCCAAACCTAAACTTGTCATACATCACTTCTCCAAAGCACGACTAGAAACCTGCCAGGTGGCCACACATATTGGTCCAGGAGGCTGGAATTTGCATCTAGGTAAGTGTTCAGGAAGAAAATGTAAGTTCAAGAGACCTCCCAAGAGTGTCTCCAGAGATGCCTATGAGTCATGCAATAGAGAAGTCAAGTAGCCATTGAATATACAAGTTCAGAGAACAGTCTAAGCTGGAGATAATAAATTTGCACAATCACTGTATAGGTGATGAGATTATCTAACTATCATATTTACAGTGAAAAGTGACAGGCCTGGGTTATGCTAACTTTAGCAGAAGATAAAGTCCCAGCAAAGGGAGCTAAGACTGAGCTGTCAGTGAGGTAGGAGCAAAATCAGAAAGCAGTGGCCATGGAGAAGACAAGAAACCTTTCAAAGAGAAGGGTGGTCTGCTATATTGAAAGCTGCCAAGAGGCCCATAAGATAAAGACAAAAGGCTGACCATTGGATTTGGAAACATAAACATCACTTCCAAATAGGGGAAATGTAGAATTGGGAGTAGATCAAAAGAGAACGCATGGTGAGGAGGTAGAGAGAGCAACCACAGATGATACCAAGACATGTTGCTGAAAGGAGGAACAAAGAAATGAGGCACAATCACAAATCTGATGGGGAACAAGAGAGCTTGTACATGTTTTTTAAGATGAAAAATGCTCAAACATATTTAAATGTTCAATGGGAATCATCCAGCCTCAGGGAATTGTGGTACAGAAAAGAAAGGAGAAAACTGTAGCAGGCAGTCCTTGAGAAAGGGTGTGGACAACATCGAGAACACACATGAGTAGGCTGAACTGAAATGTGCCAGAACATTTCACTGTAGCAAGAGGGAAGATGGTAGGTGGGAGCAGAGATTCAGATAGGCTAGGAGATTTGGTTGGGTGGGTGGGTCAAGGTTAGTTCTTAACTGACTGATTTTGTTTTCCTAGAAAAGTACAAGGAAAGCTCTTCCTTTGGAAATGAACCTGGAGGAAACAGTGTAAGTTGAGAAGAAAGATGTTAACTGCAGCTTGGAGGGACAGAAGGCTTTTCCCTACTAGGCAAATGCAGTGGGGATGCCACGTGGATGAGATTTGTGGTCCTGACTTTAAACTGAAATCAGTTGGTCCAATTTCCAACAAGGTTCGGCTTCTCACATGCAGACGTGGAAGTGACAGTGGGTGGTGTTAACCAAACGTGGGTTTTACTAGGAGGACCACAGAGTCAGAAATGGGTAGAGGAGAAGGGTCTGAGCATGGGAGTGATCCTAATGATGAACCAGGGACTCCTATCCGGAGAAGGTAGGAAGTTAAGACACAGGGACAAAAACATGTGGTGAAAAAGGGTGTGTACCCCTGACTTGGAATTTTCCATGAATATAGAGATAGTGCTAATGATGAGGTTATGAGTGGGGCCATGGGAATGGGCAAAGGAGTTAGGAGGAAAGGCAACTGAGAGACCACAAAGTTCATGGATCAAATACTTGAATACTAAAGTCATCTTCACCAAGAATGGAGATAGGACTAAGAGAAGAAAGGACAGCAGAGATCTAAACACTATATCCATCAATCAGCATGATGGATACACTGGATACTTGCCACTGGATGCCCACTTTGATTACTTTTCTCCACCTTGCACAGTATAAAACATATCAGCAAGCTCTCTTGCCCTCTGGCTTCCCAGCAGTTGTTCAGAAGGAGGGAGAAGAGTGACCCCAGAACATTGATTCCCCTTGTTCCATTATTACAGAATTACTGGGAATCAACTTCATTTCTTTACAGAAAGACTCGATTCCTATTGCCAGCATCCTCAAATATTTTCTCTGCCCCCTCCCATCCATTTTCTCCCCTCCCGTTACTAGCCCTAGGCACACTATGCTTGGGATTTTCCTCACCTAACCACACTTTTGTAAATAGTGCCTTTATTAAACTCATCACAAATTATCCTAATTTGAGTAGGCCATCTGTTTCCTGCTGGGAACCAACTGATACAGTAGATGACAGCAGTATGAATACCTACCTTGCAGGATCCCTGTAAAGATTAAGCAAACTATACGCAAGGCATCTAACACAGCATGGAGCACATTATAGACACTCAACTAGTAAGTAGCAGGATGGAATAAAGAAACAGTACTTGTTTTAGTTGTTGGTAGCAAAAACCTATGTATTGTATTTAGATATAAACATATTGGGAAACTTATAACTAGCTGTTCAATCAAAAGTTAAGCACCTGGCTTCTGGTGCTACCCAGGAACTCTAAGATATAATAGCAGCTAGCAAAATCAACAAATATATTACAAAATGATGGGGGGATGGGAAAGGATTCCAGGAAAATATTTTGACCAAGTAATTGGCTTCTAGGGAGATCTCTATAGGTTGGTTTGTTGTGCATTATGGGCATAAATTGATAAAAATGAATCTTCTCGAGTAAGGAGAAGTCTTTGGAGAATCCAAGAAAGGAGAAAAACCATGCCTTGCGTCTCTTGCACACCTCCCTACTCCTTCATTGAGTAACTGCAGTGTTCTTCCAGGGTTCCAGAGCAGAACTGCCTCTGAGATACAGGACCCAGAACAGGTCTGTTTCAGACTACCTGCAATGGTGTCCAGAGGCTGACTTTGTAGAGGGACGGCTTCTCCCTTCAAATCCATTTCCCCAACTCTGGAACAAGGAACATGGAAACCACCAGTTCAGGACTTCTAAGTGCAAAGCCCAAATTAGAACCCCCACAGATGGGGGACAAATTCAGATGATTTTGATGAAAAACAATGAAGGAGGCAAGAATAAACTCAGAACAGATTAAACTTGTTTGTCCATTTTGCAATACAAAGGACATCACGTGAATGTCATTACCGATGTTCCATGGAAACCAAAACACTCAAGATTGGTTGACATTGAACACTGTCAGCATACAAGATTGCTCCCTTTTTTGTGGTCCATCTGAGGAGGACATACTGCTTTGGTTAAAGCAACTCCCCATGACCTTTCCAGTGGAACCAAGATCCACCAAGATCCATCATGGTGCCTCAATTTGTGTCATTCTTTAGAACTCACCACACTTGACTCCACCTGGCTTTTCAGGTTCTCACTTGTGTGCTGACCCTGGCACCAGAGCACATCACCTCACATAAGCTGTTCCCTTGCCCATCCTCTACCTCTGCCTTCCCTAACACTCCACTTGCTTCTAGGTAACTCCTACTATAACC
The DNA here is from genome assembly GCA_020662805.1 of Glaucomys volans. Lineage (NCBI taxonomy): Eukaryota > Metazoa > Chordata > Mammalia > Rodentia > Sciuridae > Glaucomys > Glaucomys volans. The sequence continues at coordinate 105,579 of JAJEJO010001061.1, forward strand.
AGGACTTAGCCAATTTTATTTCTTTCAGAAAGCCTTCTGTGACCCCTCAGGAGAGTTAGACCAGCCTGTAATGCTCTCCTCTAGCACTCTGTACTTACAAAAAATTCAGCATTTTTGTAAATATGATTTGATATCTGTCTTCCCCCACTAGACTATCTACACCATGAAAGCAAAGAATTTGTCTGTCCTGCTCTAAATTACTGTAACCAAATATCTGATACAGAGAGGTCCCTCAGTAAACATGGGTTGAATGAAGTTTATAATGTATATAAAAATAAAATGCAACAGCCAGGCACGGTGGCCCATGCCTGTAATCCCAGCACTTGGGAGGCTGAGGCAGGAGGATCAGGAGTTCAAAGTCAGCCTCAGCAACCTAGCTAGGCCCTAAGCAACTCAGTGAGACCCTGTCTCTAAAATAAAATACAAAATAGGGCTGGGGATGTGGCTCAGTGGTGGAGTGCCCCTGGGTTCAGTCCCCAGTACCAAAAATAAAAATAAAGAAAATGCAGAACTGCTAAAAATCTTGCAAATCATACAAGATTTCTCCCCTCTCCTTTGGTGTTGGAGGATAGATATTGAATCCTGGATCTTGCACATGCCAGGCAAGTGCTCTACCTCCAAGCTATACCCACAGCCCCAGTCGTGTTCTTTTAAAAATGAGAGTGCTATAATCCAGAGTGTAAAAAATTGGAATTTGTGCTTTTTGTTTCTAATTTAGATCAAAATTATTAGTTTGCAAATAGGTAATTTCATTTACAATTCCTTTCAATTTAAAAATAAAATCTGTTGTTAGAAAAGCAATGGGAAGCTAGGCACACGACTATAATCCCAGTGGCTCAGGAGGCTGAGGCAGGAGGATCTTGAATTCAAAGCCAGCTTCAGCAAAAGCGAGGTGCTAAGCAACTCAGCAAGACACTGTCTCTAAATAAAATACAAAATAGGGCTGGGGATGTGGCTCAGTGGTTGAGTGCTCCTGAGTTCAATCCCCAGTACCCCACCCACCCAAAAGAGAGAAAAAAAAGAAAAGCAACGGTAAGAGAGTTCTTTTTAAAATTTGGGGTTTTTTTATGAACATGTATTGATTAATATTTTAATACATACATTGTGCATGTCCTGATCAAATCCAACTACCCAGCCGGGCATGGTGGTGCACGCCTGTAATCCTAGCGACTTGGGAGGCTGAGGCAGGAGGATTGCGAGTTCAAAGCCAGCCTCAGCAACTTAGTGAGGCCCTTAGCAACTCAGTGAGACCCTATCTCTAAATAAAATACAAAATAGGGCTGGGGATGTGGTTCAGTGGCTGAGTGTCCCTGAGTTCAATCCCTGGTTCCACAAAAAAAAAAAAAAAAAAAAAATCCAACTACCCTTTATCGACCTTGCCTCCCCTTCCCAACCTCTAGGAATTACTGTTCTACATTCAGGTCAACTGTTATTTTAACTTCCCCAGGTAAAAGGAAACATGTAGTTCTTATCTTTCAGTGTCTGACTTATTTCACTTAACGTAATATCCTCTATTTCCATCCATTTTGCTGCAAATTATAGGATTTCATTCTTTTCGTGGTTGAATAATATTCCACTGTGTATGCAGACCACATTTTCCCCATCCATTCATCCATTGATGGGCATCTAGGTGATTCCATATTAAGCAATTGTGAATAGTGCTGTAATAAATATGGGCACACAGGTATCTCCTTGGTTTGCTGATTTCATTTCCTTTGAATGTACACCCAGAAGTGGAATATCTGGATCATAGATCTGTTTTCAGATTTTTGAAGCACGATACTATTCTCTATTGTGACTGCACTAATTTACATTCCCACCAACAGTGAGTAAGAGTTCCTTTTCCTCCTCATTCTCTCCAGAATTTGTCATTTTTTAAAATTTCTTATACCATTCATTATAATAGGAATGGGATGATATCTCACTGTAGTTCTGATTTACCTTTCTCTGATGGATAATAATATTGACCATTTTTTCATATATTTACTAGCCATTTGTATTTCTTCTTGTGAGAAGTTTTTATTCAGATCATTAGATTATTTGTGGTTGTCATGGTTGTTAATTTTTGAGTTCCTATACATTCTGGATAATGATCCTTTGTCAGATAAATAGTTGGCATTTTTTTCAGTTCTGTATTTTTTCTCTTCACTCTGTTGATTGCTTCCTTTGTTGTGCAGAAGCATTTTTGTTTAATATAATCCCATTTCTCTATTTTTACTTTTGTTTCCTGAGTTTTCAGGTCATATACAAAAGATACTTTTCTATATCAATCTCTTGAAGTGTTTTCACTGTTTTATTCAAGTAATTTCTAATATGAAATTCTAGTAATTCTCATGGAATTTCATCATTGATCCATTTTGATTTTTGAATAGAGTAAGAGATAGAGGTCAAGTTTGAATCATCTGTATGGATACTCAGCTTCCCAGAACCATTTATTTAATAGACTCTCCTTTCCCCAATGGATGTTTTGGCACTTTTGTTGAGAATCAGTTGGCTGTAAAGAGGTGGATTTTGCTCAGTTCCATTGGTCTGTGTGTTTGTTTTTATGCCAGTACCACACCATTTGGGTTATTATGTCTCTGTAGTTTGTCTTAACATGATCAGTTTGATGCCTCCAGCTCTGCTCTTTTAGTGCAAGATTGTTTTGACTATTTGGAGCATTTTGTACTTCCATATGGATTTTAGACTTGTTCTTTTTAAGTTCTGTGAAGAATGTCATTGGTATTTCTGATCAGACTTAATGTAATCCCCATCAAAATACCAAAGAGAACTCTTAAGAGAGAAAGTGATTAACACTTGGAGTCTAAAAGATTCAGCAATGAAAAATCATTCCACACCAATCTGTTACTTTTTTAATGAGACTAATGAATGGTATGTCAGAATAATGTGGCAGAATTCAGGAGATGTTTTATTCATTCGACCATATTTGTTGAGCCTTCTCTGTATTAGAAGCTGTTAATGTGGCGGTGGGTAAGATCCCTGGTCTTTATTTAGCCCACAAATGTTCTCATCTTTGTAGCATTGAACAGAGAACTGGGAGCAGAGTGACACCACGTTAAGTCCAGGGTGCAGTGGCTGCTTAAACCGCCAATCACTAGTTGGCTTTTCTGTCACTGGTGCAAATGAAGACCTAGAAAGCCTGTCACCTTTCTGGTTGAAACGGTATTGGAGTTTAGAAAGCAATAGGCACTGCATTTAAACAACCTTTAAAACTAGTTATCTTTGATCTCGTAATTTGACCTCTAAAATTTGTACTAGGAATTTACCTTGAGAAAAATAACACAAAAGCATAAATGGAAAACTACACAAAATAAAGATCACTATTACTGTGTTTATAATGGTTAAATATTTTTTTTAAAAAAACCCTGATTGTTGAAACACAGGAATAATGGCATGGCATGTTGTGGCATAACAACGATTTAGAACATTAAGCAACTATATTTCATTTTGAAGATCACTGAAATCCAAAAAGAACATGTAAGATGTGTCGTTTTTAAAACCAGAATACAAAATTTTTGTCTATTTTATGATTACGAAGTTATAGTTTCTGCATATGAACTAAGACAGATGAACTAACAAAAACATTATTTTGTTAGAATAGTTGTGTTCATTTTTTTATATTTTTTCTAAAGTTTTACTCCCAATCTTGTTAAAATAAAAATCTTTTTAAATGCAATATGGCTTATCATAGCTGTGGTGGACACATCAGAATTCAAAAGATAATAATAATACTAATAAAGACACAAAAGATTAAACTCTTCTGTGTAACTATTAGTTATACAGAAAGAGAAACGGCTTCTTGCCATTGATATGAAAGACCTGGAAGTTTGTATGGTGCAGGTTTGAGATCAGTAAACAGTGTAAGGTGGCCCTTGACATGAGAATAATCCAGAACACACAAATAAAGCAACAGGGACAAATCTGCTCCTGCACTCACTGACAAGGAGACCTTACCTCAGGAATGTGCTAGCCTTCTGGGTCCCCCTCAAGTGGGACTCTGATAAAGCAGATGAGGGCCAGAGGGAATAGATCAAGATGCAGAAAGCTTCGCTGCCTCACTATTTCAACACAAAGGATTGTTGAGGGAGGAGGGGGTACTAGTGTCACATACTTGTGATTCTCATCTTGCAGATGGGAGTTTTACTAACCGGGACTCTTTCATCCAGGGAGAAAAGATTTCCTCCCCCTATTAACACTCTTGTAGCCCATTTCAACCTCTGTTGAAGCTCCTAGTGTCCCTAACTGAACCTGTCCCCTCTGGGCAGCATCAACATGCATCCACAACTCAGTACGCAGTCCTTGGCAGATCCTCAGGTGCACAGGGCTCTTCCTGTCCTCCAGGCTCCTCCCACTCTGCCCCAGAGATTGCTTCTCCAGCATTCACTCCCCCGACCAGCCCCAAGAGCTCAGCCCCTCCTCCTCTGTGCTCCATGGCGCCTGGTCTGGGCCTCTGCTGGGAAATATTACTTACAATGGAAGGGTCTGGTTACTTACCCACCTTCACCCTGAGTTTCCTGAGGCAGGAGCCTAGTGTTTCATTGGTTCATCCCAGTACTTGGCACATGATCTCGCAGAATACATGCTCTGTTAATACTTGGCAATGAATTCATTTCTGTTTACAAAATCCATTTTAAACATCACCCCAGTACACAGATGTCTCTGATTGCAGAATACCTGGGGCAAGTATTGGAAAAGCACTGCCTTTGAACAGATACAACACGGCCTCCTTCTCCTTCCTTGTACTTGAGCGCTGACCCTCCGAGTGCACAGTCCCCAAAACCACTACAAATGTGTGGAAATCCCATCCTCTTAAAACGCAAAACATAGGCAAAGTGTTTTAACTCACACTGTGAACTCTGCCATTGTTGGGTTGTTGGTTTAAAAAAAAAAAAGCATTCCATCTGCCATAAATCTACATTCCCCCCAAATGAAATATAATACCCCGCTTTCCTCTAGCAGTCAGATAATCATCTCCTTGTTTTACGGGAAATGATTTAGAAGAGAAAAGAATTGGTCTGACAGTCTCATAAGTTTCAGAAAGTGCTTACCCTGACAGTCCCTTTCTTGCTTGCCCTATTTCTTCTCATCCTATATACGTCCTGGCATGCACACCCATATGCACACGTACACATACTTGCACACATGCACATAAGTGCTTGCACATGCTCACACATGCAGTGAAATCAGGTCTCTGCCATTTTAAGACAAGACTGGAATTAGACTGTTAAGAGTCTATCTTAGACCGAAGCATATTCTTCCATTTCTAAATTGCTTCCCAGTCGTTCTTTGTCTGCTGACTATTTTCCCAGCTCTCCAGTGACAATGCAAGTCCTGGAAAATAAAAAAGGACCCTCAAGATCATAAAGCCCTTTAACCCTGACAATAGAAAACTTGCTCATCGAGTACTGTTAGTGTGGTCAAGAGGAGAGGGAGACCCACAATCTCACTCTGGATTGACCCTGCCTCAGTATGTCTCTCCCTGAGGCCACAGACAGAGTTGTCCCCCGGCCTTCTGGCCAGCAAAGACACATCTTTCTAATGAGAGGCCATCATTTCCTAAACACTTCCACAAAACCCTCCTTCGGCTGATGCTTAGCGGTGTTCACCTTGAGACAGCAGGAGACGACACTGTGTAGGTGAGAAGAACATGACAGAGGCCACCAGCGCTCATCACCTCCCCGGGATGGAAAAGCCCTTGGGGTACTCAAGAGAATGAGAAACTTTGTTTCTTTGCCACTGATGTTTATTGATTTGTCCAGTTCATAGGGAGCATCCCTTAATGTTCTGCTTTCATGTTTCTGCTTTGTTGCATGGGTGCAGAAAAGAATATTGCAAATTGATCTGTCTTCCCGGCCTTTGTTGAGAATGGACTCCTATTACTTTAGTTTCTCAGGCCTGTCATCGCATGCTCACATTCCAGGGCATATATAATCAGCCTGGCTAAACACTGAGAGCTGAGCTGATTAATTTCTAACATTCTCGCCTGAGTCCATTGATGGCATGCCTGTTTGATGATCTCTGCAATAGATAGCCACTTCTGATTGTTTGACCTTTGCCCTTCACCCCAGAGCTGTCTATTCTAGTACCTGTTTAAGTTGACAGCACGTTACATTGCGTCTACATCACGTTTGAAGAAAACCGTAATGCCTTGGTACTATGAAAGCATAAAAAAAGGGGCTTTTAAAGGAAACCCATTTCCAGTACCAATTGAACAGCATTTGAGAACCAATCATATAGCCATTAAACAAAAAGAAAAGACATTACCCATAACCTATGATATTATGCATGTACTTTAGAATCTACCCATTCATTCTGATTTAGCTTATGTGCTAATTATGATCAATGGATTTCCACAAGAATGTAAAACTATATCACAGCTTTTAATTTCCCATTCTACCACTTCCCAGAATTCTGCTATTTTAATTACTTTATATGCCATTTACTTCTAATAGCTCAGAACAAAAGGGTCATCATCACCATCATCAATATATCTAAATACCTGTAATTTTAGGCGTGTTGGTCCTTTTCTAATGTAACCCTAATGTTAGGTTAGATGGGTTTTATATTTAGTTTTTATTATAGAGGTGGAGTCTCTAACAGTTTCAGAGATGTATTTCATTTATCTTAAAATACCTTTGGTTGTAAGATAGGTTTGGGTCTATTTATAGAGCTAAGTTCTCAAAAATGCACATAATTTACACCCCAGCTAACTAAGAACCAAGCAGTCAGAGAGCTAATGCAGGTGCACTTGGCAGCCATTTTTTTTTTTTTTTTTAAGGTCACACCAACTCATATCCCCCCCGGAGGAAAATGGAAGGTAATGAGCATACCAAGGTCACCCAAGGACAAATCACATATTCATCTACCTTAATAAATCACATATGTGTCCTGGCACTGAACAGCAGACTGAGGTGAGAAAAGTCTTAAGTAGGAAGGTAAATACACTGAACTTGAAGCGTACCCTAAAAATGGACATGTAATTGTACCGTGTCTCCTTTTGGAAACCAGCACAGGAAAGAGCATGTGTTTTTGGTGGAATCCAGAATGTTAAAATTCAAAGGACTATTGAGACCACACTGCCCAATCCCTTGTTTTTGAAAGCAAAATGGGGATAATGAAGAAGAGCTTAGATAGGATCAAATCTGGTCCTCCTGATGCTGGCACAGTGCCCTGCCATTGCACCATTGGTACCCTTTCTCAGGTACCAGACTCCATCTCTCCTAGCCCAGCTCTCTGTATCATTCTTACCCCATTTTTCAATATACAAATATTAAACACTGAAAGTTTACAATCTTTTGTTCAATTGGATCTGGAGAGACTGCAAAATGGGCTTGTGGCTCCCTGCCTGAAGTCTGGGCACAACCAAAAAGCAAACACATCTTCTTTTAGTTTGTGACCAACCTGTTTGGTTAGTGAGATTGGCTAATAATTTTTAAAAGAACAATGACCCAGAGTAAGGAAAAATGCTTAAACAGCTCAGTTGTTAGCTTTATTCTGTGGTGCAACATTCCATATGAGCCTAACATAATGCTGGGGCAAAGATATCCATTTGGGTCACTTGGACTTTAATTTATATGCTATACATTTTAAAAGAGAAAAGTATCTTAAGGTAAATATGCATGTATACATATATGTCTGTGTGAATTTAAAATAATATTTTTCTTATTCTTTTATGAAATATTGCAAACACACAGGAAAACAAAGAAAACAATGCCACAGCCCTCACACCCTCTCCATACAGCTTGAACAAACATTTACACTTTGCTGTATTTGTTTCGGATCTTTCTCATTTTATTTTAAAAAAAATAAAAGTTTACTTCAAACTGCCTGTATACCTGTATCCAGACGTATTCCTTTCTTGCCCTCCTCAGAGAAAACCAATGTCTTGAATTTGGTGTTTATCATTCTCATTAATTTTTCTTACTTTTATTACTTGTGTATCTATACATAATATTGTTTTGTATGTTTTAAATTTTTATGTAAATAGTATCTAAACTACATTATTCTTTAACCTGCCTTTTTAAGTCCATCTTTAAGTCTTGAAATTTAACCATGAGATAAATGCAGCACTACATTCCCATGAAGAATTCTGCATTGTATTTTTTCATATGAAAATACAGTAATCATCTGTTCCCCTCTTGATGGATATTTAGGTTATTTCCAGTTCTTCATTGTCACACATATACATAAGGTGTGTATGTTTTTAGATTTTCTAGATATCCACCACCAAATTACTCTCTCACTTAGTTATACTAACTTTGAAATTTTACACTCACACAGGCAGTGTATGAGAAGTCACATGATTCCACACCTTGCAATATCAGACTTCAATATTTTGTCAACTGATGGATGGAAACTTACCATTTACTATTGTTTTAGTTTGCTTTTTTGAAAGTACTTTGAACATTTAACATTGAGCATCTTTTTATGTTTATTAACCATATAGAGTTCCTCTATTATTAATTCACGTCCATTGCTCTTTTCCATTGGACCTTTGTTAATCTTACTGATTTACAGCAATTTTTATATAGTCTGGATAATATTAGTAATAATGATTAACATTTTGGGAGTGCTTACTAAATGCGAGTCGTTACTCTTAGGGCTTCACAAATATTAACTGATCTAATCCTCACAACCAGATCCCAACACTGTCAACATCATTATCCCTTTTGTAAAATGAAAAAATTGAGGTGATGAGAGGTTAAATAACTTGCCTCAGGCCACATGAAGATAATAAGTGATGGTATTAAGATTCAGACCCAGGAATCCAGATCTTTTGCTCTTCTTTGTTTCAAAGGATGCAAATTCCTCACCAGCTTTAGGCATGGCAAATATCTTCTTCCAGTCTAAGTTTGTCTTTTCAATATATTCCTTGTGTATTACATTGTTCAGAAGTACATGCACATATGTTTGTACATGCACATGTTAGATGTCTATATACATTATGCTATCTATGTGTCAAATTATCAGCATGATTTGTGCTGTTTGTTTCCAGTGTAGGCAACATTCCAAACCTCAAAGCCAAAAAATATTGTAAAATATTTTCTTCTAAATTTTTTGAAAAAATTTTTTTGTATTTCTAATGAAGTCAAGATTTAAATTTACCTTTTATAATATAAAAAACTTGCCTTTGCATCATTTCCTAAATATCTTTCCCTAGTGTTCTGAAATATGGTGCCTGTCAAATGTCAAGTATCTATATTTGTGTGGGTCTATTCTGAGTTCTCCTTTCTGTTCTATTGATCTATTTGTCCCTATGCCAATACCACACTGTCTTAATTACCATAGCTTATAATAATTCTTAATATCTGATAGGCCATGTCTCCCTACTTTTCTCTTTGTAAATTGTCTTTGCCAGTTGTAGGGCTTCATTTTTTCTTATAAATTTTAGGACCGGATTGTCAGGTTCCATAAAAAATCCTGATGGAATTTTTATTTTAATAGCACTGAATTTATAGATTAATTTGGAATAAATTAAAGTCTTTATGATATTAAACCTCTCCACAGAGGAATGTAGTATAACTCCACATTTATTCAAGTCTTCTATGTCCTTAAATAATCTTTGGTAAAAGTCACTTTTTTATTATATTTATTCCTCACTGATGCTGTTCCTTTTGTATTTGGGAGCTTTTTCTTACACCATTTGATAATTCAGTAATTATACTATTTGATGATTTTTGCAGTGGATAGCCTCTTCTGATAGTCTGACTTTTGCTCTTCACTCCAAAACTATTTCTAATAGTGCCTTCTTAGGTTTATAGTACTTGCATTGCCTCTACATTGCCCTTAAAAGAAATGATAGCATCTTAGCTCTATAAAAACTCTAGAAAGGAGAAATTTAGGAAGCCTGTCGATTTCTGTATCGGACCTGTGATTCAACAACTTTGCTTAACTCTCTTATTATTTCTAAAAATTGTCCACATACTGTCTTGAATTTTTGATACAGGCAGCTATGTTGCATAGAAATAAAACATTTTATTTCCTCCTTTTCAGTTATTATATCTTTTTTCTTTTTCTTATTTTATTGCATTGGCTATGATTCCAGAGCATGACAATAGTAGCCAGGAGAGAACATCATTCCATTGTTTCTAACATCCATGGAGACATTTCTAAAGTTTTACCAATTAGATATTGTTTGCTGTGAGTTTTTAAAAGATAGTCATAATGAGTTTAAGAAAGATTTCCTCTTTTCCTGATTTTCTTAGAATTTCTATAATAAATGAATATTTCATTAACTGAATAATATTTCTGTATCTGTGGAGCACACTAAATGACTTCTTCCTTCTATCTGATAATATAATATGTTATGTTAATAGATTTTTCTGATGATTAATTTGTTTTCATAATAAGGATAGTCTTTACTGAGTCACCATGCATCACTTTTTGAAGATTCTTTTAATTTGGAAAAATACTTCCATATTCCTATTAAAAAAAATTGCAATTCCACCGACATGTCCATGTTTGGTTTTTTACTAACAATAAGTTCTAATGCCTTCAGTAGTATTCACCTTTTATTGTTCTCTGAAAATATTTGCATAAAGTAAAAATCACACAGGTCTTAAACATAGGTTAAAAATTCCCTCTGAAATAATCTATATAATCTAATTTTATCTATTAAGAAGAGATATTTGTGATGGCTATTGATCCATTTGGATCTTTAATTTTTTCTCTAACTAAATTCTAGAAAATTATCCATTTTTCTAAGTCTATAATTCACTATCATAAATCTTCATATAGTAACAATTCTTTTTAACTTTTTATCTGTCTTTTTTAATGAGTCTTGAAAGAAGTTTGTAAGTAGCATTGAATCCTCTCTCAAATAAATAATTTGATTTTACTGATGATCTCTTTTATTTCCAGTTTCATCAATTTACACTCTTCTCTTTATTCTATCACTGCACTCTGTTATTACTATCTAGCTTCTAAAGTTGATCATGTATCTCACTTCTATACCTCTTTGTGGCTAATAGATATTTTAAAAGTTCTAAATTTACCAGTATATGCAAATAGTGCCATGACCAACAAATGTCACATGTAGTACTTTCTTTGTCATTACTGCCACTATAATTGCCTCTTTGAAAGATGAGTTGAGTGAATTTCACTGTTGCTGTTTTTACTAGATTTATATGATTTGTAATTTAATTTCATTAAGATTTGAGAACATTATCTCTATGATATAAATTCCTTTGAATTTGTTGAGAGTTCCTAAGAAATCTAGAACATAGTCAATTTTATGAATGTGTCACATGTACTTGAAAATATATATATATTCTCTACTTTGGGGGTATATACTTTTCATTCAGATTTTCATACTCATGCTAATATTGTGTGTAATAGTTAAATGTATGATAAAATAAACAGAAATCTCCCATACTAATTGCAGATTTATTGAATTTATCATTCTGCGAGGTTTTGCTTCATATATTTTAAGACTATATTGTTAGGTTGTATGGATTCATGACTGTTTTGACTTTGGTGCATTGTTCCTTTTATTATTATGCATTGTCCATGACTATACTTGTTAGTGTTTTCTTCTTAAATTCTGTCTAGTAATAATATCATAATACAAAATTTATTTTTATTAGTATTTGCCTAATGTGTATTTTTTCCATCTATTTTCAGCATTTCTATGTAGATTTATTTTAGGCTTCTAAGATCTAGATATTGACTTTGTTTCATTTGATTTTTATTCCAAGCTCACCTGTAAAATTTTCTAACAGATGTCGATCCTTTCCCCAATCATACAGATCTTAGCCTGTTGAACTACCCCTTGAAATATCCTCATAATTAATGATTATCTAATATTCTATTTGGTCCTGTTTTAAACACATACACCAAGTAACCAAAGCAATCTTAAGCAAAAGAATAAAGCAAGAGGCATCACACTACCTGATTTCAAAATATATTACAAAGCTGTAGTAATCAAAACAGCATAGTAATGGCATAAAAACATACACATCAACCAATGGTATGAGATAGACAGCCCAGAAATAAACCCAAGTATCTATTGTCAATTGATTTTGACAAAAGTGACAAAACATACTTTGGGGAAAGGGCGGTCTCTTCAATAAATAGTGTTAGGAAAACTAGATATTCACATGCAAAAGAATGAAATTGGACCTTATTTCACCCCTATGCGGGAATCAATTCAAAATGGATTAAAGACTTAAATGTAAGACATATGTCTTAAACAAAACTGTAAAACTTCTAGAAAAAAAATAAGGAAATCCTCTACAACATTGGTCTGAGCAATAATTTCTTAGTTATGATTTTAAAAGCACAGGTAACAAAAGCAAAAATAGACTAATTGGCTTATACCAAACTAAAAATTTTCTGCACAGCAAAGGAAAAAATTAACAGAATGAAGAGATAACCTACAGAACAGAGAACATATTTACAAATCATACAGGACAATACCCAAAACATATAAGGAACTCAACTACTCAATGAAAGAAAACAAATAACCCCATTTTAAAAGTGGGTAAAAGAACTGAACAGATATTTCAAAAAAGAAGACATTCAAGTGGCCGACAATTCTATGAAAAAAAAAGTTAAACATCATTGGTCTTTAAGGAAATGCAAATTAAACCACAATGAGGTATCACTTCACACTTGTTAGAATGGTTATTATCAAAAGATGAAAGTGTTGGAGAAGATATGGAGAAAAAGGAATCTTTGTACACCGTGGATGTAAATTAGCACACCATTTTGGAAAATGCCATAGAGGTGCCTCAAAATACTAAAAATAGACTTAACATATGACCCAGCAATCCCACTAAGGGATATATATCCTAATGAACTGACATTGTCATATTGAAGAGATTTCTGCATTCCCATGTTCAGGGAAGCATTATTCATGTTAGCCCAGACGTGGAAACAACCTAAGAGCCCATCAACAAATGAATGTATTTTTTTAAATGTGGCATATAAGCAAAATGGAATCTGATTCAGATTTTTTAAAAAAAGAGAATTTTATCTTTTATGACAAGGATGAATCTAAAGGACATTATGCCTAGTGAAATAAGCCAAGCAGAGAAAGAAAAATACCCCAGGATCCCACTTATAATTAGAATCGGAACAGGCTAAATTCATAGATGAATAGAATGGTGGTCATCAGAGGTTGAGGTAGGGAGGGTGAATGGGGTAAAGAAAGATGTTAGCCAAAGGGTACAAAGTTTCAGTGAGACAGGAGGAATAATTTTAGAGATCGATTATTGCACAGCATGGCGACTATAGTTAATAATAATGTCTTGTGTATCTTAAAATTGCTTAAAGAATGGATTTTACTTGTTCTCAACACAGAGAAATGATAAGTATGAGAGGTGCCAGATACGTGGATGAGCCTGATTTGACATTCCCTAATGTATACATGCACTGAAGTATCCCATTGTACCCCATAAACACATACAATTATGATTTGTCAATTAAAAATTAAAATTACAAAAATAAAATAATGAGTTTTTTAGTCTACAACATAAAGTCAATGAATTAATCTTCTCGTTGCTGGTTTGGTTGACTATCTTCCTTACTATCTTGTGATGGAAACTTGCTTTTAAGGCTTAAGTGGGAGAATTGTAGGCATTGCTTTGCCCCGCCCTCATCTCCCTCCTCTGATGACATCCAGTTCTGTGTTTTCCTGCAGTTGGCCTCCTGTAGCCACAGTCAGAACGTGGTTTGATAAAAGTAGTTTGAGGTCCCTTCTTTTGGATTATTTAGGTATATCACAGAACCAACATGAGCCAGATACCAGCGTGACTGAGTTCAGTATCTCAAGGCTCTGTCTTGGTCCCTTTTTCCCTAGGTATGCAGACAGACCCTTTCAAGCTATACTCCTAGCAGCCTAAGTGGCATTTTTTCCTAGCCTTCTTTCACAAGTGGGTGCTAGATTACAGGGAACCCCATCCTCACCTTTGGCTTAAGTCCAGGTCCAATCCCCCATCCTTCCACCAAGCATTTTTAGTCCTGGATGAAGTGAAACCTACAACCACCACTATTTGGTTCTCAACCTGGAGCCCAGCAACTATGGGCAGCATTTAGCTCATCTCTCCACCTTAGGTAACTATTCTATTATAGGTTTTGCTTTTGAAATTATCTATGTTTTTTTGGTTTTGTCTTTTATGTAATTGTTATGTGTGTACATATAATTGTTGAGGATGGGTCAAAGCATGGACTCACCATGCAAACACGGCCAATGGACTCAGCTTCCTGCTTACAACCCATTACAAATCATGTACCATGTGGGCAGGGCTGCTAACTGGCTGGTTCACTATTGTATACCTCATGCAAGGTGCTCAATGAAGATATGTTGAGTAAATAGAAACATATGAATCATTTTTCTAGAAAAAAGGACAGGCTAGCAGGCACCTTGCTTCGGTCTTCTTAGTAGACCACAAGCCCTCAAGGACAGAACCAATATCTGACTTATCATATTGCCCAGTTTATTATCTTGCATGTGGGAAATGGGCCATAAATATTTCCAAGAGCCAATATATCTCTCCTGTGGATTTTCACTATGTTTGAAAGAATGATGTCCAGGATACACACAGTGCTGCTCCAATGGGTTAAGATCATCATCTCCTAAGTGACTTTATACAGGTTGGTTCTTCCTCATTAACTATACTTTTTAAAAATGCATCATTCCCATTTAAAAACTTTTCATTCAAACATAGAGATTATCAGGCAAAAATGGAATATTTCCACCAGAATAATGTAAAACTTAGTATACATCTAACTTTAATTAATCAAGAAATCAAATGAAAAACCTTTTCCTGCTATCTGATGACAGTGTCAGGGACCAAATGTAAGGGAATGCTAAGTGATCACATTTCCTCTAGCTGAAATAACATTTTTCATACCACGATCCAAAGGACAAGGGGACAAAGAAATTGTCCTTGTTGATTAATTACTTTTGGAACCAGGCCCAGCATGAGGAAAGTGCAGTCTAGTGATAAAGCGACAGGTCCACTCTTTGCCCCCTCTGCCCTCCCAAGAAACGATTCCCTGGATTTTTAAGAGACAAATGCATTAGCTGCTTTAAACTACAATTCCCATAAAGAAAAGACATTTCCATATATTTTCAAAATGAATTCACACCCTCCCAATTCTGTACGTATGGAGCACCTATTGTATGCCAGGCACTCTGGTGGTTTCAGAAGAATTAGAAAACAGAGCATTGAGGGAAATGAGTGAGACTCAGACAACCCCTTCCACATAAAGTTGGCACCTTCCTAAAACTGCAGACAAGAACAATAGAGCAGATCTACAGGGTGACATGGATGTGGAGGACCTCACTTGGAAGCTAGAAAAAAATCAAAGGGGCTTGAAGGATGGTAGGAATCATGTGGAGACACTTGACATTTCTGGCTTTCTTGTCTGTTAAGTGACGGTGTCAGTTAGGTGATTTTAGCAAATTCCTTCCAGTTGAAATATCTGCAGTTCTCTTCCCCATAACAACGGACACCTCTGGGCTGGGCATTTGTAACCTGGTAAACAACCTCCCCTGTCTAGAAAGAAACTCCTTTGGAACACAGTGAGAAACTTCGGAGACATTTGCCTCCAGGCAAAGAGAAACTTCTCCCCTCTTTCAAAAGATCTTCTTCCTAAAATTGAGGCTGTCAACACCCAAAGCTCCCTGAAGGACTGGAAATGGGATCCCAGGGGGCCAAAGGAAAATAAATAGCACAGAGCAACACAGAGGCACTTTTAAATATATTGGTCGATCGCTTGCTTCAAATCTCTGGCCCTGATATGCCTCATGGAAAGTGCCATCTGAAGAAAATGACATTCAAGATTGACAACTGATTAATATACAAGCTTGATTATATGCAAATCATCACTTTCTGTTGACTTAATTGTGACCTGATGTAACATGTATAATTAACACATGTATTTAAAATAAATGTATATTTAATTGATATGCATATTTAAAAATGAATATTTACATTTATATGTTGTCTTCTATTTTTTTTTCATCAGAGGTGAATTTACCTCCCACAGAAGTAAAGGGTTAGGGGCTCCATCTTGAACTAACACAAGAAACAGAAACAAAGGAACGAGGACTTGCTTTCTATGCATGTCGTAGAGAAAGCAATGAGCTAACAGTCAGAAAGCCTAATTCTAGAACTGCCCTGCCCTGCCCTGCCCATGCTGTTTGACTTTCAAGTCTGGGCCTCAGTTTCTATGGTTGTGAAAGGAAAGGATAGACAGACAATTGCTAAGTCACCTTCTAGTCCTTCGGTTCCATTGTCACAGAACAACTCTGATCTTTAACTTCTTCAGTCACAGTGAGTGGACTCCAGCCACAGACATCCAGAGTCTCTCTGATGGCAATTAACACACCTTAAAATTGTACTTGGAAGGTTAAAGAGCATTCTGGAACCTGAGGCACCCCATCCAAGCACATAACATTCAGAGGACAGCAGTCCTGAGAACGGATTCCATAAACGGGCAACTATGGAAAAGAAGGACATGGATAGGTGACCAGCAGAGGGCAGGGTGCTCAGGAAGGCATCCAGGAGTAGATTTTTGGTTTGGGGATTTCGGATTTTTTTGTGTGGGAGGGTTGGGAGTTACTGGAAATTGAATCCAGGGGCACTTTACCACTGAGCTACATCCGCAGCCTATTTTATTTTATTTTGAGACAGGGTCTCACTATAAGTTGCCTAGGCTGGCCTTGAACTTGGGATTTCCCTGCCTCAGTCTCCAGAGTGGCTGGGCCTACAGGTCCGTGCCACCACACCTAGCCAAGAATGGTCCATTTTGAAGGGAAGAGAGAAGGAGGACTTGGATAAGGTGTAGGGCATCATTCTAGAGACACGAGCTTTGTGGGTGGGGTCCTTGATGGGTAGCTCTATGAAGAACAGCAGGAGAAAGAAAACATAGTAGGAAAATGTACAAACCCCATGCCCTTTAGCAGACAAAACAACACAGAGAAATAATTAGCCCCACTTTCATCATTAAGGTAAGTTTTTCTCAGTCTTTCACAAGTAAAGTAAATGTAAAATGACTTATACTAAAATGCTGTAAGGTCAGCTGGTGAGGAAGATAACACTCCCAATGATTCTGAACATTTCTTGGCAGCTCGATGGGATGAAAAGAACCAAAGGACCTGGGCGGGTCACTCTGTCCCAGCTAGGTAATGAGCAACCTTGAACAAACAGCCTTTTCATTCCTGCCCCGTCATTTCATCCTTTGACTACTTGTCTTTTTGGAAAATACAACTTTGCCTTCATCAAGCACATGTTCAAAAGATGTCCTGATTCAATGCTGGGATTGTAAACATGAATAAGACATGGTATCCAAGGAGATTATAATCCAGTGAGGAGACAAGTAGCCAGGATGCCAAGAGAAAACTGCTGTGTTAGCAATGCAGCCGGTGTTGGGGCAGAGAGGGAGAGAGAAATGCACTCACCTGGTGAGGCACCATTTAGGAGTCTGGGTCTTGAAAATGAGCAGCTTTCCATTGAAAGTGACATTATGGTCTGTAAAAATGAAAGAAAAGAAAAGAAAAGAAAAGAAAAGAAAAGAAAAGAAAAGAAAAGAAAAGGAAGGAAGGAAGAGAGAGAGAGAAGGAAAGAGAGAGAGAGAAAGAGAGAGAGAGGAAGGAAGGAAGGAAGGAAGGAAGGAAGGAAGGAAGGAAGGAAGGAAGGAAGGAAGGGAGGGAGGGAGGGAGGGAGGGAGGGAGGGAGGAAGGAAGGAAGGAAGGAAGAAAGGAAGAAAAAAATGAAAAGAAAAGAAAGTGCCATTATGGTACACATCAGTTATTTGAGCTGTCTTCTAAACCTCCCTTTTCTGCCAATGCTTCTTGGCACTGTGGACTTCCTCTGCTCTGGGTACATCCAGGGAATGAACTACACAGTGTACATTCTCTGTATACTACTATTGTTTGGGGCATTTTATCCTTGGTCCATTTCTTTCCTTGTGACTGAAAGGCATCAGACTCATTGATTAAGCATAGAGGAGACTTTTCATAAAAAAAAATGCCTATGCACAATGAAAACTGCATTTTAGCCCCTAAGCCAGGTTACTCTTGGGCCAGTGTCCATGTTCCACGGAAACTGGCTTATAAATCAAAAGAATCTTGCTAACAAATTTTGTTGATCAGTTGAAATCTAACATGTTACTAATCAGCATGCCCACCAGACAAGAAGGGCACACAAGGTCCTAGGGCCTTTCTCACTCTCTCTCTCTCTCTCTTTCTCTCTCTCTCTCTCTCTCTCTCTCTCACACACACACACACACACACACACACACACACAGCATTCTACTGTATGTTCCAACACATGCATATCATCTGGGTAATGGTGTCTTTTGCAAGCAGATGGGAGAGAAAGAGACTTTAAAAGATGGACTCCTATTGTTCCCCCAAACATCTTAAAACCAATCGAAGCCTCAGAGGAGAGGAAAACAAAGCCAGCTCTCTGAGGCTTTCCGTCTACCCCTTCAGAAAGTCGTTGGCGTCCCGGCAATACTTAGAAAAGTATTAAAATTTGAGCAACACTGGTTTACTTGTTTATATGCATCCCCATAGAATTTCCCACCACGTCCACAGAAGCTTCAAAGGCTCCACAGCGAGACCCGTCAGGATGTGGAGAGAGGCAGAGACAGTGCTCCAGTGTTTGGAGACCCAGCCTGGGCGCGCGGCTCTCAGGCATCTGGTTATCCCAGCCTGACACCGCGCCTGCGATTTCAGACTGTTTAATTAATTCTGATAATACCACATCGCAGGTGCTGCAGGAAGTATGTTAATTTAAGATCACATCTTACCAATTCCCACAGGTTTCATTCCAACCTAATAAATGAAATAATCTCCACTGTGAACGCCTTGCTTACCTAATTAGGCAGAGGGCGACGAAGCAGTCACACTCGGGGTACATCAGCGCCACTGGCCACCTTCAAAAGCATAACCGTGACCTGCCCACGGGCTCCGTCCCCAGGCTTCTAGCACACACAGATCAAAGCCAAACAAATAAGGCACCACGTTACCCTTTGCCTGTCCGCAATGCTGTTTCTTCTTCCCGCCCGATTTCTTGTCTTATCTTTTTAAAGGCATCTATAGCGCTGGGTACCTTGAAATCTCACCCTGCTTAAACTAAACTTTAGATATGATTTCTATTAAATCACTTACTAATTACCATAAGATTTGGGGAATTTTTAACCAAATGTGAATGTGTTATTTCTAGCCAGTGGGGATTTTCTACAATGATGAGACACTGAAACCAATTAATTCTTTTTTATTTTTCACCCCCATGGAACTGGGAATGGAACCCACGAGTGTTTTACCACTAAGCTACATCCCCAGCCCTTTCTGTCTTTCATTTTGTGACAGGGTTTCTCTAAGTTGTCCAGGATGGCCTCGAACTTGTGATCCTCCTATGTCAGCCTTCCAAAACACTGGGACTACAGGAGTCTGCCACCACCCCTTGTTTAAAGGGAATTAATGCTATCTGAACCAGTGTGATTGTAACAAGATAAGTGCCATTATACTCCCCCTGTCTCCCACCCGCCTACCCACCTTCAGAAACTAGCTTCATGTGGCCAGGGGGGTACAGAGCTACCGGAATGCTCTTCCCCAAACCCCTATTTCAGCCCTCCCCCTCACTTTTCATGATGATGCTGAAATGTAAGCCCATCAGCAAGGCCTTTCCTGCCTACCTCAAGGAAAGAGCAATCCCAGATCTCCCTACACAAAATGAAAGTTGGGCACCTGCAATACCTGGCTGACAGGAGGAGTGTGGACCAGTGGTTATCACCCCTGGCTGCTCATTAGGTTCACCTGGGCAAATTGAAAGTCACTATCCAGGTCCGACTCCCTGAAATCCTAGTTCAGCTGCTCTGGAGCACGAGCATGTGTCAAACTCCTCCCAGATCAGGATGGGGACCCTCTGATGCCAAGAGTCAAGTAGACTCAGCCAGGACAGGGCATTCATTTAATGGGGAGATCTGTTTTGATCATCTAATGATCAAATAGATCGATTATTTCCCCAGTCACCACTGCACTGAGGAAAAAGTTATTTTCATTTCACTTTATTTTTCATAGACCCATAGGGCATCAGAGCCCCCTGTTGGGAAGAACTTATATATTAATTCCCGATTCCTAACCTGTTTTCCCAATAACCAGGGAACAATAATGACATCTAGCCAATGGGTATTTTTCTTTGCCCAATGTCAAAACTCATTAGACTGAATAAATAAGATATAAAAATTTTGACCTTCAGGCCTCAGAGGTCTTGTCAAGGAGATGAAATACAGAAAAGAAAACGTTGCCCTAAAGACTTTCTGGGTAGCTTCAGGTTTGTGAAGCACTACTTGCTTTGAACTGCTAAGTCCTTGCTCTTTCCCTGTTGGCCCAACCTCTGATTCTCCTTGCTCCTCCCCGGCACACCCAAAGTGAGGACTGACGGTCTCTGCCAGAGTCAGGGCTCCACATAATGCTTCTCCCACCAGGGAGAGATTGTCAGCAGCAGCCCTTTCTCAGTGGGTCTAGACCTGGTCCTCAGAATGGCTCTCTTTCCACACTGTCTACAGACACATCATCCAGGAACCGTCCAGCCTCCAAGTTTCTGGACTCAGTTGGCTTCTCCCATTTTCCATTTTCTGAACTTGGCTTTGAACAAAAGTTGAACAAATCTCTAAACCTCAGAGGGGAAACCCAGAAAACACTGCCAGGTTTTTCTAAACCCTGCTTGAAGTAATCAAACCCCCAGTGTATGCCCCAACTCAGCCAATGCTGGTTCAGCCGCCAGCCTCAGCCTTGCTAAAAAATTCATAAACCACAGAACAGCTGGGCCACAGTCTGCTTTCAGAGCAAAGCGTCCACTATCAGGTTTTCATCTGGCACTACTGAGGAGCTCAGCATTTATTCCCTGACAGAGACTTGAAAGAGGAAATCTTACTGGCTGTCTACTCAGAGTCACACGAGGACAGATTTGATGGGAATCCCATGCATATTCCAACGAGATAAAAGATATTATTCATTCCTAAAATGTCTTCAGAGACTCCATTAATGGAGAAATTCCAAGTGACAGATATAACCCAAAAAAGTGCCCTAATATCTACATACAACCACATTAGGATGGATCAGGGGAAAGAATGCTTAATAATAGAGCCTCCTTAAAATTATGTTTCTTTCTTTTTCATCACAAAAGATAAGAACTGGCTGGGGCAAGTAAAGGAGGGGGAAAGAGGTCCCCTGGAAAACATGTGGGACCAGTTAAACACTCCTTTTCCCTACCGGGAGAGATTTCATTAGGAAGCTGCCATACTTAGACAATTTCTATGGAGACATGTCCTCCCAGGAATTTCCTCAATCATGACAGGCTTGGTAAATGATACCTTGTGATTTTGCCATCAGTATTCTATGCGTGGGTAATCTGTAGTTTAAATGGGCATAAAAAATATTTTTAATTAACAAAAAGAGAAACCCTCCATCCTTTCTCCAAAGACTGTGTCCTAAGGAAAGAGATGGAGAAGCCAAATCTCTGAACTCTTGTGTCCAGTTCAATGGGGAGCCCAAACCAAGATGCTCGGATTCAAGGAAAACATTTTTTTCTGATACAAGGGTTTGTGTGTGTGTGTGTGTGTGTGTGTGTTCATTCATAATGAAAGATAATTTCTTACATTCCAATCACAACTCTGTTAACTAGCATGTCTACACATCTCTATGTGGTACAGTAATAATTACTGCTTATGATGGTAATCTCAGAGTTCTCCAAGACTCTTCAGAGTTATAACAACAATAATATAATGTTCTGTGATTTTGATTGTGTTCTCAGTGTTTGACAACAAATTATCTAACGCTAATACACAAAGTGACCCTAAGTTAATTGCCTTTAATTCTATCTTCCTGTACACTAGATAATGGGCCTACCTCAACAAAGAGCAAATGAACAGACAAGAGGAAGAAAGAAAGGAAGAAAGACAAACATGTTTATTACAGTCAAGAAATATTATACGCTGCCTGCCTTAGACAAACTGACTCAGGAGAAAGCCAGTTAACTCAGGGATCAAAGTTTTATTCCACATTTTCATAATTCTGGTAACCTACATAAATTCAGTTTATTTTCATAATCTGCAGAATAGCCCTAACATAAATAAAAAGTGAAGCAATCAGTTTTAAATTAGACCAGAACCACTCTGGGTACCATAGATAATGATGTGCATTTGTACCAGAACTTCATGTTGGTACAGATGCTTCAGAACACCTTCACAAACACCACTTTGGATGCTTGGAACAACCCTGAGATTGATGTGGCAGGTAAATCTTTGCCATTTTCAAACGAGGCAGAAGCAAAAAGAAATTAGATGCCTTGCTCAAGTCACATGGCTAGTTTGAGATGGGATCAGTATTAGACCCAGGAACCTTTTCATCCCAGTGGACTTCTCACTCCAAGCAAGTTATTTTTTTAATTAGAGAGCAGGCCCTCTGACCAGGGATAAAAACAGTGACTGAGCACCAGCTGACCGCCCCCGCACACACAAAGCTAACCCTTTCTCCAGACTCAGTATAATACGCTATCTGGCTTGTCCCTCCCCAGGTCTTTGTTCTCGATCATTGCCTTCTGCTGGTCTCTCCTTTTGTCTGATTATTCCATGAAGTGTCCCCACTTCCTCTAGTCCAGTCACTTCTTCCTCCTTCAAACTCTTCCATTTGTACCTCTTGTGGCACTTGTCACATGGAACCTTGTCACACCTCTCACATAACTGACTCAAATGTTAATTTACACTTTGCCTGGCCATTTTACTTCACTGTGAGTTTTCCCAGAAAGGGACTAAATTTCCACCAGGACAGGGAGGATTTGTAGTAGGAGTCTTCCCTGCCTACCACCCATGATTCCTGTCTAGACCAATATCCAGGCCTCTTGTTTTGGCCACTGTGCCACTGAGAATCACTCCTCTCTGCTCTCAACCCCTAAGGCTTATGGGTAGCCACAACCTTCTTCCTGTGCCAGGGATGGACATGTGATTCCACCAACCTATGAGACTCAGTTCTGAGATTTATGATGGTTTGGGCACGAGAAGCTCACGTTCTGCTCTGACTGCTAACAGGGATGATGATATAAGCCTAGAGGTACTGGGAGCCCAGTGGAGGGTCCAAGTCCAAATCTTGGATGGAAAAAAAGAGAGTCATGGGATGAGCAATTGCAGATCCTGATGAGAATATTTGAGCCTCTGGATCCAGTCATATTAAACCCATTTCTCATTTTGAGAAATGAACCACGTGTTTCTTTTTTTGCTTAAGACAATAAGAATTGGGTTCAGTTAAAGTCCATTCATTTTTTTTAGGAAAATATTTGGAGGATAATCTAATTTAAAGAGAGACTACAGGACTTTCCCGGAACTGAGTATCATGGCAAGCTTGTTTTTTACATATCAGTAAAAATAGGGGAATTCTTAGGATGCTTGTATTCATAATTTACAGAAGGTTGAGAAAAGTTCTACTGTCCATAGCAAAGTAAAAGAATAATAATTATACAAAATTATGTTAATATGCTAGTCATGAAAATCATTTTTATTACTATTACTGTTCTTCATCAATTCTTATATGCACATTATTCTCACATTTTTACAATCCCTGAAATCAGAATGTGTCATATAATCAGTGGAATCTTACAATGTCTGGACTTGCAGATGAATTCTTCTAGAGAGGAATTGCATTTGTTTCTGCCAATCAGAGTAACCTGAGACAACTTGAAATTAACTTTTGTGCTTGAGGATTATTGGACGCCACCAATGATATGGATTTAGACCTCAGACCTATGAGCATCTATACAAACTTGTGATTCAAGCTTTCAGAAAAAAAGTGTGTTTTCCTCCCTCTGGAGAGACCCAAGGTTGAGACCTGCAGGTTTCCTTGCTGGTCCTTCTGGAGGATTCCCCTTCACACTTATAAGTATATAGCCCATTGATATCTTGCTTTTATGTAGGGTCTCCTATTAGACTTCCCATCTTGGACTTGTTTTCTTCATGCAAATGGTGCATAATGTAACATTGCTTTTTATAATACATGGATATCTTCTTGACTTCCATAAAATATGATACTGTCACTAACATCAGAACTGGCCTGGGATGGCAAAGGTGATTGTGAAGTTGAAGAGGGAGAATCTCCCTGGACTACTTTCTTGAAGCTGCCCCTGAATGCATCTCACTGGAAACCAAAAAGTCCTTTTAAACCTCTAGGGTTGGGGTATAGCTCAATGCTAGAGCACTTGCCCGGCATGTGTAAAGCCCTGGGTTTAATCCCAGGCATCACAAAAAATTTTTAAATAAAACTCACTGAATCTAGAACAAGACCAGGGACATAGTAGTTACTCAAAAAATGATTCATTTCTAAGTTGATGATTGATTAGAACCTGATGAACCAGAATTCAACTAAGGAGCAGAAGGAAAAGTGCACCAAAGAAGCTTGGGAGCTAACTGCCCTCTAAACCTGTGCCCAAGCTGTGGTTGCTGTGGAGAGGGGCTCTCCTTTTGGAAGAGTCCAATTAAATATTCCCCAATGTTGTGCCTCACCATGGGAACACAAGTACCCACATGTCCCAAGCCCCTAGATGTTGTAATAAAAATGATTTTTTGCACTTTAATTTGAACTTTGCTGGGTACTTGGGTAGTCTTCCAACTTCCCACTTTGCTAACAATGGTTCAAGTACCAAATGAGTATTTCTTTTCATTCATTTGAGCTTCTAGAAATGCCACAAATTTACTCTCCAGTATTATAGGAAATGATTCCAGAGAAAGCTGAACAAGATGCAACCTTTCACCCTCTAACTCCATTACCACTGGGGTGAAACCTTTGTTAAGTCCAGATTTATAACCCTTCTCCGTTCTCATAGCCCTAGTGGTTCTGCGCCTGCATTTGTTGCCAGAGAGAAAACATTTGCTCAGTGAATTTTCTTGGTCTTTATCTCCTTTCTCTTGAGGATTGTTAGAAAATAGAGCATTGACTCTCGGTCTCTTTCTTTCTTTTTGTCCCCTCTGAGCCTCTTGCCGTATAACAAGATTGTTAAAGACAAATTGCTAACCATCCCTCTTACACACACACCTCATTAAATTGGTTGCACAATTTTCTTTCATTCTTTCTCCAGGGTAGCTGTAGGAACATAGCCATTTATAATAACTGCCACTGTCGAGTGTAACTGCTAGACTCAGGTGAGAGTGTGGATACACTCTTTGTTTTGCAAAATGCTTTTTTCAGGTACAAGCAATTTCGTTCTGTTTCCTTAGATTAATGATTGGCATGTTTGGAGTCCTCAGGTTACCTGGGGTTCATGTTTTTAATGAATTCTGCTGAAATGCTGGAAACTACAAGAGAGACTTCTGAATGGACAAAATTATAGGTGATTCATTGCCATCATCCTCATCTCCAGAATTACTGACAAGCTAATGTGAATGGACAAGAGTAAGCCTCCCTCACCACCTCCGCTCACCCAATTATAATCCCACATTTCCAAAAAAACTAATGAAAATCCAGAAAGAAAGCACATGTTTTGAAGAGGCACCTGTCCTCAAGCTGGGAAGCCTAGAGAAAGACTTAATTCTACTGCTCCAATGTATTATGACCTTGGAAACTCAGTTTCCCCTTTATGAAATGGAGATTAAAATGCCCTCCAATCTACCTAACAGAGATCCTAAAACAATTCCAAATCATATTTTGTGTGAAAGTGCTTTGGATTATATAAAGCAGCAGACACATGGAAAATATTACTATCAACATATTAATGGTCTGTCAGGCAGTTTGGCAAAAAGCCTTTTCTGTGCAACTTGAAGGGCTTACTCAGGAGTCAGATAGAAAGAGGGTTGGACCAGAAGGACTTCAGGTGGCAATGTGCTTTCTGGGATTCTTGGGATCGCCAAAATCCAATTCTGAACATCACAGGCGGTAACATTTAATGCCTTTTGTGTTCCTCAACTTTACATTACTAACCAGCATACCTGAAAAGAACAACTTAAAGTTGAAAAAGTTTATTTTGGCTTATGATATCAAAGGTTCAGTCCATGGTTGGCCAACTCCATTGCTCAGGGCCCAAGGTGAAGCAGAACATCATGACAGAAGGTCATGTTGGAAGAACATTGCTCCATTCATGGAGACCAGGAAGCAGAGAGAGAAAGAGGAAGGGACCACATGGAAGATGCACCCTTCCAAAGCACACTTTCCCAGTGATCCACCTCCTCCAGTCAGGCCCCACCTGCCTGCAGTTACCACCCAGTCAGTCCATTCAAAGTAGGATGAACTGGTTAGTTTACAGCTCTCACAATCCAATAACTTTACCTCCAAACATTCCTGCATTAACATAGGAACTTTTGGGGACAACTGATACCCAAACCATAACACCCTACTAGGAGCTCAGAGCCCATAAATACATCAGATCATCAACTAAGTGACTTATCAGGAAGGTATGGAACCAGAAAACAGTTTTGTGATTATGAAAGGGAATCATCACAAAACCCAAAGAAACTAGTGACTCTGATCAGTGAACACAGCAGTAAGAGAACAAGAAGAAAAGCAAAGCCACTCAGTGCTCAGCCAATCACCAGAGCCCTCCACTACTCCTAGCCCTGCCTGCTGGACAGCACTGAAGCCATTTAAACACCCATCTCAGCTCCATCCTGGGCCTGAGCCAGTGTCTCCGTGTTTGATTGCACTTTGGGAGCCCTGCCTGACTACTTAGTGAGGGTGGAGTTGATCTTGCTGCCCTTTGTCCCAGACACGGGCATACTCAGTCAATAGTAGCACTCCCCAAGTCTCATCACTGTTGTCCTCTGTCTGATTGTCACTGAGCTATACAAAGGGCCTCACCCAAGGCCAAGTTCACCATACTCGGGACATCCCTCTTGGGATCACCCAGAGTTTGTTAGTGCCCTTGGTAGAGCTACTTTGTTTCCAGTCTCCTGCTCTTGTTCTCATCAACTCACCAACAGGATGGCCTTGTCTTATCACCCTCTCAAGTGGGACTTCGGGAACCCACCAGCACTCTCCCAAGACTTTTTGATTCTATAGGTAGGCAGCTATATAATGGTGGAAAGTGCCTCTCTGCCAGTTGGGGAACCCAGGATTGATTTTCAAATCCCAATATTTAAAAATTGGTGGGACTCTGGGCAAATGTCTCAACAAACTTTACATTCTTTCCCTGGAAAAGTGGAATGATAGTGTCTACCAATGGCATTATCCTCAGAATTCAGCAACTATATTTTAAAACATGGTATAAACTATAAGGTACTATAAAGCTGAAGAGTTGGTTTTTTGTTGTTGGTTTTTGTTTTTTTTTTTTAGTTATTTATAAACAAAAGATGTGGAAATTATATTTTAGGAACTCTGGATCTCAGTCATGATTTGTTAAATAAATATATGAATAAATTAAACCTATATTTCAATTTTTGCTTAATTGAAAGCTATGAATCAAATGAAAATATGCATTAGTTTTAGATATCTCCATGTATATAGGAATGCAAAAGTGATGTAATATGTTTAGTAAACAACTTCCACATATGGCAACTGTCCTCCCTCTAAAGTCCTACTGTCAACACCTATTATTAACCCTTGACATCTTTATCATCTACTTTTATGGTAATGAAAGTTTTTATGGGTCTCCCTGGGATGTCCTGTTGGGATTGGGAGGCTCAGCCAGCAGAGGCAGCCAGAGTCGTGGGTTGTGAGTCACAAATCAACATGGATAAATAAGTGGAGGCAAGTTCTGCTTGGTGACCTAAGCTAGCCAAGGAAGTGAGCAGAAAAGAAATGCCAAGTCATGAGGCTAAAATCAGGCTATGCAAGGAGATAACCAGAAACATCAGAGCTGAGGAAGCTTTCAGAATGGGTGGTGACAGACAGAAGACAAGGTTGAGTAGCAATGGGGGTCTGAGGCACAACAGAGGGAACCAGTTTTCCAGGCCATGGTGTGAGACCAAATTACACTAGCTTCAATATAACACTTTGGAAGGACTTCACTCCGTCTTTCCCCAGCATTAATTGTCTGCCTTTTGCAGGTGGTCAGCAAGAACCTCTTGACATCACCAGTCTCTCCATTCTACAATTTGTCGTATGTTCAACTCACCTCCTAAGATCTGCTTTGCTTACACATGCACACACAAACACACACACACACATGGATTCTCTCTCCCTCCCTCTTTCTCTCTCTCTCTCTCTCTCTCTCTCTCTCTCTTTTCTTTCTCTTCTTTTGCACCAAAGCCACTTCCCATGTTTGCCCTGGCCTCCTCTACAGATCCACTCTCCTTCCTTCGTGCTCAAGATGACCACACCTGTCCCTAAATGACCTATCAGTTTTACCTCCATCCGGCCAATCCCATGTCTTCTGCTCCAGGCTTTCATTCCCCAATTTATCTGATGCCTTCCTATTTCCATGCTTTTTTTTATTTCTTTTTTTTTTAATTTTTACAGACTGCATTTTGATTCATTGTACACAAATGGGGCACAACTTTTCATTTCTATGGTTGTGCATGATGTAGATTGAAACCATTTATCTAATCATACATGTACATAGGGTAATGATGTCTGCCTCGTTCCATGCTTTTTTAACATCATTCCTCCCATATAGAAAATCATTTGTCTTCATTCTATCTCCCCAGATTTTAACTGTTCTTGAAGACAAAGACAAAACCAGAGCTGAAGTGGTAAAATATAGCAAACAAACAAACAAAAAACAGATTTCAGACCCGGCACAGTGGCACATGCCTTGTAACCCCAGCACAGGAGGCTGAGGCAGGAGGATCCCAAGTTCAAGCCAGCCTCAGCAACTTATCAAGGTCCTAAGCAACTGAGTGAGACCCTGTCTCAAAATAGAAAAAAAATTGAAAGAAAGGACTGGGAATATGACTTAGTGATTAAAACTCTGGACTGAGTCCCTGGGTTCAAACTCCAGTAGAAAAAAAAGAAAAAAGGAACAGATTTCATTCAGGCCTATTGTAATACAAAGAAAGAGATCTCAGTAGAGAACTTTGCTGAATTCAGAATATATCATGAGCAAGTAGGAATTTATAACCAAGGAGCAAGGTGGGTGGAAAATTACTAAGAGGGAAAATCAGAGATAAGAGGGGATTCTGGCTAAACTCACCCAACAGAATTCTTAATAAAGATGGTCCAGGTGATGCGACATCACCTTGCACTGCTGAAGGATGGGGAGCCCTATCAGGTATTAATGGTGAACAGAGGACGGGGCATTCAGATCAAGGAATCTACCAGGGTTTTTATGCAAACTATATTTCTACAAGGAAGTGCACAGATGGGTCTAGGAACAATTTGGTCAAGCAAAGACTTTGTCAGGCCCCAGTGCAAACCCCTCCTGTCCATGAAATATCCCAGAAATGCTGGTCCTACAGTTGCTGACTCCCCTGTGAATTCCCAAGTCCCAGTCCTCTGTCATCGGTTTGAGTAAATCTCTTGTATGATAATACGGCACTTTCTATTATTTAATTTTCTATTGGTTTATATCATTTTCATGAAAAGAATCTTGTCACATTCTTTCTTGTATCTCACAAGGGCCCCCAAAATAATGCCCCAATTATAGGAACCCTTAACAAATATGTTAATTGCCATATTAAAAATCTTGGCTTTACAATTCCTTCTATCCATCCTCAGATTATTCTAAGACAACGGGCAGCACAGTGGTGACACTGACCATGCTCTGAGTCAGACCACCAGGGTTCAAATCCTGGTGGTTCCATTTACCACCCATGTGACCTCAGAAAATTAACCTTTCTGTGCCTGAACTCTTCCCATAGAGCTGCAATGGTGCCTGAGTAAACTAATCCACATAACGTGCCTCTATGGAGTGAGCACTTAATAAGTGACCACTATTATGAAAGACAGAGTCAAAAAATGCATTTGATGTTTGCAAATTTCGTATCTTCTATTTGGACGTGTACTATGAGCTGAAAGAATATATAAAAATGTGAATAATTCAATTTATTAAGTCTCTTTGAATGCCAGAATGAATAGGAAATGTATTGGACCAATGCTGTGTCATTTCTTAAGTGTCACCAAACATATTTTGGTTGACTCTCTGAGGCTCAGAATGAAGTCTTGGTGCCTTGGATTTATAAAAGAATGAAAGTCCTTTGGTTCAACAAAAGAAAAGTGAGGGAGAAACAGAGAAGCAATCTGCCTTCCCACTATCCTTCAATTGTTCTCACTCCTCGAAATGGAGTTTGATTATTTTTAATAGCGAAAATGTTGCCTTAGACCAATTCAAAATCGATTTATTAAAATTGACAGATTATCCAATCCTTTACCATAAAAGGATGCACCCACACGTTCTGTAAGCTTTTCTCCAAGAAACCTGGGGTTGCAAATGCCTTCCTAGAATGCTATCAATTTAAATGATTGAAAAAAACAACACATAATAAGTGACAGATTTTTCAAATCAGATAAAGATGGGAACCAGATTATCTGTCTGGGGGTGATAGATTGCAGCAATAATAAATTCACTTGAAGACACTGGATCAATTTTTAATCAAGCCAAGAATTATTATTGCAGAAAGATAAAATGACCCATGAGAAGATGCCTTAATTTTCCACCAATCAAATTATAGCCTTTCTAAATAAGATGTAATGAGATCCATGGAATATCCAGGTTACACATCCCACCTAATTACCCATGTTCCCTGTCATGTAGTGATATACTAGTGGTAAACTGACCTCTGAATTTGCCCAGATGAAAAGGTAATTAGTTTTTCCACCAGGCTGTAGTGAAAATAACAGCAGTGACACATGTCATCTCCTTCCACCAAGTCACAGTCTCTGAGGTGTTTGTTCTTAAAATATACAGGATATGACCTACCGGGTAATAAACTACACAGTCATTAAGTGAAGCCTGTGTCTGACAGAAAAACAGTCGCCATCTCTAAGTTGAGAAAAAAGGGCCTGGAGGTAAAGCAAATCAGTCTGCACTTGACATTAAACTTTATCAGCAGGGAACGGAGCCCCCACCTCTCCCTCCCCCAGGAACCACCAATCAGGAAATGGAGCTTGTAATTACTGACCATTGTGAAGACCCCACCAAAAGGCCAGGTCCATATGTTCCATCTGCCCCACTTGTTCCCATCCATCCTTTCAGGCTAAAACTCCTCCATTTGAAACCTCTCCCAACTCAGCCTGCTTTCTTTCTCCTCCAAATATTGCTCAAGTACAAATCTAAGTATTCCCCTGGAAGAATCCCAGAGGACACCCTTCAACATTCGTGCATTCACTCAACAAATGCTCGTTGTTGGGAGCAGACACACCCCCTTTTCCTTTCTCCAATTGTTTTTTTTTATTTTTAAAGCAATCGATTTTACTATAAATTGATAGTTAAGTTTAGTAACTGGAACAAATTAATTAGAGTTGTAGTGTCTTCCTTTGATGTTTCTGACGTTAACAGATCTGAAGTCAGAAAGGTAAGTTTTCTGGGAAACAAATGCTGTCTTCAATTCTGGAAACAGATAATCCGACCCATCTGGATCAAACTTTCATCAAATGGACATACTCCTCATTCCTATCTTGGAACACATACTGAGCTCTTTTAGTATCAGGATTTCCTATATTTACCAAATATTCATTTGATTTATTGCTCCTTTCAATTCAAC
This sequence comes from Glaucomys volans, assembly GCA_020662805.1. NCBI lineage: Eukaryota > Metazoa > Chordata > Mammalia > Rodentia > Sciuridae > Glaucomys > Glaucomys volans. Next base: position 137,154 of record JAJEJO010001061.1, read on the forward strand.
TGAAGCTCACGTGTGCTTATAGACTATTAGAAAATTTGTGATGTAGGGTCATAGTTAGACTTGTTAATAGTAATCGGCTATTGATTTGAAATGAAATCTTGTTCATTTATACCTGTCATTACTTCCTTTGAAGAACTACTTACATTTCACCAAGAGCATGCAAATTGCAAAAGGTCTTGCATTTCCAAACACAGTGCAAGGCCACCCCCGAGTTTCCTGTTTGATGTCTCTCAAAAAGAAACAGTATCTGTAACAACAAACAGCTCACTATGGGATGCGCTATCAATGAATGCATCAAACTCAAGGAATGCATTTACTATGAGATATTTTTCCCAAATAATGACATTTGTCCAAGTTTCTGTCTTTTTAATCACTACTGTACTTTTAACCCATTTTTGGTAATATGTGATCCTTCAAATCACCAAAATCAATGCATGCTCACAGTAAAGGAACATTAATGATAAAAAAAATTGCCAGCTCCTCTCATGCTAATACCAGATGTTCTCATCACCAATCATCCCAAAATTAATTTGATAATAATAACTAATATGTTATTAGTTATAGTATATTGTCTTACTACTTTTATTATTTGGTATATATGTTATGGAATGAATGTTTGCATCTCCCCTAAATTCATATGTTGAAGTCTTAACCCCCAATGTAAAGATATTATGAGGTGGGGTCTTTGGGAGGTAACTAGGTTTATGAGGTCATGGGGTAAAGCCCCCGCAATGGAAGGAGTGCCTTAATGGGAAGAGAAAGAGACAGCTCTCTCTCTGCTACATGAGAATACAACAAGAAAGTGGCCATCTGTAAGCCTGGAAGAGGGTCCTCACCAAGAACCAGATCTGCTGATACTGGCTTTGGACTTCCCAGCCTCCAGAACTGTGAGAAATACATGTCTCTTATTAAACCACCCAGTTCTTGGTACATTGTTATCACAGCCCAAGCAAAGGCAATATATCAATATATTGCATAATATGATAGCTAATATACATTTTATTAAGCTTAACATGTAATGTATAAAATAATATCAACTAATGCAGCTTGGATCACTCTGTTAACAGTTTTATATTCACTGTACCAACCCAATTGCTCAGAATGTTTAACTCCTTTATTCCATTTTTACAAATAGAAAAATCAAGGCTTGAAGGAGATCCCTAACATGTACAATGCCCCACAGGCAATAAGAACCCAGGAAATCTGTCTCAACATCGAGCTATTAAGACACAGTGTGAGTTTTCTGGAGAATTTGTCAAGAGTATTTGCAGTTCAACCTTAACTAGGATTACAATTCCTGGACAACACCACTGCTACTATATCCCACTAGTGACTTTTTTTTCCTCACTTTTATGACATCTTGGCCTGGATGTTACTGTATCCTTCCAAGCACTCTATCTTGGAAGTAATTGGCTGAAGCACAGAGAGAGTTAGCCTTAATTTAATGAATTCCAGCAATTCATTGCTTGGTTCCCCCCTCCTTGCTAATTTATTAATAACAATTACAATGAAATTGGCATGCTGTATAAATTCTTACATTTTCTCTCTACCTTAAAATAGCATCCAAGGTGATCTTAAAAGGTGATACGTGAAGATTTACAGTTTATTACCAGTAACATAGCTATAGCCAATTGACCATAAAAGCCAACTATTTTTAAGTAATTCAAAATGCCCACTGCAGTGAATGGAATATTCGTTTGACTATGTCTTTGGAATATTAATATTTTCAAACATCTTTGTGCATTCTTGCACTTGATTAAACCAATACCTACACATTAGTTGAATGTACACTTCTGCTATTATACCATGTTCTTAAGGTTGAAACTAGATAGCTAAGTCAAACAGACATTTAGTCACAGATTTCTATTATTTGTCTATATTAATTATCCAGATACAGGCAAGTAGCCCATAGAATCACAGTAAATACTTTCACAAATCATCTACTAACAAAAGTTGTTTTAAATGCACTGATTCTTATAGTCTACACGAATGAATACAGGGATGGTGCTGTCATGTGTTGATATGGCCCAAAAGACTTGATGTTAATAGACTTTCTGCACCTTACTTTTATTACCTTGCTTCCTATTACTGTGCAATATTAAAACATCCCTTCCTAGGGTGACCAATTGTCCCAGTTTGCCTGAAATTATCCTGGTTTTGCACTGAAAATTCTGTATCCCAGGAAATTCCTCAATTCCAGGTTCCTTCTAAACCTTCCTTCAGCCACTCAGCCTTGAGCTAATCCATGACCATCAATTCTACTCTTAACATGTGTTGGAAGCACCACTGGCACAAAGTGCAAATGGCTTTGTCCAAAAGTATATGATTCCCAGTATGCACAGCTCTTAGGAAATTGCTTCCAGCACAGATCAATACAGTGGGACCTGCTGGCCCAGACTCTGGGTGCTGAACTCCTTTCACCTGAAAGCTAACACAGGATGACAGCAGGGACAAGGGCTCAAATTTGTTCAGGTGTACTCTTTTCGTATTTAAGAAAGCCCAATGAATGAGGGCTTTAGCCTTTCACCAAGAAAATAAAAGAAGATATTCAAGTTTGGGGTGAAAAAGGATAATACATTTAGTTTTGAATAAGGTGAATTTGAGGTGCTTTTGGAAACGTCAAACAGATATTTCCAGAAAGATGTCCAGGTCTAAAGCTCTGGGGCTGAGATGAGGGCTTGGGCTGGAAAGACTGGCTTAAGGGCCACCGGATTTTAGGTGCAAATTCAAATGGATGAGAATAGAGTGGTGAGGGGAAGATCTGGGGAGAATGAGTAGGAAAGAAAAGGCAGAGGATAAAGTATCTTGCCTAATCCCTGATCACACTACCTGCCCGGACCCTGGATTCCACTAAACTCATTTCCTGTGTATTCACCTGGCTGGATTTGAACTGGCTGGGAGTCCAAGTGCCCTGACCTCTTTTTTGGAGCCATCCTCTATAAGCACACTCCAGTGGGTCCTGGAAGCCCTCAGGTAGTCAAAAGCTTGTATCTGAGCAACGCTTTCTTACCTCCTTTCTTTGTTTCTTTCTTTCTTTCAACAAGTATTTATTGAGCACCAATCTCTTGCCAACCATTTCTCCAAGCCCTAGAGGCAATGAACCAGAAAGCACAGTATTACTACAACATATACTCAAAAGTTATATTTAAGAGAAATGAGCTAATGTGTTATTGTAGGAATCTTTTAAGTTTTGCTTTATTAAAAAAAAAAGAGTGGCAGAGCTGTTAAAGTCTCTTGAACTTATACTTCTAAAGAGAAGCTGAAGAGCACTGTATGGTTGGTCACTGAAGGTGTACATGCTCTTTGTAAGTCATTAAGCACAAAAGCATTGGGTAAACATAAAATGTATTATTAAAGGAAGGCATGATAGAGTTGATAGCAAGTTCAAGCCTCAAAGCTATCCTGATGCAACCCAAGCCCTCACCTCTTGCAATGTGACTGTCACAGGAGATGTATCTGAAAAGGGTCCAAGGAGTTCCCAGAGGGGAAGGGAATTCAACTCAGGACTAGCAGGGTTCTTGGCATCTGTGATGGGAAAGAATTTCAGCATGAACCAGACAAAGGTATAGACAGAGGTTTATTTAGGAAGGTAGATACACATTCAAGGGAGGATATGGGCTATCATGCAAGTGAGAAGCCCCACCTTGTGCTGGGGGGGCCAATATTTATAGACAGACTGTAGATAGGGACAGGACTGGAGGTGAAGCTGTGTGATTCTGGGCCAGTTTACAAGGGCACAGTCCAGAGGCATGTCACTCAAGATTTACAACCATGCTTTCTGTGTCTCAAGGATCCTGGCATCTCCTTTAAGACTCAGTCTCTCTTCTCTCTCTCTCTCTCTCTCTCTCTCTCTCTCTCTCTCTCTCTCTCCTAAATCCCTATCTCATTACCATCCATTCTTTCAGCATTCCGTAGAACAAACCTTTATTATCCTTTATAATATCCATATTTCCCCATTCAGTGGTTTGAAACATGCCATCTAGCATTCCATTGGTTTCTGGGTCAAGGTCTTTGGGATGCTCTCTATAATGCTCCTACTTGTTTTGGGGAACTTCACTGGGATAATATGAAGGCACAAGGTTGGCTCTTTTTGAGGAACCTGAGTCATTCAAATAATATTAAAATATCCTCCTTACTTCCAAGAAGGCAATAAAAATTATTCTTAATTAAATATTTAATGTTTATTATAGTTAGAATATTAGTTTTAGGTCAAATTTATGATGCACTGGATTTGTACTTTTTATGTTATATAGACTTAATAGTTCATTGAGATTTCTTATATAATCAATGTGTACAGTATATTCAAGCCCATTTATATGACATATAAAAGAGCATAATTTTATTCTTTAAAATTATTACAGAGGTTTATAGCTGTCGCATCTTTGCTTTTATGACATATTTTTGTCACATCTGTGGTTTATTTAATGGTAAGTTCTTGGTCAGGATTCCAATGCCCAATTATGACATTGTTCTTATGGGAAAATGTGACTGTTTTATTGTAGTTTCCAGGAATAGATTGTAGTCAAAGGCAGAGACTAATTGTGCTTTGAAAGGAACAACTCATAAGTGTGTGTATGTGTGTGTGTGTGTGTGTTAAGCATATATAAACCCCCTTTCTATCCAAGACATATCTCTTGGTACCCTCTTCTACCATTCAGACTCTGGTAAACACCTGGACTCTTTGAGATGCTTCATATGACTCACACAATTTAGTGATGGAGTGGGAAAGGCTACATGGGATTGTTCTCACGTGTATCTCACACACCCAAAGAATAAAAACCATATCAACCTCTCAGCTACCATTTCCACCATTGCAGGTAGCAAGAAGTCTCAGTAGCTCCAAGCAGTCCCTGGTTTCTGGACATTTTTAGTGAATGGAGTATAAGTCTAGCTACTCCCTCATGAATGGAGTGTAAGTCTAGCTACTTCCTCTTAGATTGACTCAATGACAAGGAACCCACCGAGAAGTCCACAATTTAGAAGTTCAAGTCACTGTCCTCAGTGTGATTCTGGAGTCCCTTGATAGTTCTGATACATTTTATTTATGAAGTTTTCTTATCTTTTGCACCTATGTTCAATTCTTCCAAAAGGAATTCCTGAAGGACACTATAACACCTAGAAAAATCACATGAATAACTTTGCTTAAAATGAAAAGTACCCATCTCATTCACTTAAGTTTTTAAAATATGATGAATGAATGAATGAGTGAAAAATTCCAGGTATCCTGAAAAGTTAGAATACCTAATAGAACAATAGGTATGGAGAATTTCTGATCAGCCACCCCAAACCAATGCATTTGAAACATCAGAACAAGGTTAGGTCATGAAGCTATATAAACTCATTTATACCTCATCTGTCTACGTCCCAAACTTCAGCAATTTTAGTTTAGTATCATTTTTTGATGGCTCAAGTCACCACAACATGCTTCAAATTTGCAGTAACAGTAGCAGTGTTCATGCCAGGAATTGTGCCTGGAACTAAGGGATGGGGAGGACCCCTGCCAGGCTGGGATATCAGATACAGTGACTCTACTAGTGAAATGGTCAGACTGGCCCAGAATACAGGTAGGAAAGCTGGTGAATTCTATTATTCAAGGAGAATGGCAAGTGTCCAGTCAGAGTATCTGTTAGGATTCAACTGCAGCCAACAGAAACCACTCTAACTAGTTTCAACGCAAAATGACTTATCACTCGGCCTTAGGTGACTTCACACATCTATGCAGAGCTTCCAGTAATCATTCCCAGTGTCCAACCACAGTGGACAAAACCCACCACTGAGCTGAACATCCATGAGCAGCTCTGGCCTGATGTACACCAGCGAAGTGGACGCCTCAAGCCCCAGTTGTGACTCATTCTACTCGGTTCCAAAACCCACCCTGTACACAGGCAGAACCAATATCGTGCTCCAAGCTGCAGGGAAGTCTTTTTCAAGCTGCTTTTTCTTTTTTTTTTCCCAGCTTCTGCAGCACAGGAGACTGGATAATCAAAGATGGGAAGGTTAGAGTCAACACTGGGAATCCAAATCAGCAAAGGAACAAGGGAAGGTCAAAATAAAAATGGGATGCAAGAAAGACAAAAAAAAAAAAAATCTGGCTTATTTTATAAATAAAAAAAAACAAAAGGGAAAAAAAAAAAAAATCAAACATGAGAATTGACAGAGGAAGCCAGGAGTCAGGCCTGGAGGGAATGTGGTGGAGGCCATGTTCTCTTCAGAAGACAAAAGGCTTAGTAGCAGGTTACAGTCGAAAGCTCATTTAGTTTATTTGCTCATGTATCTCAACAGGCATTTAGGAGCTTCCTGGTAAAATGGTCCCTTGCATCCTTTAAGGAACCAGGGCTGCTGCATTTGAAGGAAAGGAATCAACTTAACGGAGATAGGCTTCTTCAATTCAATTCATGGCATCTTCTTTCACCCTTTACAACCTGCCCTTCCTATGGGACAACCTGTTAAGGCACTCAGGATGCAACCAGGGCATGGAAGGTAACAGAAGTTTCACCCAGGGGGAGATAAGGACAAAGTTGCTGCTCATCCAGTGAAGCAATCAGCTTCTGCTCTTTGCAAGGTCTGCTACAGCTGTCATTGCCTGGGGCTTCTCTCAGTGGTGTTTTACCCACTGGACACTGAAAGGAGGTTGCCAGCCCCAGACTGCAGAAATTAGACCCAGAGCCCAGGCCTTCCCGGTGTGCAGGGAGGCGCAGCTTTTGTGAGCCAATGTCTTTACAAGCTCTCTCAATAAAATCTCACCAATCTGAATTTGGTAGGTAGGCCTCTGATACCAGTGCACCCCAGTGTTCTTTGAGATCAATTCTACTCTTGGATTCAGAGACCTGCCCAAGTGACATTTATAAACAATGTTGTTATTTATCCAAGGCATCTCTACATATTTTATTTGCTCTCTGCTACAACCTTGAGACAGAGGCAAGAAAGATACATGGATCTTCACTTAAGGTTGAAAAAAACTGGAATTTAGTACAGATGATGAATGTTCCCAAGGTATAAATGTTGACCTGAAGCCAGACACCAAGCCCCCATTGATTACAGGGGCAGGAGTGGAGCTATTCACAACTCCAAGTCAGAGCCTCCACTATTTTTTTTTTTCAGCAAATGGAGAGAGTTCAAGGCTGAGCTGGAACAGGTATGAAGTAGGAGCACCACCAGTGTGGTGGCACACACCTATAATCCCAGCTACTCAAGAGATCAAGAAAGGAGGTTCACAAGTTCAAAGTTGACTTGGGCAACTTAGTGAGACCCTATTTCAAAACAAAAAATAAAAAGGCCCAGGATTTAGCATAAGGGTAGAGCACTCCTGGGTTGATTCCCCAGAGTATCTCAGAGCACCGAGCCTTCCCAGGAAAAACCAAACTCTTTCATTGCAAAGAATCTTCTTAAGAAACAACCACCTTTGCTGGCTAATGTCAAGGAGAAATTATTTTGCATGATTCTGAAAACAATTTCACAATTGAGGTGGAAAGAATAGAAAAAATGAAAAGGGGACAGTCTAATGCCAATTTCCAACTTTTTCAGTGCCTGTAACTTACTGATGTCAATTGACATTTTGACTTCTGTAACTCCTTATAAAGTGCTAAATATATATGTCTTTTACTTTGATGCAAATTTCGCTCTCAGAATTTTGCTTTCCACACTTTCTCAAGATAATTGAAGACACCTTATTAGAAGGCATACCTAAGGAGAGTGGGAAGAAAGGAGCCCATTGCACTCAATCCCACCACAGTCACTTTGGATTTGTATTTTCAAGGAAACTCGAAGCCCATAGAAGCAAAAAAGTGAAAATAAAGTAGAAATGCAATGACCTTTAACAAAGAAGTTACCAGTAGGAAAGAAATTGCTTGCTTTCCCATTCAAAATCAACGATTCTGACCGGTAATATTTACTGAGGGCAGCTTTTGCTACTGCTAAACCCTTGCCATGCATTTCACAACACCCCTGGAAAATAAGTACAATCCCATTTTACAGAAGAGGAGAATAAGGACCAATGAGATGAGGTCACTGCTTATCACATTTAACATGCACACAAATGATTTGAGGATATTGCAAATTAAAATTGCAAATTTTAATTCAGTAGGTCTAATGAGACCAAGACCCAGGACTTCATACTCACTGGTGACAGTGGTTCAAGGACTACGCTTTGAGCTGCAAGGGATTAAGGAACATGCCTGAAGTCAAATAGCTGGGATAGTGGAGGTCAAATTCTTTGAGTCTTTGGATCCATTTCTACCCATTATGCCACAGGTTCCCAGACACCACCAGCACCCTTGGAAATTTGTAAAAAAGCACAAATTCAAGGGCCTAATTCCAGATTTGCAGAATCAGAAAGCCTCAGGGTAATGTCCAGCAACCTCTGTTTTAACAAGACATCCAGAAGTTTCTGAGGTACACTTAAGTTTGAAAACTACCACTACACCATGCTTTGGTTTTTATGCTTTGTTTTGTCTTGGTTTTAAGTCTTTCCTTTCGTTTTACATTTGAGTCTTAGGATGTCTTTGCAGTTTTGACATATTACAACCCCTCTGTGCTAATTACTATCATACAAAAAGTAGTTTGTTCAGATAAAGTTGAAAACATATTACCCCATGACAAAAAAATATATATATATGTATATATATATGCATTGTTTTCATCTTCTCCATAGCAGAGAAGAATAACAAAACAACTTATGCAACTGATAAGATGGAATGCAAAGAAAGAGCTTAACTGGCTTTCCAAATCAAATTGTTTATATGCTCTGGGGTTATAAAGTATAACTGAGCTGCTGCAGGCATGTGCTTTATACCTAGGAAATGATCATTCTCCTAGGCCTAAGCATAGAACAGATTTCTATGAAGGAATAGAAATGTTTCCCCAGAAACTTCCCCAGCACGGAAACAACAATGATACACTCATTTCGTTTTCACATTCAGAACCATAGAACTCCAGTGCTTCCCCAAAGCAGGTCTCTATGACTGTCAGAAATCACACACACACACACACACACACACACACACACACCTCTAAAATGGAGACTAAAAGCAGTTCAAAAACTGGAGGAAGATAAGTAACATTTTTCTACTTATTGAGTCAAGAATAATAGTATTCCATTCTGTTCGATTCACAGTCTACTAAGGTCTGCTTCTGTCCTTACGTTATGTGACCCAATACATTCATCCTCACTAAAGCTCCCACCTCATACCCACTCTGGCCAGACTCCAGTCAAGATATTTTATAAGTTGAAAGTGTGATCGGCTCTTGATGACAGCACATATTTTCCCGCATCTGCACTAAATTCAAACCATTCTTCGCAACCCTATTAGACATGAGCGAAGTCACTCGTAGCCAGTAGGTGTCCTTTGATTGTATTTTTAGAATAGCCCGTGAATAAAATAGAGTTGGATTACCCAAAGAAAGCCAGTAACTAAATATGACAGTTAGAATATATCAGGAGAATTCCAACATTTTATATGAAGAAAAGTCTCTCCCAATGTCATTGGAAGTTATGTGTTATATTCTGATTCCTGATTTCCGATAATCCCAAAGAGTTGATTTAGGTGTTGAAAGATACTAGAAAGCAACACAAAAGCATGTAATACTCAGAATGAGCAAGCATGTATGTGTGAGTGAGCCTGCGCATGGGCATACACACACACACACACACACACACACGTTTCCACACTCTATAAGACCAGGAAAGCAGGCTTCCGTGGAAGAAAAACCAACCTTGTAGTCTCATGCTATACAATCCTCTTTCCATAAATCCCAGCCTTTTCTCCAAAGCCCAAACTCCCTCCACTGTTATCCTTAGATATTTAATTAATTTGCACCCACGTCCCCAGAACTCTTCTTCCTTAACTTCCATCTGAGCCTGGCCCCAGAGAATCAAATGCATATTCACACCCTCAGAAGCTGGAGTTCTTACCATATTTAACAAGAAGCATCTCTGACAGTAATTGGAGTTTCATATCAAGGTAAATAAATGGTAAGATCATAAGAACATACTCCAGTGGCCCTGTGCATCCTGGAAATGCTAACATCAGAGAGCAAATTTAACATAAGGCCTCAGTGGAGATGAATTTTCTATAAACAAACAATGTGAAGAAAGCCTCACTTTTGTCATGTGTTATTCCCATTGAAGAGAAGATGAATATTCTGTTTCATATATTTGTTACCAGAAGCTGATGCTTCATTTATTTAATAGGATGTTTTCCACTTCCTCACCACATGGACCCAGTTATTGCCATATCTTGACCAGCAGTGGATAAGCAATCTTATCCAGCACTGGCTTTTAACACAAATTGCCCAAATTATTTAATGTGCTATGGTGTTAACCATTCAAGCTGGTTGATTTAGAGGTCATTTATCTTTTTCTTTTATCCACATTTTATCTTCTAGGACTAGGACAGGTTCTTTGGGACCAATTTCTCAACCTCAGCACTATTGACATTTGGAGCTGGTTGAGTTTTGTTGTTGTTGGGGCTGTGGTAGAAAGAATGGTAGCCCCACAAAGACATCCACGTGCTGATTCCTGGGATTTGTGAACATGTCTGTTATGGCTTTAAGGTGTCCCCCAAAAGCTCACGTGTGAGACAAAGCAGGAAGGTTCAGAGGAAAAATGATTGAGTTGTGAGGGTCTTAACCTAATCAGTGAGTTAATCCCTGATGGAATTAACTGAGTGGTAACTGGGGTCACGTGGGGTGTGGCTGGAGGGATTGTTTCATTGGGGGTGTGGCTGTGGGGTATATATTTTGTATCTGGAGCATGAAGTTTGTTTCTCTCTCTGTTTCCTGACGATGCGAGCTGCTTCCCTCTGCCATGATCTTCTGCCATGATGTTCTGCCTCACCTTGAGCCCCAAGGAATGAAGCCGGCCTCCATGGACTAAGACCTCTGAACCCATGAGCCCTCAAATAAATGTTTCCTCCTCTATAATTGTGCTGGTCAGACTCTTTTAGTCACAGCACTGAAAAACTATGAGTTATCCCCATGGTGACTCAGAGGTATTGGGACATTCTTGACATCATTTGCAAGTTTCCATAGCTGATACTTCAAAAGTGGAGGTGGAGTGAACTTTCATTCAGGGACAGAATGGATGGAGAGCACAGAGGTCATTCTGGTGTTCTCTGAGTGTTTGGAGGTCAAAAGGAGAGTGGTGAGGATCACAACCAAGCTTCAGAAAGCAGCCTTTGTCTGCATCTGTTCAAATCCCAAGAACCTCCCTATATAACTGGATGTTCACACCACTTTTGATGAAAACACACACAGAGACTTTGGAAATTTTTTTAAAAGTGAATTAACTGTGAGAACTGATGACTCCTTACTTGAAGTGAGTACTCCTTACTTCTTCCCTCCCTCACCCTAAACCTCTGATACTATTATACTATGATCTCTGGATCAGCCTGTTATGGTTTGGATGTGAGGTGTCCCCCAAAAGCTCACATATGAGACAATGCAGGAAGGTTCAGAGGAGAAATGATTGGGTTGTAAGAGTATTAACCCAATCAATGAAGTAATTCCTGATGGGATTAATTGAAGGGTGTGGCTGGAGGAGGTGGGAATTGGGGTGTGGTTATGGGGTATATATTTTGTATGTGAAGAGTGGAGACACACCCTCTCCCCCCTTTCTGATGATGCAAGCTGCTTCCCTCTGCCATACTTTTCCACCGAGATGTTCTGCCTCACCTCGAGCCCCCAGGAATGGAACCTGCCTTCTAAGGACTAAGACCTCTGAAACCGTGAGCCCTCAAATAAACCTTTCCTTCTCTGTAATTGTGCTGGTCAGATCATTTAGTCACAGCAGTGAAAAAGCTGACTAAAACAATCCCACAAACTTTAAAACATTGTATTACAGAAATATGGAAACAAGATATGTAGAGGAAATCTTCATCTCCATTGCTCCCTGACATTGACCATCTTCAACTCCATAGACTACATGTTTCTAGTTGTTCTTTGACATTCTTTTAATATCAAACAAATGGTTTGCCTCAGACCTAACCTGTAAGTTGTTTGCAGTTCCACTTACTCCAAATGAGCCATCAGCCTTTGCCACCTCTAGGCACCCTCTTGTGTGGCCAAATGATCATGCTCATATTAGGACCAGTTTAGTCTTCAGTTCTCCAGGAGCAGGATCTTGCTCTGTGAAGCCATCTCATCAAAGCATTATTCACTAGATGAAGTGAAAAATCCTACATCTGCCTGATGCTGCCTTATAGGAATGACAGATTTGATATAAGTGATTCTTTTATTTGTGGAGGATTCAGAAAGGGCTGCCTGGGTGAATTAGGAGAGGCAGGGAGACAAAGCAACTGCCAAGACAGCCAGCAACCCTTCCTGCAATGGACAATAACTATATCCCATCCACATTATCCATAAAGGGCCATTCTGCTAACGTGCATTATTTTCCTTTCCAGCTCTGCAATATCTGGCTCACTTTACTTTCATATTAAATGTAAGAAATCAATGCTAGACCCTTTGCCTTTGCAGAGTCCAGTGTCAGGAATATTTCTTGCTGCTTTACCTGAATTTCCCCTTCCTTTGCTTTTAAAATTTTTTGTTTATCTGCTCCAGGAGGTAATTAGCCTCAGGGTAAAAAGACAGAAATGCAACATTGCATCAGAAAACACCATTTGGAGTATATTTTATTGATGTCGTACGCACAGCAGCACCCCCCCCCCGAAATGAACAGTAGTTATTTAAATTGGTTGTATGATGAAGCTGTTTATTACCTTACACTGAGCTAAACAAACGGATGCCAAAGCATTTCTAACATCCAGTCCATAATTAGGGAGAATAAAATGCAATTTCACATTGAATAAATGCACCTCAACTGCTAGCAGGGTGGTGGGCCCTGCCAGCAACTCCTTTGGGTGCTGGAAAGCCAGACTGACACCAGTCCCCATGCTTTTTCAGCAAAACTAAGATTGATTGTTCAGCAGAAGTCCCGCCTTAGGCATAGAAATGGCAGGAAGGAAATTCAGGGCAAGAGGGGCATAAAGCCTCACTAAGGAGCCAAACACTATCAAATTGGGCTTTCACAGCTTTTACCTCTGGATCTTTTCAAGCTAGGCTAATAAGGCCCGGGATGGATCTTGCATGAATGGCTGCTGTATTCTATTGGGCTGGAGGGAAGAGAAAAGGAAAGAGCCTGAGGGTGACTCTTCTGTTCCTATTTTAAAGACAGAAGTTGAAATCCATGCTATGGATGGATTGTTGATTATTTGTATTCCTGGAAAAAGAGAGAGATTTAAAAGTTGAGTCAATTCTTCTTCTTCAGGAGAACTTCATTCAACAAATATTCATTTAGTATTTCCCATGTGAAAATGATCCGCTGTAAAAAAAAAAATGACAACATGTAAAGACGTGACTCCTTTGTTGAAGGAGATAGTTAAATCAGTAATGATACTACAACTCAGAATTAAACGCTTGCTATAGGAGAGGTACAATCAAGTGCTTCCATGCCACCCGCAATGATGAAGGGATCAGGAAAGTCAGAGCAGTTGAGCTGAGCCTTTGAGTCCGACAAGGCTGGTGACAGATGGCGAGGACATGGGAGAGCGCCGCGAGCTGGGCGCACAGCCGGGAGCAAAGGCTCAGCAGCATGGACACGCAAAGCACATCTGGGGAGCAGACAGTGCTCCCTGGGAACTGGAAGCAGAAGCTGAAAAGGTTAACAATGCTCCCTGTACGGACTTCAAGCAGCTAACTCAAACACACCGGCACAGGGTGCACTCAGTCAGTAGTGACCAACACATTCCTAAGTGACCCCCCATGAGTGACCCTTGTACCATCCTCTCTCTTTGAGTTTAAATGGCACACATGACTTGCTTCTGACCAATAGAATACATCACAGCTGACTGGCTATCACTCCCTTGACATGGTTACCTTCCAAGTTCAGTCATGTACTCCCGCAATCATATTCTTATAAGACATTATCTTATCAGACAGGAGAGAGACACTCCTATACTGACTTTGAAGTAACAAGTTACAAGAGACCCCAGAGAAGGACCTGGGCAGCCTCTAAGAGCCAACAGTAGCCTCCAGTCAATAGCCAGCAAGAAAAGGGGAAGATGAACTCCATCCACAGCAGGAGAGAGCATGGAAGCAGATCTTCCCCTAGGTACACCTGTGATGAGACCATGGCCCCAGCCAACACCTCTGTCAATAAGCCCCTGACAGAGGATCTGGAAAAACCTCACCTGGACTTCTGGCCCAAAGAAACAATGAAATAACAAAGTAGTAATTTGTTATGCTGCACAGAAAAACTAATACGCTGTGTAAATAAATATTGAAAAGGGTTGCCATTCAGGACAGAGCGGACAGGGCCTCAGACATCATGCTAAAGGAACTGCATCCCTCATGGAAGAGTAACTGTTCACTCTAGCCCAAAACTGTTTTGTTTTTGACAATCACAGCACCTTATTAAGTAAGCTAACATATGTAAAATGCTCGGCAGGGTACCTGGAGGATCAGAAATGCCATGAGTATTAACCATTATTATTATTGCTACTTTTATCATTATAATTTCTTGCCATTAAGACATTTCCTTAGGAGAAATAAAGTGCTATTCCAGGCAAAAGCTCACCTGTACTCTCTTTGGGTCCTAAGCTTCTGGGAGCTTTGAGAATCTAAAGAAAAACACCCTCCACTAAGAAAAATGTGCATGTTCACATACATACAACATTTTACCTACAGTGTCAAGAGGGTCTCAAGTAAGAGCCAGTGTCCCAAAAGAATATGGAGAATGTGATGTTGTAAGGCAGGTGAGAAAAGCCCCTGAAAATCTTCAGAGACAATATACTTCAAACCTCTAAATTACCCTTAGCTCTGATGCCAAAACTTTAGAACTAGCTTCTTTGGCCAGTATCAGTTTTAATTGCCACTAGATGCTGCCCAGGGAGTGTTATTTCCAAAGAGAGAGTGCATCCTGACCCTCAGCTCCTTTGGCTGATGGGTGATGTCCATACTCTCAGACTGTTCTGTGATGAGACCTACAACACACAGCAGTCCAAGGCCAGCCACTACAACCCCTGCTGGGCTTTCTCCATATTCCACAGGCCAGGTAGGGAACCCAGGAAAGCAGTATCAATTTCCATTTGTGTTCCATTCTTCCCTCTCACAAGACGTTGCTGTATGTGGGTCCCAGTGGAAATGGCACATGAGAAACTAAAGACTTGGCCAGATCTCATGAAGAGTCTATGGTCTAGAACACCAACAATCATGTTCAAAGTCACTCCTACTACACTGAGTGTATCCATGCAATTAGTCCACATATAAATGCAGGCTTCAGAGAATGCCTGATTCCATTTGTTTAAATTGACAACTGTATGTTCTTGGGATTGCAAGGTATTCATGATTAAACTAAAATTTTAGTTTCCTGCCTGGGGGAAAAGAAATTGTTTAAATGGACACGAAAATATAATGAACAACGTGTGGACCAATCAACAAAACATAATGTGCCTGGAGTTGGGAGAAAGTGAACCTCATTCCATGAACACACTCCATTCAGTTGTTCTGAAATACATATTTTATGTATATGTATGTATGTATATTACATTCACACAGTGGCTTGAAATTAATAATCAAATTTGCACATCATTTTTAATTAAATCCACATCTTTCCTGTCTCCCCAGCTGTTGGCCCGGTGTTTATGTGGAATACATCTGGCAGTCCTCAACATTCTCCACAGTCACCCGTCCTCTCAGTCCCCAGATACACCTGCTTTCTGCAGCTGGTTCCCCAACAGGTGCAACGGAAAGCCTGGTTGATGGGCATTATAAACACCCCTGCTGTTGAGCATCTGTGAGGTAACAAAGGGCCCAATTCTAACGTCAATGTTTCTTCCTTCAGTGCAAGTAAAAAATACCCTGTGTGAACTAAACATGCCCGAGTCTCCATCAGTCACTTTCCCCCTCCAGGAAGAGATGCTTCCTGTAAACTGGGCATTAACAGCTGGGCCACCTTCCAGTTATTAACAAAGGTCCCCATGGAAAGCTAGACCTTGGTCATTCTTGGTTTATTTGAGCTTCTGAGCCCTCAGCTAGTGGCCTGGATGTTCATTCTCTATTTGCTCTAATGAGCAAGGCAGAGATCTCATGGTCCCCAGTTTGTGACCATTAGCCACCTGGTCTTCATTGAAGAGCCTGCAGACCAATGCTTTTCACAGAATTTCCAAATGAAAAGCATATGGAAGCAACACATATTGTGAGAATTACTGTTTTGCTATTCCTTATTGATAGAGTAGTAGGTATTTCAAAGCAAGAGAATCTCAGAATACTGTTCAGCATCTTTTGGGTTTGTTTTGGTTTTGGTTATTATCCCAAACCCCTGAAGTTTGGAAAGGGGTCCAGATAATTTTTCCTGTGGTGATCTGAAATATATCTCATCCTATACTGAAAGCATCCATGCAATTAGTCCAGGCTCTAAATACAGGCTCTAAAACTATGCTCCGTGGCACCCAGGTTAATGGACTAATGTAATAAAGCAATAGGTTACAATAAGGAATTTCAATACAATTAAAACCATAAAGCTAATGATGATCTGTTTCAAATGAAGCTCTAGATGAAAATAAAGCACTAAAAGTCACTTATTCATTAAACAGTTTTGGTTCCACTCACAGAAGTTCACAGAGGGCATTAGTCATCTAAAGTGTAAGATGCATTGTAAGTAAAATACATAAAAATGGCTCCATCCCACTGTTTATTTCAATACACTTGCTTCCATACTAATGCACTACTCCCCATACACCTGTAAGGCAGAGTTCAAGTACCACTCCATTACAATCATCTTATAGCCTTTTAACCTACATTCTACGCTTCTATATACAGCCCAGGAATTTAGCTGGTGACCCTAAACACATGGAGGCCAGGTCAGGATGCCAAACCACCATTAGTTGCAGTGATGATGTTTCCTACTTACTTGGAAAAGTTATTATATCACAATGTGATCTTTCAAGGACCCTAGCTATTCCCAGGTAGGTCCTACAACACTGGGTGAATACAGTCCTACATGAAATGACTATTCCATTTCAGCTTCTCTAACTTAAAGACCCTCTTAGTCCTTTTCTGACTTCCTCCCACTTAGAACTTCTAATTAATATTGCTGAAAATAGAAGGTAGGCTCTGGGGATGAATGTATCTACCCACCAGCAAAACACTTGAGAGTTACATCCAAATAGAAAATCTAGAAGGTCAAGAATCCATGTATTGTATTCCAAGGGCACCACTGCCCAGGGAAGAGAAAAAGGATGCTCTCCATTCTAAATGTCTGTTGCTCATACAAGCCCAGAGGATGTTGTCTCTGGACATAAAAGGCCATAAAAGACAACCACATCCAACTGGAGCTTTCAGCAGAACACGTCTATTAGCAAGTGAAAGCTCTATATGTGGTTTCCTTACATAAAATGGCTTGTAACTCCTGTCTTTTATAAATCTTATCCACCTAAAATCTTAATGCTTTGACAAGCAAATCTTGGCTCTCTTCTCCCTGATCTGCATTGTGATTCAAAGACAGAAACCTGAATCATAACCTTAGTCTATGGGTTGAGGGGAGGAAGACTAGAAAGTCAACTCCCATGTTATTCTTGTTATCATGGGTGTATGGCTGTGCTGGGTACCTTCCCCAGTGGTTCTAGATGCTCTCTCCATCCTGCCCCTCCCTCATCCAGGCCCCAAGAAGCTGAAATCCCATTTGAAGAGGGGCTCCCCAGCCCTCTCTCTTGTAGTTGTTTTGACCCATCCAGATCGCCAGCAGGACGTGCAGCGAGAAAATACAGTGGGTATTTCCTGCCACTTCTTCCCTCCAGGTGCCTCAGCAGTGTGCTCCAATCAATACCTACGTGGTAAGATGCACAGACCCAGAGATGACTGTCATGAAGGAAGAAGTGTTTATACTCATAGACAATAGAAACGGCAAGCAAAGCAGGCCACAGGAAGAGGTAGATGGAGAAGCACCAGGGTCAGTCCGGAGGCACAGAGAGCTGGGGAAGTGTGGGCAGGAATCTTTATTGTGGTTTCTGCTGAAAGGCACAGCAGAGGAAGTAAGTGCGTTTAGGATTGTCTACTTTGAATAATTCCAGTGGGCATAAGAGCTGTCCTGGTTGCCTGGTACGTGGACCTGGGGTGATTAGGGCAGGTGGATAGTGGCCCAGTGTGTAAAAGCCCAATAAAAGTGGTGGTTGGGGTTTGGACTCTGCATGGGTTGGTTTGCATATGAAAGGGAAACTCCAGTTGAGTTGTTCGCTATCTCTAGGAATTAACTAAGGGAGGGAGGGTGTCCCTCTGAGGTCAAAGAAGCTCCAAGATGTCAACACATCAGAACACAGATAACAAAGACACAGTTAATACACTGTTGCTCCTCATGTAGCTCCCTCCATGGAGACACCCACCTCACTACTGCTGTTCCCTTGCCCCCACCTCAACTTCAGGGCATCCCCACTATTGCCCCCACTGGCTGGTTTCCTTCAGCTCTGCCTGCACCCTTGTAAACAGTCCTTTTATTAAACTCTCCCCCAGATTCCAAGTTTAAGTGTGCCATGTATTTCCTGCCAGAATCCTCACTGGTAGTCAAAATTATACCTAAAAGTAAGTTACTAACCCACTAAAACCTGGATTTGGGGAACCTAAAAAAAAATTTCTTATCTAACAACAAACAGCATAGGAATAGGATGTTTGAGAGCAGATGTGCCAATCCTAAGAACGAGCACCCACTCTCCCATTCCTCCCACAGTGTCCTTTGAGTTTCATGTGCTGGGCACTGTTCTCCGAGTTTCATGTGCTGGCCATTGGCTCTTAGGGGAAATCCAGAAAGTGCTCTCAGAGATCTCCCTATTGCAAATGCTAAGCAGGAGAGGGTGACTGTTCAATGTATGGTCAAAAGTAATTTGGAATATTAACTCGTGTTGCGGAAGGTGGTAGAGAAGTTGGCAGATTTAACAGAGCATCTGACAACATATCCCTTGTTCTCATGTTTGGTTGTAAATCAGAATCACCTAACAATACACATGATCCAACTCAACCTCAGAGAATCTGTGTGACTCTGGATGAGAATGTTTCCTATTTATATTTAAAAAAAAAAAAAACTGTAATGAGTCTTAGGTAGGGGCCACTCTCTCCTATACCTACACTAGTCTTCTCAACCTCAAGGTGCCTAGGAGTCACCTGGAAGTCTCATTAAAAGGCAGATTCTTATCCATTATGTCTGGGATAGGGCAATGCTACTGGTCTTTGAACCACACTGCAAGTAGCAAAGTATCAGCATCACAAAATGTATTTAACCAATTTCCTATTGCTGGATATCTAGGTTCTGTTTAATATTTTATTATTATAAATAACAATGCAATGAACATCTCTGAACATACATATTAGTACAAATAACTTAATTCATAATAGTTTTATAAAAGAGAAAGATTACTGAGTCAAAAGATGCAAACTCTTTTTTAAGCTATCAATATATATTGCTAAATTGATTTCCATAATGCTTATGCCATTTATAGTCCAAACAGCCATTTCTGCATATGTATTTCCTGTATCCCTATCAACCTTATATTCTTAAATCTTTGTTTTTATCCAATTTGATAGGTGAAAATGGTTTTGCATTTCAGCTGCCATATCTTATTACGAAGGTCTGTGGCCTTTGTTGAACCAGCCTCAAATTATTCACTTGTCATGTTTTTCAACTGAAGTCTATCATTGATTTTTCCCCATCTTTATGAGACTACATTTCCAATTTTATAATTGAAGTAGGAGGGGGAAATAAAAACTTTTTTAAAGAAATTCCGTTTATTGCTAAGTTGTGAAAACATATTCCTGTACTGACTTCAAGGGAAAACCTTCTCTAGTAATGCACAAAGATTCTACCATAAAATTGAAACCGTATACTTTTTCTTTGCCATAACATTTGTGTGTTTCGACTAGTAGCAGAAAAAGGGAAATTCTGTATTTTGTTCCTTGAGGGATGGTTGTTTGCTTGCAGTTTTTTTTTTTTTTTTATCTTTTTAAAGCAAGAAAGGAAAGCAAAAGAAATAGAAATAAAACTCCCATCAACATTTCTCCACACCAGAATAAAATAACTGCACAAAACCACAGAGATGTCACAGTCAAATACTGATAGCACTGTATATATTTATGAAATGCTGCAGTCAGGAACATGAAGTTCAAAATGCAGTAAGGATTTCATACTGTGAATGTAGAGGAGTGTATTTTTCAACATCATAAAACTGAAATATTTAAATCTGTAACAGATATGAACTGTGAACACTAAGTTCAATACTGCACAATACTGAAAGCTAAATCAGCGAGAATTTATTAAGCACTGAGTATGTCCTCTTCTTATCCATATCCCATTTATCCTAAAAAATATACAACTCAATCCCTGCCATTGACTACCTTAAAATCACACTACCTAAATTCATGACTTTTTAAGATAAACTTTCGAGGACAACTTCATACATTGTCAGGGAGAGTGTACTAGAAATAATCTCTTTGGAAAGCAATTTTCAGTATATATTCAAAACCCCAAAAGTGCTTATACTTTTAAAATAGTCACAATTTATCAAAAGAGAAAACTGAACAGAGTTTTATGCACAAAGATGTCCACAATTTTGTTACACATATGATGAAAGAGAATGCCAACTTCAAAGCAGAATGCAAGTTTGTTCACTCAGTATGATCACAACTGCGTAAACTAAAACACCAATCATCGAAAAAAGAAATAAAGCAGTACACTAACAAGGATTATTCATGCCTTCACTTTTATAAATTTTTCCAAGTTTCCTAGAATGTGCTCCACAGCCCATGGATTCCTATTCCAGTCCACCATCACCTCTTGCCTGAATTATTGCCACCCCTGCTTTCACTCCTCCACTTTTAAACGGAATACTCTTGTAAAGACTTAACATTCAATCAGGCCATTCACCTGCTTTCGCCTCCAAGGACTTATCATTACCCTTAAATGCCAGACTCCTCACCAACCTGTGAACCCCACTGTTGAGGCAGACCCCAAAATGGCAGTAATTAGGCTCCCTGACCAAGACTTCCAGCAGGCTATGTTGTGTTCTTAGTGGTAGCCAGGGCTGGGAACTAGCTATGTTGCTGTTAGTCAAGGCCAGAAACACCCTGATTCAGCATATAGAATCCAGGTCATAAACATTAGCTCATGAGCACACGCCCCCTTATGTAACCTGTTGGCAGCATGCCTCCTTTGGCCTGTAAAAAGGGCCTCTGGAAATGGTCTAGTGGGAGGGGCTAAAATGGAACAACTGGCTAAGGGCTGAAGCTGAAGCTGGGGGCTGGTTAATGGCTGTGCCCACCGCTAATAAAGAATGTCTACTATCCTGTGTCTTGCATCTTCTTCCACCTGCTGAACCCTGAATCCATTTCCTGGGTCAGAGCCCCTGCACAGCACCTCCACTACACAGTTCTTGCCTCCCCTCACCAACTCTATTTCCACCGCACTGGCCTTGTGGCTGCTTCTCTAATATGCCGAGCTTATTCCCACTTCCATATCTGCGTCCTTGATGTCTTCTGGGACTATAAGGTTCCCATCTCAGATTTTCTGTGCATGGCTTCTTCCTGGTAATTCAGGTCTCCACTCAAATGGCCCCACTACAGGGAAAGAGGGAACTGTGGTAAGCAGAATAATGGCCCTCAAAGATCACCTCAGGCAATCCCTGTAACCTGTGAATATGCTACATGACATAGCAAAAAACCTTGCAGGTGTGACTAAGATTAAGGACACTGAGACAGAGGGCCTGGATTATGCAGGTGGGTGCCATCTAATCACTTGCCTCCTTGAGAACCTTCCCAACTGTAGTCCACGGGAGGGAGACAGGACTCCTGAGAGAATGGTCAGAGAGCTACAAGGTTGCTGGCTTGGGATGGAGGTGGGGCCATGAACCAAGGAATGTGGGCAGTCTGTAGGAGGCAGAAAGGCAAAAACCATGTTCTCCCCTCCAACCTCCAGAAAGAATCACTGGCCTAACCAACACCTTGATTTTAGCCCAATGAAACCTGCATAGACTTCTCACAGCACCGTAAGGAAGTAAATTTGTGTTGTTTTAGGCCATGAAGTGTGTGGTAATTTGTGAGGGCAGCCATAGGAAATGACTTCATTCTCTCAAGTAGTTGCGGACTGGCTCAAGATCCTGCAGCTTGTGTTCAGTCAGGAGCATCTGCTGGCCTACCCCTTCTGTCTTCTTCACTAATGAGCACATTGGCCTCTTGAACATCCAACCCTGCCCAAAAGGCCTGGAAATCAAAATGTGAGCCCATCTGGACACTTCTGAGAAATAATAAATAATAACAATAAAATTTATACATTAAAAATACCTCTGTAAATAACAGTCATTGAGCTGGACAAGTATTTCAAAGGTCGATGAGCAAAGCCAAAGATCTGTGTGATGACAGTGTTCAATATATGGGCTGGTCTGTGGTGGGGGGAATCTGACAGGGAAAGAGGGGCACCACAGACAGACACAGGGCAGAAGGGTCAGCTCAAAATGACCCCGCACTTCATTCCAGATCAACCGTCAGCAACTGCCCCAGCCAGGCCAATTCTGGCCTCTTTTTGTAAACAAAGTCCTATTGGAACACAGACTCATTTTGCCTGAGTTACTTTCCCACTATAATGGCAGAGTTTAGTAGTTGTGACACACCCTACAGCACAAAAAGCCAAAAATACTTATCATCCGACTTTTTTTTTATTTTAACAGAGTTTGCTGACCCCTGCAGACATCCTGGCACAGTCACATGGAAAGCCAAGAGTAAGAAGAATTCACAGGAGCCGCCATTGCCCCTCTGGGCAGCCATGATGTGAGCAGCCATGTTTGTCTTTCCTCCTGCAGCTGGTTTGTGACTCACATCTTCTGACCCCATTCAGTAAGGCTGAGACAGACAACCGCACAATCCAAGGAGAGCCAGCTGTGGCAAGCCAGCTACATTTTCCTCTGAGTCAGCTGCCTCAGCATGTAAGCAGCCTCATTTGATCCACTTCTAATCCAGAAGTCCCCAACCCTTTCTACCATATTTTTTTTAAATATTACACTGATGTATTTTTCATTACCCATAAATCACACTGATTTGCCACTCTTCACCCACCCAATCAATGGTCTTTGTTGTTTCAGGGAAAGAAAAGGTATAAGGTTCTTCAAACCAAGAAAACCCCTTTTTTCTTTTTTTAGCTCATGTTTTATATTAGATGTCTCAAGTCAGAGAGAAACTATTGTCTTAAAAGTGAGTTTTGTGGAAAGAAAACGCATATCCTATTTCTATTCAAAAATCATGTTTGCTCATATTAAGAACAAAGCTCCGGACTAAGTGGAGAGGTTTACTCTAAGCCACAGTGGGTGATGTAGGGCAATTCCTGCTGGCAGAAGAGGGAGGGAGATGAAGGAGTTACCAGCATGACAAGAGCAGCCTATAGCAGAAGCTGCAAATCGTGCCACCAAAACCAGGTCTGATGAGGATTCCTGATGAAGTCCCAGAGGCTCTAGCAGTAAGAGACGAAGTGGAGGATACCAAACCAGGGGCAGCCACCATGCCTGGTGGTGCCCACCCTGACCATCAACCAAGGACACCTTGGTAGCTGAAGCTTACCCCCTCAGAGGAGATAAGAATTGAACCAATGTCCCCCCAAGTCTGTAATCCCAGTGGCTTGTGAGGCTGAGGCAGGAGGATCGTGAGTTCAAAGCCAGCCTCAGCAACTTAGCAAGTCCCTGTCTCAAAATAAAAAATAAAAAGGGCTGGGATGTAGCTCAATGGTTAAGCAACCCAGGGTTCAACCCCTGGTACCAAAAAAAAACCCGGAGCCAATTTCCAAAGAGGATATACATGAGCTGCACTTCAAAGAAAGGTCAAGAGAAGCCTGGAGAGAAGGACATGCAAGTACAAAATATCTTGTCACACACATGACAATGTTCTGTATGGCTTTTTCTGTACCCAGATGTCACCCAGGGAGAAGGAGCAGGGGAGCAGAAAGAAAGCAAATAGGCTTAAACCCACAGATTCTAAGCTCAGTTGAAAATTTTTGCTTCATGCCAGAATAGGTCAATTTACATTAATGTGCACATTTAACTTCTCTTGGGTTACTCAGTAATGAAGAGGGACTCCAGAGCAAGATCATATCAATTACACAAAGTGAAGTTTCCATGTTTTGAGTACTATTTGAGGATGATGGGTGTGTTTCCAGATCTCCCATCCACTTGGTCTCTTCCCTGCCCCACACCCCACATAGACTTCAATCTGCTTTTTAACACCAAGAAGCAAAAAGTTCCCTCCTCTTCACCCAGCAGAGAGGAGAAAGGGAACAGTGAGGGATTAAGACAAGGGAGAGGAGCCAGCAGATCCCTCCTTGTGAATCTAACTCCCCTGAAAGCAGGGAAGTGGGTCAAAGGTTCCTGGCAACATTCCTGCCATCGCCAGCTAACTGCCAAGCAAGGGGGCACTGGACAGTCCTCTATTGACTCACTGAGGCTCACTGCTAAAGGAGGGTTTTCCAAACCAAGTGGCCAATTACAGATCAAACCAGCACTCCAAGTTTTTCTAGAAGTCACTTTCAGGCCTCGCTGTAAAATCACTCCATGCACAGGACCCACCTGAGAAGCCCTAGATTGGGGCATTGCGCCCCCTCCCTAAGAGACACACGAAGCAGGGTGCGGGACAGAGGCGTGTGGCTGCATAGTTACAGTATTTCCCAAAAACTGGAATTAATTATCACTACTTGCTCCTCTGTCCCTTTCAGATCTGCAAAGTGTGGGTCACAGTGACTTTGTTTTTTTTGGCCAACCACATATTGAAACCATTCCTGCATATTGATACTGAATATCTCAGCCAAATCCTTGTGAAAATTACTTACTGTGCAGCACAACACAACGACTTTCTAAAGCTAAACGTCTTGGGATATTTTATCTTTTCAAGTACATACCAAAAGCAATTAAGTTCAAACTATGGAATACAGTCTTTGCCAGTTTCCATTCTTGACACATATGTGTCTGGGTTTATAAGTTCAAAGACCTCTTAAAGGATCGAATCTCTAGCTTTAATTTTCTCTTTGCAAGTAGAAAACAGTCTTGCATCCTTGTTTAAATCATCTGCAAGGAAGTTTGTGGCATGAGGCTTCGAACCAAGATACCTCTCATGTGGCCAGAAAGGGCAGAAGGAGAGCCCACCATGGTTCCCCCCTCTCTCCAGCGGTCCACAGGGGATACCAGTTGGAAAGTTAAAACTTTAGTACCAGAGCCCTGAGCAGGGGATAAGTATAGCAGCCCCATGCCAAAAATATCACTCTGACTCACTAAGTTGGTACTACACTGCCCCAGATTGAATCGCGGCTGGAGCGTTGGCAGGGCCTGTTCTTCCAGCTCCCATTCCTCTTCCCTGGCCTAACTCGGGATCTTCTGTTGCCCTGACTGCAGAGACTTCCCATTACTCAGTCGGGCTTCCGGGATACTTGAGACCTCACAGCTCCTTCCTTTTCTTCTTACTTCTTGGGGAGCCACACCTCCTCACATCCTCTTCCCCTCAAACATGAAGGCCTTTCTCCATGCTGTCTGTGCATGTGAATGATACGCCCTGAATGTGCTGGAAGAGCCCAGAAGACCCGCCCATTGCAATTCTCCACCCTCCCCACACACACACACCCTGAGTTTATCTTGCCACACTGGTTTTCAAATTGTAGTTGGTTCTCATTTGCGAATTCCACACTTAGAAATTTACCTCCTTGGTAAAAAATATTAGTAACCCCCAATCAGAACTGGCAGGCACTCTCAAAGTCATTGGCAGACATGGAGGAGCAGCAGAAACTGACCTGATGGATGTGCCCATTCCCAGCTGGGGTTCCACAAGGCAACACTGCCTTCTAGTTTCAGCTTTCCTACTGGAAATGAGTGTCTTTCTTACTGTCTATTCTGTGCCATATTTTTTATATTTTTTTGCTTTTCGTTAGTGATATTGCTGTTTAAAATGGCCTCCTGCGGGAAGGTTGATCAAGTGGTAATTATTTACAATCAGATATTAGCAAAAAATTTTGGCATGCCAGTGCCCAGGAGGATGATTATAGATAACAATAATGTATGATATATTTCGAAAAGCTACAAGAGGCCTGGAGATGCAGCTCAGAGATAGGACACTTGCCTAGCATGTGTGAGGCTTTGGATTCAATCCCAGTTCTCCAAATTTTTCCTTTTTCTTTTTTCTTTTTAAAAAGCTAAAAGAGGGCTGGGGCTGGGACTCAGAGGTAAAGCGCTTGCCTAGCATGTGTAAGGCATTGGGTTTGATCCTCAGCACCACACATAAATAAAGTTCTTATGTCTATCTACAACTAAAATTATTATTACAAAAAAAAGCTAAAAGAACGGATGTTGAAAATTTTCACCATGAAGAAATAACTATTTAAGAAGATAGACGTTTAACCTGATTTAAATATTACACAATATATACTTACTTTGAAATATACCCAATAGGTACAATTTTTATGTTTTTAATAGATGAGCCTTAAAAATAAATTTAATAAAAAGAAAACCACAAAATAAAAATTAATAAGATTAAATGGCCCCTAAGTTTAGGGCCAAGTGCTACCTATTGTTCCTAAGCTCAAAATGGCTGTGATATGGCTTACAGAGAGAACAGGTATCTGATAAGCTTTATTCAGGTTGAGCTGATTGTCTTTACCATGCATTCATTGTTAATGAGCCAGTGATACATATAATCATATAATTATAATACGTATTATAATTATTTATAGATAGATAGAAAGGAATCTTTGAACAGAAACATACATAAAACAAAATTATGTACTGATCTGTTGATAAAATTGTGACCAGAGGCTCAGGGATCCCTAACCTATATTTCCACTGACTCAATAGTCACTAATTGATTATTCTTGGTGACTTTCTAGACCATAACTACCAGGAATAGTAAGAATTGACAGTAAATATAGTAAAGAAGTCAAATAGAAATTTTCAACAGTATGCATTCTGGAAAAGACCATCCTCTTCCCTTTTTCATAGAAATATAATTTCAGAAATACAATTCACAAATTTGTTTTATCTATTATCCATAAACCACATTAGCCTCCGAAGTATCCCACCTCCAGGCTGCCCAGGCATTCCCTCTCCTCCCTCACGCAGGGCCAGGTCCTCTTCTCTGGGGGGCCTTCCACACTCAGCTCAATGCTACAGGAGTCTGTTAGCCTCCTAACTCTCACCTCTACTCTAAATGTGATGTAAAACAGAAGCAGATTGATTCGACTCATCTACATTGGTGCCATTTTTCCTTGATGTACACGTATTTCATTGTCCCCATCTCCTCCTTGGTTTGTGAGTTTCCCACTTCCTTCCTGGACTCACAGTGCCTGTTAGAGTGCTCTGTATTTATGTGATGGCTAAATTGTCTTGAGTTCAAGGAAATGCTCACCAGCTCCCCACCTGCCCCGCTCCCAGCACAAGGCCTTCTGTTTTGGTTTTTTGTTTTGGGGGTGCTTTTGTTTTTGTTCTGTTTTTGTTTTATCACACTCCAGGCAAACTAAAACATCATCCCTGGTGTTCTCTCAATCTGAATTGTAGATTGAAAGGAAAAGGCATTCAAGGCACATGAAAATGTCAATCGTCCACATTCCAGATATGTCCTAAGATGATCCCTGTATCTGATCCAAGAATTGACCATAAAGTGGGTGTTGCTACATCACAAAGAGAAAGAGAAATTCATAATGGAAGAACATACTGCCACTTATCAAGCATTCCTACCAAAAATCATCATCATCATCATCATCTTCATCATCTTCTTCATCATTCATACATGAATCTAACCAAACCTGTAACTGTAACTACAACTTAGAGGAAATTCAGAGGACAGAGGAACATGTCACCCTACACCATCAGGATACAACAGTATATTCCAGATAATAGAAACTCTACAGGTCAAATTCTCTGATTTTGTCATAAGGTTAATTGTGAAGAAAACAAAGAGATGGAGGGAGAACTTCTAGATTAAATGAGCATTAAATCATTTCAGCCAACCACAACTTATTTGGATCTCAATTCAAATAAACTGCAAAAATTATCATAGTAATATCAGCATACTACGGTCACACAGCCACATCAATGTTTATAGCAGCTCAGCTCACAATAGCTAAGCTATGGAACCAACCTAGGTGCCCTTCAACAGATGAATAGATAAAGAAAATGTGGTATATATGTACAATGGAATATCATTCAGCTTTAAAGAAGAATGAAATTATGATATTTTCTGGTAAATGGATGGAGTTGGAGAATATCATGCTAAACAAAATAAGCCAAACCCAAAAAAACAAAGGCAGAATGTTTTCTCTGATATGCAGATGCTAATTCAAAATAAGTGGGGTGGCATTAGGGAAGAATAAAGTTACTTTAGATTAGGTAGAAGGGAGTAAAGAGAGGGGTAACAGATACAAGGGTAGGAAGGATAGTAGGGTGAAATAGACATTATTATCTCATGTGCATATATGACTGCATGACCAATGTGATTCTACAATATGTACAATCAGAAAACTGAGAAATTACACCTCATTTATGTATGATTTATCAAAATGCATGAATGCATTCTACTGTCATGTGTAACTAATTAAATAAAAAATTTAAAAAATTATAATATTTATGAGATAATCAGAAAAATTAAACACTACCTCACCATTTAACAATATTGAAGTATTGTTTATTATTTTTAGTATAAAGTCATTATAATAATTAGCTTCATAAGAAAATATACCTTGTCCTGAAGAGATTCATACTGAAATACTTACTGATGACATGAATCAATGGTGGGGAATTGACTTCAAAATAACAATGGTGGGAGAAAGGGAATGGAATTAGGGGAAGATTAGAAAAGGGCTGCTGTTGGCTGGAGCTAAGTGAAGGTACATGGGGTGTTTATGAGGCAGCCTGTCTACTTCTGTGTTTATTCAGAATTCTCCAAAATGAAGAAATAAAAATAAGTGTGTACATTGCCAATTATGCCACTAGTTGTGTGACCTTGCCTGATTACTCAATCTCTCTGAGCTTCAGTTTTCTCAGTAAAATGTACTACTAGTATCCTGGTGAAGTCTCCATGAATTAAGATACATGATACACAAAACAAAGTGTCTGTCTGATGGAAAACTATCTTCTCTCTTCCAGTCTTTCAAATCTATATCACCAGTCCTAACTGCTTATCTGCAACACAAATCTCTACTTCTTGAAAGTTAAGAAATTTCTTCCCAAAGACAGCAATTGTGGGCAGAAGGCAGAAGGAATTTTTGCCTACTCAAAAGCCATTTTCACATTCTTCTCTGCTAACACCTATAATTGTCTTTCCAATGTATCCTGTAACCCCATTTCCTTGGTCAGTGATTGGTTCCTTGGTGGACCTCCAACCCAGTTCTGGTCACTGAGTGATGAAAAGTCTGCTGGGACTTCTGGGATAGAATTCTTTGCTAATTAAAAAAAAAAAAAAAGCATGCACAAGGAAGAAAGAGTCCTCTTTCTTTTGCTAGACATGGTCACCTCTGCATGTGATGTCTAGACCTGCAGCAGCCATCTGGTGACCATGAGAGGAGATAGCCTGTGGGAACATGCTAAGCATGGTAGAGTAGCAACGTCACTGGGTTCTCAGTGACATTACTGAGCCATTTAATTGTACACCCATGAAATTCTTGTTTTACATCACAATTAATAAGTTCAATTATTGTTTAATCCATTTTGAGTAGTGTATTCTATTATTTGAAGCTGAAAATCAACATGAAACAGGCTCACCTCACCAGCATCACCCAGAAAAGGGGGAATATCCATACATCACCTGGCAAAATTCATACAGATTTGAGTAAAAGAGGGAAAGCAATCAGTCCATCCATGAATGTCCTACCACCTCTTAAAACTTAGCAGTTTCAAATTTGGACTCAACTTCCACCCTCTCCTTCCCAAGTTACCAATTTATGCACCGTGTCTTACCAGAACTATTACAATCCCTGCTGGCCTCCCTATCCTCAGCCTCTACCCTCCTGTAGTCCACCCTCTCCAGGGTCAATCAGGTTTATCTCCTAAAAACAAATCAGATTACTTACAACCCTCCTTAAACAGTTCTAGTCACTCATAATAAGCAACCAGATCAAATGCAAGTTCCCTTTATGGAATGAGGTCCTTCTTCATTCGACCATAAGCTAAATCCCTGGCCACATCTCCCTCACCTCCCACCTAAGTCACAGGAGTCACTGGTGGTATCCTGCCCCTCAGTCTCATTCACACTTCTTGCCTATCTACCTAACAAACTCCTGATCATCCTTGTCAACTTACCTCCATGTTTCCAGGCAGAGTTGGTGACAGGGCTTTGGTTTTTCTCATAGTCCTTTGGCCATAACTCCACAATAGCAAGTGTTGAATCGAATTGTTGATATCTGCTTAAGTGTGCATCCCTCCTACTAAACAGTATTCCAGAGATGGATCTTACTCTGATAATATCTGGTACCAGATAAAAGGTTTTGAGTGATGGAAAAGAAGAAAGGAGGAAGGTATTGGCATTTTTCCAGGGGATAAGTCTAGAAACCTGGAAGTTATGAATTCCCAGAACAGAAAGGAATGTTACAGATCATTGTAGAAAACTCATACTTTAAAGATAAGTAAATTGACTCTTCTTTCATCCCTTTTACTCAATTTGTCACCAAATCTACTTGTCATATCCTCTTCCAAAATGTTTACCAGATTTCCTCCTGCCTCTCCATCCACCTTGACCCAGGCTCCACTGTACTTCCATATTCATGCTGGAATTGTTGAGAGAGTCCTCAGAGAAGGTCATCTTTTTGCTCCCCATTCTGAACCATCTCGTACACAACTGACAGAGGCAAAGTCTATAAACCAGTACTTTTAACATGTCACCCCAACACCTCAAAGAAGTCTCTACAATTTTCTATTGGATTCCTTTTTTAAGCCAAGCTCACAGCCTGGCCTGATCTGGGTCACCTAGCTAGCCCAACCCTTCTTCCCTCTCCTAGACACACACCATGTCCTGGGTATCACATAGTATCAGAAATAGGGCAGCGCTTACTCCCTCCTCCAGTCTCCACAAGACCCTGCCCAGGTGTCTTCCTGCTCACCTTTGTTCATAAAAAAACTTAGTTCTCACTCAAGGCACCCACTACCGTTACATATTTCTTTCCTCCCTGCCACAAATCAGACTCATCTCTCCTTTCCCGGGATTCCCACGGCCTTTAATGCTCACGATGCCGACACCCACTTGGAATGTATGTGACTTGACAAGGACTGAGTCATCAGCAATCTGCACACCCCAAGAGTCAGCCTCCCCCAGACTTTGGCTCTCACCATCCTACTCTTCCTTTGTGACTCAATACCAATGCCACCTGCCGAGGAAACAAATCAGCCAAAGCTCCCATGCCTCTGAATGACAGAACTTGCTGGTATCTTTCTTATGACATTTATCACATTCTTCCTGCTGGCAGAACTGTTTACTGTTATGTTTTATTTCTCTTAACACAGGGAAATTTGAAAGTCTCTGTATCTCCTTATCCCATATGCCTTCAGCACCCACCGGAGTACCATGTACAAAGTCTTTATTGTGAGAGTGTTTCTTTGAGCCCCTGTCTTTTTAAGAATCAGAGCATGTATAAGTCAGAGAGAGAGAGAGAGAGAGAGAGAGAAAGAGGAGCAGAGACACAGAGAGAAGCAGGCATGTTTCATGTGCAGGCATGTGTTTATACCTGGCCCCCATGTGGATACCCAGGTGAAGCCACATATAAAATGGTTGTCAGTGGTGGTAGCCTTGAAGGGGAAAAGATTACACAAGATAAGGCAAAGAGTAGGTGGGTCTATTCCCACAAGGTCAGTCTTGGTAACCCCTAGGGAGCTTACTATTGGCGTGATTTAGTTTTACTATTGAAAGTCCTGTGTTATAGGGAACCCCGAGATCCCTGGCAAACCTAGATGACTGCCACCCAACCCCAGACCTAATTTTAGCACAAAGGCCACTGCCTTATCTCCCTTTTCTGACTCTTTAAATCACTGTTTATTTCCCAGCATAGGCACCAGGTAAATGCACCAATTTCTCCTAGCCTAAGACACATCAAACTTTGATCACTCTTTAAATTTCCCAGTGCTGAATTAAGTCCCACTCTGTGCAATGGATGCTTAAGCTCTTAGGAAAAATTATTTCAGCAGATTGGAAAAGGCTTTAAATGCTTCAGTGCTTCAGTAAAACAAGAGGCAGGTAGGTGAATACACTGAGATAATACAAATGCCCTGAAAATGTCACTGAACAGCAACTTACCCATCCTCAAATCACATACAAACACAGTTGAGATGAAGAACCTTCTGGAATAATATCAATAGGTTCTATCTGCCTTGGAGAGCCCCTTTTTACTTATAAATACTTAAAACTCCTTCCATCTTCTTGACTCTGTCTCATTGTGATGGTTTCAGAAACCCTCTTCTAAGCTGTGATATTTCCAGGTCAAAGTTTTATGCAAACAAGCTCATCTCTGAAAAAAAATGTTCAGAAACAACTGAACTCTAAGCAGGGTCTCAAGTCTCGTGATGATTGTTTGGGTATCTTTGTCATTGTTCTGGTTTTAGAAAGGAATTTTCAGTGTGGGAATTTGCTCTCCTCGACTTCCATTAGTTCCCTCGAGGGTAGGACAAAGCCTTTCAGTCCTTCCTAGAGCCTCCTTTATGGCCTTGCACCATGTCCAATGCCTCAGAGCCAACATCTGAAGCGGTCACCGAGGCGCTGGTGTGATACCTGAGGACCTATAAAACGTACTTAATTTGGTTAAGATTCTGGGAGTTTCTACAGGGTTCATAGCATGTGAATTGTTCCAAGTGGACTCAATCGACTGAATTTTTTGCTGGATTAACTGGAGGTCCAGACACCTTCTAAATCCACCATTACAAGACTCAAAATATGTAACTAACACTACCCATAAAGTTGGTAGAATCAATTATTTTTTTAACAGGGAGAAAACCTTAAATTGTCCCTTCACATTGGCTGCACCATCAGTCGAACACACTACATAACTTTTCATAGAAATATGATTTGATACGAGAACATCTGTAACCGTCTGGAACATATTTTTCCCAGGACTTTACTTGGAGCTCTCTATAGATATCAGATGTTCTCCACAGATTCTGTGACATGTCTTAGGATTCTTGAATAAACATCAGTTGTGCCTCTGTCTTGAATAGTGTCAATCTGAATTGAAAAACTGCCAGCTTTCTTAACATCACCACCAGCAGACTTCTTAATTAATCTGCTGATACTGTGGATAGACTTTTATTAAAATCAGAGATGTAAGCAGACCTTCCACTTATTTTAGAAACTCACGTTAGTTTCTAAAGATTCAAGATGCTTTCTAGCAAGCGACAATCTGAGAAATATACACCAGAGCCTTATCACACCATTGGCGTTTACTGGTATTTTTTCTCATGATGACTGACAGAGTCCTTTACCAATGGCCTTAAGTTCATTAATCATGCAAAATGAAAATACTTCAGCACAACTTGCTCTACTCCATGTACTTTTTGAATAGAATGGAACACTAGCCATGTGACTAATAGTCCTTATTAAATGGGAAAACTTCATCTCAGATACTGGTCTCTCTGACACAAATGTTCAGCAAATTACATCTGAAGTTTACATTACAAAACAGAACTTTCATAATTAATTTTAATGAAATTATCTCAGATATGCACAAAGATGTATGTATAAGGATATTCCTCTCAAAGTTGTTTAGAGACACTAAAATTTGGAAAGACTTGCACTATAGAGAATAGTTAAATGATTTATAGTATATCCCTACAAAGAAATACTATGTTGTTATTAAAATGAATGCAGAGGAAATGTTTTCACTTACATGGAAAGAGAGCCCATCATGATTGTTAAGTGAGGACAAAAGAAATGTTGAAAACAGAAGCAAGATATGGATTTTTGCTTATACTTTCTAAATGTAAATATATTGCACAGAAATAAGTCTGAAAAAAATGTACACTAAATACTAAGGGTGGTTATCTTTGGATGGTGGAATTATGGGTAAATTTCATTTTGTTGTGCTTCTTTATACCACAACCAACCTGTAACCTATCAATGCCCAGGACAGAAAGGGGTGTCCTGAGCTGTAAGCAGAGGACAAAGGGGACTCACAGGTTAACTAACTCCTGGAGGCAGAAAGGTCTGGGGTGGGACCTGAGAATCTGCACTTCTAACCGGCATCCAGGTGATGTCAATGCTAGTGCGGGATCAGCCACCCTTTGAGTAGCACTGCCTAGGGATTCTGGCACTTCCCTCCCATGCTGTCTTCCATTGGTAATTATTTGTGCATGTGTGCGCCTGCCCACACTTGGATCCTGGCCCATGCTTAGGGCCTTCCAAATAGCAGGTACTGCTTGAATGTTTGTTGAAGAAATAAATGGGGAGATTTTCAGGCATAGTGGGAAACCAGCTGAAAAAGATCTGCAACATCCACTATTTACATCTCAAGTGCATCAGAACCTTCAACGGCTTCATCCACATGTGGGCTGGAATCTGGGTTGGGTGTTGGAGTCTGCACACTTACTATGTTGGGGGTTGGTTCTGCTCAGAGAATCAGAGGAAAAGGAAGATTCTTTAGTTTGGTCAGGGAAGGCTTTGCCTTAAGAAAATCTGAAGGTTCATGGGAAGTGTGAGAATGTTTCTCTAAGGACTCAGTATGAATGAGTGCTTCCAACTAGCATAGAAAAAAAGTGAATGGAGGCAGAGTTGACTTGATTTGGTAAAAGAAACTCTGTAAATTTCCAGAGGAGAACTGGAATCAACCTAAGGACCCCGCCTCCTTTTCCAGGGGACCTGGGGAAGAAACGCATGATGTTTTGCCTAGAAGCCTCCATGCTTTCAGGTCATACCGCCCCAGAATACAGAGAGTTTTGAAAAGAAATAAAGAAAAGAAGCAAAGCAACTGTTCTTACTTCCCAAGAGACTTTTAAGCAAGCTCGGAGGTAGAGGCCAAGAGGGAGCAGGCCTGGGAACGCTTGGTGGCCCTCCCACAGGCTACTATTCCCAGCTGCACCCGCGAAGGCCTGGAGCGTCGGCATCTCATGAAAGGCGCTGAAGAGTCCGCAGCACTTCCTCCTCTCACCCCAACGTGAGGCCCTCCATTAAGCCGGAACTAATTCTTATGACAAGTTACAAACCGCAGGCAAAAATAATGAAAACACTGACACCACTCACACTGGGAGAGGACTTCAGGGCGCTCCTGTGACAAAGCCCCCTTATTCACCCAGCTCCCCCGGAGTTCCCGAGCTCCACAGAGGAGGCAGAGGCAGAGCTTCCACTGTGGCTCAGCTTCCCGACCCTGGCAGAGGGTCTATCACCTGACAAAGTTTGGGGTTTTTGTTTGTTTGTTTTTTATTATTACGGCATCATAATTATATATTGTAATCGGGGTCATTTTGAAAAAAAAAAAAATACATGCAAGGAGTTAGATTTCAAGCCCCATCTCCCCAAGCACACACTTTCCTCCCGTCCTCCCTCCCCCTTTTCTTCCCCCTCTACCCTATTAAACTTCCTTTCTTCTACATATAAATCAAGGTGATATTCCCCTTAGCAACTTTGTATATGAATGTGACCTGACTTTGTTAAATTCTTTCCATGTATCTTCCCTTTTCCCTTCTTTCCTCTGTCTGTCTGTTCTCCTACTTCTGCTCCACTGATCTTCCCCGTATCTTTACGATATCCAAACCCACCCCCCATACCTTCTTTCCTTTGTTTTGCTCTAGCTTCCACTGTGAAAGAAAACATTCCACCCTTCTGTTTCTGGTCTGGCTTATTTCACTTAACATGATATTTTTTTCCATTTCCATGCATTTACTGGAAAAATGTCATTATTTCATTCTTCTTTATGGCTGAGTAAAACTCCTTTCTTTATATATACCACATTCTCTTAATCCATTCATCTATTGTCAGGCATCTGGGTGGATTCAATAATCTGCCTATTGTGATTTGTGTGAATTGTGTAAACATTGAAGTGGCTGTATCACTATAGTATGCTGATTTTAGTTCGTCTGTGTAAATACCAAGGAGTGGGATATATGGTGTT
Organism: Glaucomys volans; assembly: GCA_020662805.1. Taxonomy (NCBI): domain Eukaryota; kingdom Metazoa; phylum Chordata; class Mammalia; order Rodentia; family Sciuridae; genus Glaucomys; species Glaucomys volans. Next base: position 173,218 of record JAJEJO010001061.1, read on the forward strand.
CTATTCCTAGTGTTTTGAGGTCTCTCTACACTGCTTTCTAGAGTGTTTATACTAATTTGCAGTCCCACCAATGTATGAGTGTACCTTTTCCCCTACATCCTCACCAGCATTTATTATTATTTTCATTCGTGATATTTGCCATTCTGAGTAAGATGAAACCTTAGTGTAGTTTTTATATGCATTTTTCTAATTGCTAGAAATGCTGAATATTTTTTCATATATTTCTTGACCATTTGTGTTTCTTCTTTTGAGAAGTTTTGGTTCATTTGGGGGTTTTTATTTTATTTTGTTTTGTATTTTGTTTTTACCATTTATTGATTGGGCTATTTGTTTGTGATCAAATTTTTTATAGCATTTTTTCTTTAAATCAGGTTAAGGTGAGGGAGAGGATTAGATTCTGAGTCAAAAGTCCTACCTGTGTCCACGTTTATCAAAAACGAGATGACCTCAAATAAGTTAGTTCATTCTCTGAGTCCCAGTGTGTGTGTGTGTGTGTGTGTGTGTACATAAAAGGGTGAAGCGATACCTTCAAAACTGAGCCATAAGCACATCGAGTGTGGGGTGACACTCAGGCCTCTATTTGCAGATGTTGGTAGGTGCTGTTGTTGTTATTTTTGGTTCGATTTTGTTTTGGTTGGTTGGTTGGTTGGTTGGGTTTTTCTATAAAAGGAGGCATTAGGAAGCATGGGTCTGATGGAAGTAATACGACAGAAGGTTCCACTTCAGTCCCTGCAGTATCACTGGGAGCAACCTGTCATCAGCCCAAATATGAGTGGGGAATGAATTGCTAGCACAGTCTCTACCCAGTGGCAGAATATGTGAGGTCTAGTATTGAGCCCAAGTGGGACACCCTCAGGGGACCCCAGAAAAATGGAGACTCCTAGGAGAGCTCAGAGGTCCCTGAGCAAGAATAGGCTGAGCGCCTTCAGAGTTGGGTCATTAGACTTAATGAGATTTCCCTCCTACTTGCTGGTGGGCAAGGCCTAGGGACATACAGAGGGAACAAGAACTCTCCTGCCAGCACCACAGGCCAGCATGAGGCTCAAACTAGGTAACGTTCAGAAAAAAACCTGTAAATTACCCAAGGGGTCTGAAAAGGTAAGGAAGTTCCTGCCACATTTTCTTTTTCAATCTGAAGTCTGCAGCCAAGAGATCTTTAGAATTCAGGTCCCTCTTGTTTGAGTCAGCAATTTCCCTGCTGTGATTAAGACCCACCAGAACAAATTGTAGAGGAGGAAAAGTTTATTTGAGGGTTTACAGTTTCAGAGGTCTTGGTCCATAGAAAGCTGGCTCCATTCCTGGGGGCTCAAGGTGAGGCAGAACATCATGGTGAGAGAGTGTGGCAGAGGGAAGCAGCTCACATGGTGATCAGGAAACAGAGAGAACAACTCCACTCACCAGATACAAATATATACCCCAAAGCCATGCCCCCAATGCCGCAACTTCTCCAGTTACCACTGAACTAATTCCATCAGGGGATTAATTCGCTGATTGGTCTAAGGCTCTCATAATCCAATCATTTCTTATCTGAACTTTCTTGCATTGTCTCACATGTGAGCTTTTGGGGGACACTTCACATCCAAATCATAACACCCCTGGTAGGTTGAGCCTCAGAGAGTGGGGTGTGGCTACACCTAAAAGCATCTTCTGGAATATGGGGGAAGTTTCCCTTACTTTCCAAAGGAACTTCAAATTGTTTCTGAGGAACTGACATGATCTTCTGGATTCAGTCACTTTATCTTTGCTACCAGGTCTCTCATCCTAATGTGAGTCCTCTGTATCCTCATGTTGGATAGTATCATTTAGTACCTTTTAGACACCTCAAGTCACCATTCAAAATTAAATCAATCTTCCTTTATTCAGAAATTTTCATTACCATCAAATATTTACATCTGTACTTCTCTCAGACTCCAAAATCCCTGAGTTTAGTGACCACATCTTATATTCATTGTATCACCAATTAAAAAAAAGGAGATTCTCAGTAATGTTAGGTGCACTAAATTAAAGCATTCAGTTGTAGCTATAGTAATGCTAGCTGTTATAACAAATGCCCAAGTCTAAGAGGCCTAATATAATTTAATTTGGCTTACTCCAAAGACGGCAATATGAATGCTCCTGATGAGCCAGTGCTCTTTCACATGATCATTTGGTACCCAGGATCATTCCATTTTGTAGCTCTGCCTTCTTCAAGAGTCTCAGAGTTTCCTGTATTCAGTTTTGCATTAATCGGCTTTCTGTGCTATAACAAATACCTGAGACAACCAACTTATAAAGAGAAAAGTTTGATTTTGGCTCACGGTTTTAGAGGTTTCAGTCCATGGATCCATTACCCTCCCTCCTTTCTTTTGGACCTGTGGCAAGGGAGCACAACTCGGCAGGAGCATATGATGGAGCAAAACTGTTTGCTGAATGGCCAGGAAGTGAAAGAATGAGGAGGAGGCTGGTCCCACAATCCCCTGCAGGGCACTCCCTCAATGATCTAAAGACCTCCTACTAGTCCCGCCTCTTAAAGATTTCACCACCTCTCAAATAGCACTGTCCTGGGGACCAAGCCTCCAACACCTGGGCCTTTGGGCCAAACCATAGGAGTAAATCTATAAGCACCAAAATATAGCAAATTTGTAGATAGAGATGGAGAGGGGGGACGAGGAGGAAGAAGGTAAAAAGTTGATGACACATCTGCTTCTTAAGTTCACTGCTCCCAAAGTAACACAACTCCATTCCAAAAAGAATGCATGGGCAAGATCAAGCCTCAGTGCTTCTTAGATGCAAAGGAGCTGGGAAATGTTACCTCTGGTGGGAAAGCTGCTCCCAGCATGACTCTACATCATGGAAGGGGAGCATGATTCTCTGATGGAGTAAGCCACCTCTGTCCCATGCTCTTACAGACCCTGATATCTAACACAAAAAAAACATACGGTCCTCACAGATACAATGATTCTGCATCTAGTCTGCCTTGAAAAAAGTTATTCTTGCCTATTTCATGACATAATTATCAATAACACCCCATTGTACCCTCCAAAGTGTCCAAGTTTGGAATGCAAATTATGTTGTTCACCTAATCATAAACCATTTTATAGATAATCTATGAGCCCACCAAAAAGTGTTTCAAGGCCTGCATTTTTCACCACAAGCAACTGAGGACCTGTCTGACAGTAAACAGCTATAACATAAAGTATAAAATGTCAAGAGGGGCACATTCCATTTTACCTGCCCACCATCAGCTTCCCTGTGTGGTCAGTAAAACACATACTTTGAACTTTAAAGTTCACTTCCAGGAAACGTGGCCTTCCAGAACATACCTCCTCTGAGCAGCAGCAAAACCAGGCCCGAAACCCGAAAGAGCAATAACTAGCCAAAAAGTGCAGACCTTATATTCTGACCACCACAGAACCTCTGCTTTCCAGGAAGAATCTGACATCCTCAGAATGGCCAGTTTTCCTCTCCAAAAGCAAACAAACCAAAAATACCTACAATACAATCCCAAAACCCTTCATTATGGTATGGGGAACATGAATAGGAAGTCACCAGATTTCTTCCCAAGTGTGAATTGCCACCCTACTTTAAGTATGAAAGACTCCATTCTGAAATAATAATTATACAGGACCTGCCTGAGATTGACTTTTGATCATGTAGATTCTTCATAAAGTATCATATTGCAGGTTTTTTTTTTAAAAAAAAAAAAAAAAAGGTACCAAGAGAAAACTTAAAGGCGTTGAAATCAGAGTTTTTTTGAACCCAGGAGAACTTCACAAGATAGATACACAGACAGACTAGACACAGACACAGATGCCAACTACTGGAAGCAGATCAACTATAAACTTTTCTCAGTCTACACTTTCTTGGATTTAATGTGAACAACTTGAAATCACATAGGAACCTCCTTGAAAAAAAAAATAGTCTGCAACTCAATTTCACCAATTCAGACTGATTTTTTTTTTTTCATTTCAATTAGTCCAGATGAAAGACGCTTTGCCAAATGTAGAGGGTTTCTCCATCAAATGTCCCTGGCTGAGCTTTGTGAAGATACCAAGAGGAAGAGGAATATTTGATCAAATGCTTAAGCATTAACTATGTGCAAGGAAAACCATTAAATGAATGAACTTTCTGTGAATTAAATTGTTCTAGAAAATGAAAATAAAATTGAATCCAAGAATAAACTATCTTAAAAATCACATTAGGTGAGTAAAAACATAAAATATTTCTTCCGCTAGAGCTATAAAAATCAAATTAGCTGAAAGGAAGAATAAATGTCTCTGTGTTCCATGTAGTTCCATTTGTTAGGACAAGAGGTACCTATGAGAGAATTAAAACTCTAAAGAGGACTGTACTGGTTTCTCAGGACGGTGCTTTATGAAGTCAAAGGAAAGTCAGGTTCTCTAAGTCTTTGCCTGGAAGAGGAGACTCACACTCCGTGGCTGCTCACAGTGGGGCAGAAAGGAGGGGAGGCTATCAGAAGTGTGGCACCACTCGCTTCTCTTCCCCTTTCAACCCTCCTGGGGTATCACCAATCTGTCCTTGAGTTTAAGTAGCTTTCATCCATCCTGCTTCTCATATTGGGTGGTCATAATCAGCTGTCCTGGGCTCAGTCAACCTGGTCTGCAGATTGAGTCATATTATGCTATGAAGCCTGCAAAAAATGTTACCTGTACCCAGATCCTTGTTCTATTAGCCAGGTGAGTACAGTACCCGCTATAACAAATAGGTTCAAATTTCAGAAACTTGACATCACTTTAAAAGTCCAGGTCTCCTTCTCCAAGTGGCAACTGAGGAATCCAGGATATTTCTATCCTAAGATACCACCATCTTCCAGTCAATTGGATGGGAGGGAAGGAAAGGGCTCATGGAACTTTGTGCAGTAAGTTTAAGGCCAGGCCTAAAAGAAGCACCCATCATTTACACACACACACACACACACACACACACACACACACACATGCCATTTGTCAGAACTCCACGATGCGGTTCATTTAGATGCAGAAGGATCTGAAAAATGTGGTTTTGCATTGTGCCCAGAAAGCAGAAGAGAACTGGATGTTGGTGAATTCTGATTCTAGTACCCTGGTTCTGTCCAGCAATTGCAGTCTAGTAGGAGAGAAGAATGGGTAAACTAACAATTATGATAGAGTATGATAAATGTTATAGCAGACACATTTGCTGAGTGTTGGAGGACCCCAGAAAAGATGCAACTTTAGAGGAGCTTCAGGTGTGTGTGTGAACTGAGTCCTGCAAGAGGGTTATCATAGCTAGTATTTTTCAATTGCTTTCTGTTTAAGAGCTTTTCATGTATTAATTCACTTATTCATCCCATCAGCTCTAAGAGGTGGGTGTCATCACACCAGAAAACAGAAAACACTTGCTCAAGGTCTCTGATAGTGGTAGAGGCGAGGTTCGGTTCCGGCAGTCCATCTCTTGAAATGACTCTCTCCGCACCATACTATACTGAGAGGCAGTATAAACCTACCAGGGAGGACAGATAGAGGCCGCTCTGCAACAGTGACAGCAGGGGCATGGCATTTGGAAGTCTGGAGAAGCATGCATTGGGAGAATCTCAGTATGCCTTGCTGCCTGTGCCACGTGACTCTGGGTATCACAGTGAGGGTGCTGAACCAGGCCTGCCATTGCAAGGCTGGGAGGATGTCAGGACGTTCAAGGGATGGGTAAGGCCAGAGCAGGGAACTCAACCTGAATAGGACATAGTCCCACTGAGGCAGGGCCAGTAGCCAAGGAAATATCAGAAACAGATTATATAAATATCTGTTAAGATCTTGTTGGGTTTGACATAGTTCAATCCAAACTGAAGTGGACACCAACCCGAAACAAGAGGGGAGGACTCTCCATCTCCCTGTGTGCAGGAGATTCCAGAGCTGTGCAGCTTCTTCTTTGTTTCAAAGAAACAAGTGATGACACAGACTTGATTCCCTAGGAATGTAGCATCATCTGCCCAAAAGCCACCATAGCAGACTCTGACCACTCCTGAGATTCCACTCTGACTGAACCAACTAGCTTTCTATGTGCAGAGAAAGCTTCTAGTGCTCACCCATAATTCTCCTCTTTCCTGTCATTCAGCAAATTGCACTCTCCAGCTCCCTCGCAGTGAGGTGGAGCCATGTGACTTGTCACCACCAATGAAATGCATGCAGAAGTGATTTGTGTTTCTTCTAGGCCATGGCGTAAAGAGCTGACCTCTAGTCCTTTGCATTGGCAACCCTAGAAGCCACCTGTTGAGATGTCAGCGTAACAAGAGAGAAGAAGACTTACTGTCCGACTAACCCACGTCAGACGTCATACAAGCCAGAAATAAGCCTTTTCTGCCCTCACCTCCAGAGACTTCTGGGTTTACTTATTAATGCAACATAACCTATGAAATATATATAATGCATTATATTGCATGTCTTTGCTCATCACTGGTTTTGTTTTTACTTTTGTTTCAACCCTGGAACCTCATGCCAACCTCACGTCATTATTCAGCTACGATGAAATCTGCTAAATCAAATCTAGATGTGCATATATGGTGACTTCTGAGTTAATTATCAATGTTCACATCTTTAAATGAAACTATCAACAAAACTCCCTGACCACCACGTGGAATGTCATTGCCTAAATTTGTGTCATAATGCCCAGAGAGCCTGAGCTAGTTCCTAACATATCCTCTTGCTCTAAGTGGAAATCTTACAGGATGAACTTTCCAGTAATGAGGCTTGACAACCTTGCCACCACCAGGAGAAGCCGCAGTCAGGCCAGGAGAAAGGCTGCTAACTTCTTCACGGGAGTGTTGATTAGGCTGTGCGCCTCTGGCCTGACTCCTGTGGAGAGTGAGTCATCCTGTGAACGCTTTGGGTGTCCTTCTGACTCTCCCCACCCACCCTCACAGACACAAGCACAGGGGATGTTACCAACTGGCAACTCTCAACCATTTCTAAAAGAGGCCACATCCAGTGCAGCTAGGGCCCCATATTATGAGAAAGCTACATTCAGGAAGTATTAGGTACAGATTTGATGAGAATTAGAGATTGGTGTCATCTGCAAATGCCAACTTATTTAGTGCTTCCTTAAAGGGAGATGTATACACATCTGTAATTCCAGCTTCTACTTGATGGCTATGATTTGTGGAGAAAACGCAGGGGAAAAGTAAAGTGTCTTTTAATCTCTAGAACCAGTTCGACAGACACCAATCATAAGTCCCCTCCAAAAAAATACACACACACACACACACACACACACACACATACACACACCTCTTTACCTCATGGTTACTCTGAGAAACACACACTTGAACTGAGCTCTGCAGCAGAACAGGAGTTCAGAGAGAATTGGGTAAATGATTCAAAAGTAAATGAGATGCAGAAATTGTATAAATGCTTAAAAAGCCATGGAGTTAATTAGCTAAATGTTTCCTTTTTTTTTTTTTAACTGGGGATTGAACCCAAGGGCAATTTACCACTGAGCTACATCCTCTTCTTTTCATTTTTTTTATTTTGAGACAGGTTTTCACTAAGTTGCTGAGAGTCTTGTTAAGTTTCTGAGGATGGCCTCAAATTTGTGATCCTCCTGCCTCAGCCTCCTGAGTCACTGGGATTACAGGCATATACCACTGCACCCAGTACTTAGCTAAATGTTTTAAGGAATAATATTACTTAAGATGATAATAATCCTCAGTTAACTATTAGTTTTTTTCTTTTTTTATTTTGTATTTTATTTAGAGACAGGGTCTCACTGAGTTGCTTAGCACCATGCTTTTGCTGAGGCTGGCTTTGAACTCCCAATCCTCCTGCCTCAGCCTCCCGAGCCACTGGGATTACAGGTGTGCACCACCAGGCCCAGCAGTATTTCATTTCTGAGGGCATAAATAAAGCCTGAGTACAAGTAGTTAGTATGATTTAAATTAGATTCCTTGAATTCTGTCACACCCCTATTTCTACTTACCCTGTTTCTTCCCATTCTTTCTTCCCACCCATTTCCAGAAATCCTTCTAAGACTTTGATCAAATACCTAGAGATAGAGGTAGAGAGTGCCACATAATTGTTTTTGTATTATGTATCCTCTAAGAATCATTTTTTATTTTTGCTTTCAGATAGTAAATAAAAATAAAACTGTAGTATTTCTACGTAATCTCTAATATTGATAATTACTAGATATGTAAATAAATTTACTTAAACTTGTGGGTTTTTTTATTTTTTTATTATTTTTCTAATCAGTTATACATGACACTAGAATACATTTCAACTCATTGTACACAAATGGAGTGCAACTTTTCATTTCTCTGGTTGTACACAATGCAGAGTCACGTCATTCAAACAATCACACATGTACTAATGTCTGTCTCATTACACCATTTTTCTCCCACCTCCCCTCACTCCTTTCTGCCCAATCCAAAGTTCCTCTATTCTTTCCTGCCCCCCACATTACGGATCAGCATCCACATATCAGAGAAAACATTCGGCTTTTGGTTTTTGGGGATTGGCTTATTTCACTTAGCATGACATTCTCCAACTCCATACATTTACCAGCAAATGCCATAATTTCATTCTTCTTTAAGGCTGAGTAATATTCCATCATATATGTACCACAGTTTAATCATCCATTCATCTACTGAAGGGCATCTAAGTTGGTTCCACAGTTTAGCTATTGGGAATTGAGCTGCTATAAACACTGATGTGGCTGCATCACTGTAAAATGCTAATTTTAAGTCCTTTGGGTATAAACTGAGGAGTGGGATTGCTGGATCAAATGATGGTCCCATTCCCAGTTTTCTAAGAAATCTTCAAACTGCTTTCCAGAGTGGCTGCACCAATTTGCAATCCCACCAACAGTGTATGAGTGTACCTTTTCCCCCACATTCTTGCCAACACTTATTGTTGCTTGTATTCTGGATAATTGCAATTTTGACTAGAGTGAGATGAAATCTTAGAGTAGGTTTTGATTTGCATTTCTCTAATTGCTACAGATGTTTAATATTTTTTCATATATTTGTTGATTGATTGTATATCTTCTGTGAAGTGTCTGCTGAATTCCTTAGCCCATTTATTGATTGGGTTATTTGTTTTTCTGGTGTTAAGTTTTTTGAGTTTTGCATATATCCTGGAGATTAGTGCTCTGATGTGCATGTGGTAAAGATTTTCTCCCATTCACCTGGAGACTAAATAATACCCTATTGAATAATGCATGGATAGCAGAAGGCATCAGCAGGGAGATAAAAAAAATTCTTAGAGGTAAATGAGAACAACAATACAACATATCAAAATTTCTGGGAAGCTATGAAAGCAGCACTAAGAGGAAAATTCATTGCATGGAGCACATTCAATAAAAGAAGAAAACAAATAAACAACCTAACATTACATTATTGTTTCCTTTGCTGAGAAGAAGATTTTTAGTTTGAATCCATCCCATTTATTGATTCTTGATTTTTATTTCTTGTGCTTTAGATGTCTTGTTAAGTAAGTCAGGTCCTAAGCCCACATGATGAAGATTTGGGCCTACTTTTTCTTCTATTAGGCACAGGGTCTCTGGTCTAATTCCTAGGTCCTTGTTCCACTTTGAGTTGATTTTTGTGAAGAGATTTAATTTCATTTTGCTGCATGTGGATTTCCAGGGTTCCCAACACCATTTGTTGAAGAGGCTATCTTTTCTCCAACATATGTTTTTGACACCTTTGTCTAGTACGAGATAATTGCATTTATGTGAGATTTTCCAACCTCAGTGTTTATTCTCAACCTTTTTATACTTCAGATTGCCTATTCTGAGCACTCACTATAGCATCTATCATCCTTAATCATCTGTAATTTATCTTCAAACACATTTTTCAACAGAGACATATAAGTGAAAGTTTACCCAAGAGAATTACCTATTGTAGAATTTTTTTTAAAGCCTTACCTACAAAGAATACACTTCTGTTGATTTCACACACGAAAGACAGCCTAACTGGGTATAAAATTCTTGAATCAACAACTTTTATGAACAAAACTCTGCAGATGTATTTATATACTAATCACAGAGTAGTATGATTGTGGGTGTTTGTATCTTTCTTCTTTTGGCATTTTCACTTTATGAGTTCCACAGAGAACACATGTTGTAATGATTTTTGGAGAATTAATAAAATAAATAAAATTAATAGATTTATGCTGAGTGACTATCACATTCCCACATGCTATTGGATGTGAAGAGACATGCCAATAATCACTGTTGTCAAGGAAACACCTATTAAATTATAAATAACTATCAGTGATAAAAATGAATGATATTACTACACAAGTAATTTTACACTTAACAGAAATACAATATTGAGACATTATTGTTTCTCTGAGGGAAAAAAAACAGTACTGCATCTGGAATATGTAATAAGGTGAAAACATCAGGTCTCTCCAAACAGATCCACAATCTTTCACAAGGTAAGATTTTGAATCTAATAGCCACAGGTTCTTGTATAATTAGCTGTAGTTCTAGCCTCTTTTAGTTTACACAAACATATTCCCTCTTTACTCAGAAAGATCAGAAATGCCACATCCACTGAAAGGAAAAAGATATGCCAAAACTGGTTATGCTTTGGAGGAGGTCAGAGAGAGGAAGATGGCATAGTTGGTAAAAACATACTATGTTCAGACAATCTGGGTTTGAGTCTGACCATGTTACTATGATCTATTGTTACAAAACTTCTGACATCAAATGTGCTGGCTTTTGCATGCCAAGAACAATTCTCCAGACAGTGGCTAGGTATCCCACAACTCACCTCAATTCTGACACTACCGATGGAGAGTTAGCATCAGATTCCACAAATGAAACTCTCAGTCCCAAAGACTGACCCCATTTTAGAACATTCATCACAAATTCCAGGTCTCCCATATTTCAACTGCAATTGGGGAGTTCCCATAACTCACTCCCAAGTTTGTTAATTTTCTGGAATGAGTCATAGAATTCAGGAAAAAACTTAATTTACTATTACTGGCTTATTACAGAAGATATAATCCTTGGAGGATCCAAATGGAAGAAATGCATAGAGCAAGGTGCAGAGAGCTTCCATGCCCTCTCTGGGAATGCTACCTTCTTAGCCCCTCAATGGGTTCACCAACCCAGCTCCCCAAATCCTGTGATTCGAGATTTTATGGATGTTCCATTACATAGGCATGATTGATTAAATCCTTGGTCAGTGGCAATTAAATCAAAATCCAGCTCTTGCCCTCTCTGGAGGTCAGAGGTAGGGCCAAAAGTTTCAACCTGCAATTAAATGGTTTGGTCCTCTGGCAACCAACCACCATCTTGAAACTGTCAAGGACCCACCAAGGGACACCTCATTAGCACAAACTCAGATATGGCTGAGAAGGGCTTATTATGAATAACAAAAGATGTACCTCCCACCCCATCACTCAGGAAACTTCAAGAGTTTTAGGAGCTCTGTGCCAAGAACCAGAGATAAAAACCAAATATAATTTTTATTATATCACAATATCATACAGATGCTAGTTATAAGTGACTTTGAGCAAATCAACTTTTATGTGCTCCTGTTTCCTCATCTGCAAAATCGGGACAAAAATAACATCTCCCTTGTGGGATGGTTGTAAGAATTAAATAAGTTAACATAAAACACAGTACCTGGCATACAGGAAGTGTGAACCAAGTGTTTACTATGAGAAAATGAGCCAGACAAAAGAAAAATTCTACATCAACCTCTATTGTTTTACACTGTCCCCCCAGTTCCATCTACAACCAGCAGGGTAGGTGGCAATGAGGGATCTTGTTCCCATCCCAAGCCAGTAGCTGGGGGAAGGCATAGGGGCTGGCTCCAATCATGGCAAAACCAAACCACGACCAAGAGATGAGAGCAGAGAGAGGTTTTTTACTTGCAGTAAGTAAAAAATATGCAAAGCAGTGTTCTCCCAAACAGAGCAAGAAAGGGGCTTTTACTGGAGAAACTCACACACATTCATGTAGAAAAGACTCATCATCACATGTAGAGGTGGGTATGTTCTTGAGCATGCTCAGTTCAAGGTCATGTATCACATGTTCAAAAAAATGATGACCTCTGGGTGTAGAATTTAGTAATGAGTCAAGTTCACTCTCAGTCACATGAAAAGAATAAATTAGAGTGACTCCAAGATCTTGGTTTGCAGGTTTCTCTGAAGGGTCTTATCTAAAACAAAACAAACAATAAAAATTTTGAAAGCATGTTAACAAACATTTAAAGGGGCAGCAGCTTTTTTCCCCTAAGTCTATGAGTTTACCCTAAGTGCCTGTCTAGCAGCTAACAATAGGACTGATTGGTGGCAGGACTAGAGCGGTCCCTTCTGCCCCACGGTGCTGCTCTCTACTCTTACGTTCCAACTGCCCTGCCTCTGAGCCTGGTCATTCAAAGAAGGTACAACTGGAGATTTTGTTTCCAAGAAGCTCACAGTCTTCAAGGTAAATAGAGAAATGGTCCTTAAAACATCCCCCTAAGAAAGAAGGAATCCTACTTCAGCTTAGTGGAATCTTTTCAATCATTAATTAATTGTGGAGTACAGTGGGTGTTTTACATGTTCTTCTGCCTAGGAATTACAGATTTTTCAGCTTTATTTCTTCCAAGAAGTTGATCCAAAATCCAAGTCAAGGAGTCCCACTCAAAGATACAACATTGCTGTTTAAAGCAACTAGAGTGCAGTCAAGAAGCAGTGCTGGTAAAGCTTTGTTGGACAGCGGGAATTTCTCAGCTTTTGTGATCTCACGATTAATTTATTGGCACTGTTAATCTAAATGAAAAAGAGGATTTCACTCTCACATCCATTAACCCACAATAGGAAAATCCAAAAGGCACAACACCTTGGGATAGAATCATAAGAGTAGCAAAGACCCTCTAAAAAGAGAGGAGATGATAAGAAATCAAAAATCTCTTCCCCCTGTTAACCCAGGCAAGCCTGCACAGATGCTTTAAGCTCCCTGAGCAAAGCATTCTCATCTGCATAGTAGAGACGTAATCGTACCTACTTCATGTTGTTGTAAGAATTGTATAAGAATGTATGTCTAAGACCCCTAGCACAAAGCCTTAAATGTTTAATATGGGCTACATATGACAGCCAGGCAAAAATAAAGACCCTTAGATCAGAGGACAGGATCTCATAGTTGCTGCCACAGCGAGCATTGAACAAAGCAATTGCGCTGACCCTGTTGGCTTACACCTGTTTCCCAGAAGAACTTTCTGTGTCTCAGTCCAGAACAGACTCTGTATATAGACAGGACTAGATCACATTCCATTGCTCTTGTAGAATCCCTAAAGCTTCGCCATGGCAGCCCTGAATCTTGCCCCCAGGATGCAGTACTTTCTTGGAGTTCCCTTATCAACTTTGAAATTTATTAGTCAAAGTTTTGACCTTCAGAGGGAGGAAGAAGGTGGGTGGCTGGCAGGCTCCTGTGTTGGGTCTTGACTGGCCACAAGCACTGGCTTTCCAGGGTTGGGTGTTCCCCTTCTGCATCTCACAACCTGCAGGAAACCTCCCAGAGGCCTAATGTAAAGCTGGCAGTTAGGTAGCCCTTTCCTCCTGGTGACCTTAAGGATGGGCTAAAGTGGCCAGCAGGCTCTGTTTGTTCTCCCATCTGAAGGCTCCTTCTGTTCTCTGAAGTTGAGTTTATTCTCAACTAGGATCAATGACCGAGGCAACAACCTGGAAGTTCACAGGAGCCAACACATCAGGTGAAGAAGTTCACACTTCAACCCCTGCTTCCCTTGACCACAGAAATTTGGAGGGGAATCTTCTGGACATTTCACCTCTCTCCCTTTGCTGCATCTCTGCCCCTTTGCTCCCCAGACTTCTGTGCCCATATTCTTTCTTCTCTCCCTTTCTAAGTAGACCCTAAAAGCATTAAAAACTAGAGCAGGCCAAAAATAGATACATATGCTAATCATACACTCAGACATTTCATAATAATTTTGCAAAATAGTACTTTACATATGATCTTCCTGGAGGTGAGAAGCATGCATGGTAAAGAATCTAATTCAAAGACCCAGAACTAACTATGAAATTGAAAGTGCCATACTGTTGTTTATGAGAACAAGACTGAAATGACCTGAGTCACATGTTCCTGTTTGATTTTCGTCAGAAGAACTTACAACCTGGAGGCCATTACTGGGTGGACTACCATGGCATCAGGCTAGTGAGAAAACCTCTCCCTCTGTCTCGTTCTTTTATATTGTCAGTGAGATAAAGGGGACTGTCACTACCTGCCATGCAGGAGCCCAGTTTGGCCAATGAACCCATCATAAACAGAGAATCTTCTTTTCCACAAACTTCACACTATCAAATCACAGAATAAAGGCAGGAAGCTCCATCCTTTAATCTTATTCACTGGGGTAAGGATTCTGCCCAGTCGTTATCCACTGTCTGATTTCTCATCGAGGAAGCATTTGCAAGATGAAAGATTTATATTCTGTGAAATATTTCACTTGTCATCAGTTGGGGACTCCAGGCTCCCCAGCTGTGCTGGTCAGTTCTAGGAAGGTTCCCTGCTCCTCCCTCATAGGCAAGGCCACACTGCTCCCAAGTGGCTTCTGTGGAGAAGCAGGAAGTCAGAAGTGGCTATGCCTGCGATGCTTTCCAGACCCTGAGGATCTGCCTCTCTGTGGCCTCAGGTTACGCAGGAGCCCATCTCTGCACACCCAGCCTCAGAGCTTTCCCAGCACCCAGCATGCCTAAGAGTCAGCTGCCCACAACTCCAGGAAGCCCCTTTGTTGGGGCAAAAGGAGCAGCCCTTTAAATGGGCCTAAAAATTTGCAGGCTGGTCCAACAAAACAAAGTCCAGAATTCAATCTGGACTTCATCAGAGTGAGGGTTTAAGGTAGAAGTATAAGGGCAGGCAAAAGGAAAGAGAAGATGAAAAAATGGAGACTAAAAGCAACTGGACTCATGGCATAGGGTTGTTTGCACTCCAAAGGCAGCTCCTTACCCCTATGCATCTACTTGCCAGAGCTGATGGAGGTAAAGCAGTCTTAACCAGCAAAGCCTCCTTTGTAACGTTGTTATTGCACCCCTAAGTGGATGGACGGTTGTTTCCAGCACTATGATTGGTGCACTCGGATCTGCAGCAACCTCACCTATGAACTCTGATTGGACAGGAGAAGCAAGGGCGAGCCAGTGTTATCCTCCTAGGTAAGACAGCCAATCTAAGAACTCTCCCCACCAGAAACCAACCCTCAGAGCCCCTACCTAGCCCTTCCACTTCCTAACCCCCTGAAGAAATCTTAAAACACCAAAGCCGGGCTGTACTCCACCTGCATTAAATCAGAACCTGTGCACGGGACCCCCCAGGAACCCGTGGGTTTTGAAGTTCAGCGGGCCATTGCAGCAGGCAGACAAGTTTGAGAACAGCTGCTTGATACCAGATTCATAATTCTAGTTGCACATAAGAACCAGCTAGGAAACCTCTAAACACCACCCAACACCAGGTCCCCACTCAATCAGAACCTCTGGGGATGGTGCCCAAGTGTTTTATGAAGCTCCCAGAAGATTCTGCCTCACTGAATGCTGAGAATAAGGTAACATTATCTGATTCAATGACTTTGCTTATTATACAAATGTGTTCACAGAAAAATAAAAAATGAAAAAATACAGAGAATGAAGAAGATATATATATATTTATTTCAGCCATGCCTAATCCCAAATCCTACCCTCCAGGTGTAACTACAGTTAATTGCTTTGGCTGGGGAAATATGGGGATATTGAGGGAACATGCAAGTGAAGAAAGGTGACATGTGGGTCTCCATCACTTAAACTCCCTCCCAGCAGTTCTAGGGTTGAGAGGTGGTGCCCAGCATGGGGCATGTGCATGCATGTGTGTGTACACACACACACACACACACACACACCCTGCCCTAGAGGAAGCTAGGGAAACTGCCACTCCTTTCATCACCGAGGAGCTCTTTTATCATTTCGTTTTGTGGGTGCCTAAATCAGAAACATTTTGTTCATCAAATAAGATTCCTGGAGTAACAATCACCTCATTTGCCCATTCTTTAAATTAATCCAAGATTTACATAACTCCCAATCAGGGATGCCGTTCATACTGAACAGCCCAGTCCTAGCATAAGTTTCAATAATGCCATCCCAGAGCAAAGAAAAGTGATGCTTTTTGAACTTATGCAATTTATCTTAAATAAACTGTTTTTTAAAATAATTTTTAAATACTAAAATAAGAAAACCAACCACTGCCATTGAAAGCTTGGGGATATTTTGAGGGGAGAAAGGAAATGAGATGAGTAACAAATGTCTCTGGGGCAGTAGGTGAAAGGAAGCAGGTCAGAGAATAAGGACAGGGTCCCTCTGTAATGCTACAATTGTTATGAATTTCATTCTGCCAATCATTGCACACAAATCCTTGGGCAAATCAAGCTATCATCTCTGGACCACATTTTCCCATTTTTAAAGTGAGGGAGGTCAAGCTAAGGCAGGGTCTCAACCTCAGCACGATTGACATTCGGGGCAGGGTATTTCCTTGTGGTGGAGCATTACAGGATATTTAGCAGCATCCCCGCCCTCTACTCACAAAATGCCAGCTCCACCACCCCTAGATGATCAAAAATGTTTCCAGATAAAGCAAGAGGATCACAAATTCAAGATCAGCCTCAGCAACTTAACATGTCTCCAAATAAAAAAATAAAAAGGGCTGGGGATGTGGCTCAATAGTAAAGCCTACTGAGTTCAATCCCCAGTACCACAAAAAAAAAAAAAAAAAAAAAAAAAAAAAAAAATGGACTTATCCTGAAATGAAGAAGTTCACAATCTTGGCTGAATTTCTGAATCATCTAAGGATGTTTTCAAATTCCTATCATCAAGGTGACCAATTAAATCACAGCTCCAGGGTTTGGACAGAGCTTTCCTATGATTCCAGCATGCCACAATTTGAGGACCACTGGGGGAAAGTTAAGTGTGAGGCAGAAATTACAATACATCTGTTCTTCGTTTCTCAAGATTCTGATAATACTTTATCATTTCAGCCAATAAGAAAACCAAAAATTGCATCTGCTCACAAATTTCAAAGCACCAGCAACAGGACATCTTAAATCGGGCCAATCACAAGCTGTAGCTCTAATGTAACCCGCACACACTTGCAGAACAGTACAGAAGCACATGAACCCCTAAATAAATGTGGAAAAGCCAAGTGCCTGGAGGATGTGCCACCATTCCTCCTGAGAATCCTCTGTCCCCCACAATTACAGTCTGTGCCAGCCATGGCCTCCAAACCATGACTGTCAATGGCTTTAATCCCATCCAACAAGAGATTAACTGTTCCAGTTTATCAAGTAAACGACAATCACTTCGAAAGAAAATGCATGCACTTCCTGGAAGAGGATGATCCACCCCTCTGGACTCATTTCTGAGTGAAATCAGTCTATGCTGTCAGGCTTGGAAGAGGCTTAGACACCCGACCAATGAAGCAGAGCCACGCCAACCCTGATTTAACAGGAATATGGCATAAGCAGTTCAAAGGGGCCACTGTAAGATGATTAAAGAATCCTTGAATCTTTCCTGGGGATTCTGTGCTAATAAACGGGTCTCTTTGCAAAAGGCTCACAGTTACCTAAGAATGAAGTTGTAACATAAAAGTTGCAATCTTATTTACCATAAATTTTGTTCATTCTTACAAACAAATAGTCTGTGGGGGGAAGATTTAGTGAGCATGTACTCTGTACCAGGCCCTGGGTCAAGCATTTTACATTAATTATTTAATTTCATCCTCACAAGAACCCAATTCAATTGTAGTTGGTGGCATTAGCCCTGTTTCACAGTTGACGACACTAAGGTTTAAAGAAGCCCAAGGACATGCTGCCAGAAAGCACAGGAATAAGAATTAAAACCCAGGCAGTCTGACAGCAAAGCCTAAATTTATGAACATTATGTAATATGGCCTCATGATCTGCCCACTTGTGACATCAGGAAACCAATAACTTTGCAGAGTCTTCTTTCAATCAAGAATTTCAAAACACATTTAAAGTATGCCTACACAAGATCCAAAAGGAGAAATCACATGTTGGCATTCTCAAAGGTCGACTTCAGACCTCCTAAATCAGAATCAACTAGGGGAGTTTTGTAAATGCAGGGTCCTACAAAATAAAAATTTTAAAAACTAAATATAGATCCCTGCATCTTGTCTCACTCGTATCATGTCAGAATTTTGGGTGCAAAAAGCAGCCAGGGTGGGATTCTGCCGTGGAACAAGTTGCCCAGGTAATTCCCTTGCCCACCAGGTTTGAGAATCGCTCCCTTAGGATTGCCCACCTTTGCATTCACAAAACACAGCCTCCTGCCTGCAAAATTTGAAGAAAAAATAATTGTCTCTCCAGAACTACAGTATAGAGAAACTGCAAAAATCAACCTTAAGAGTCAGAAAATCTCCAGTAAGATAGCCCTCTTAAAGATCCCTGGGTATATTTTAACATACTCAATTTTAGACCTAAACCCACTTACTAGAATATATCATACTTTGCAGTGAGAAACTGCCTTCCTCTAGAGGCCAGAAATCTGCTTCATTAATATCACTTAAGCTGTTACTCAAAGCCCCCAACACACAGGCACATACACACACATACATACACACACACTCACAAACACACATACACACACGCTCACATCCTTGCACAAATTTGAGTAAACACTGTGTAACCAGAAAATGAAATTGCTCTCATATAACCATTATGACTTTTCTTATGCGCTCACATTACAATAAAATTCAGAGTGAGAGCTATCAGTGGAGATGGAAATTACAGACCAGGCATTCCTCAGTTAGATATGGGCCCTTAAGGGCTGGGATGGCATCCTATTCCTCTCTGTATCCCTAGTTTGGAGCACATAGTAGGCAATTAATCTAGTTATGTGCTGAAGAAGGAAGCTTTGAAGAAATTAGCAAATCAGTTCCCTAATGAGAAGGAGCCTTACCCCTCATCTCTTCCCCGACACAGCCTTTGGACAGGACTGCTCTCCAAATGTTAAGATCAAAAAGGACTTTTCTTTAACTGCCTGACTTCTCTTAATAATACCTTCTCAAGCCTTGAATCCATACCTCTTTGCATCAAAAGACAATCACCTGAACTTCTTCAGCGCACACATACAGCCCAACATGAACCTCCACGTGAAAACCAGAATAAAACATACTGAGGAAGGAAAAGAAAGAGGGAGAAGACAGATGTGACTTAAAAAAAAAAAAAAAACAATAACAGCATACAACACACCAGGGGTTGGAAAAATATCAAGTTTTCATTTATAGGAAAGATTGTGTTGAGTTTTGTTTCATTCTGCTATTCATGAGTTTCATATTCTTCCTTACGTTAAAACATATTTATTCTACTGCTCGTTCCCTGCAGTCCCTAGGTGCCATGAATATTCGCATAGCCTCTACAGACTGCATGTACACACATGGGGTACACGCATGCCCTCACCACACCCAGAGGTCAGCCTCTCCATCCCTGGGAACCCATGTGAGTAGATAATTTCCAAACTGCTGCAAAATCAATATTAGGGATGATTCTATTCAAACAGCATCAGGAAAACATGAATGTGTAGAGTTATTTCTAGCCACTGGAATAATTCTGAGTTGATGCATTTGGAGTGTCTTATGCAGTCTTCCAAACAGTCACACCAAATCATAAACATTCCAACTTCAAGGACACCCTAGAATCATCTGCTTCCATATCCCTGATTTTATGGACAAAGAAATTAAACTCACAGTTTACCCATAAGCCAAATGATGAGCTGATGGCCTGAGTATCCAATCCAGTTGTCTTTCTACTGTGCCATTGTGGGGCCAATATTTGGCACTTAATTGATAGCTTGCTGGCAGTTTAACAAAAAAAAATCCTCCAGAGTTCTCCAGATCGTGACTGTAACATCTAAATTCAATTTCAATAAATAATTGCTAATTTTTGTCACAGTTACTAAAGAATGCTGGACACCAATAATCGATAGTATGATAAATGAGTTCTAGCTCTTCTTTTTTGCTAATCTCCTTAAGTGCTAGTGAATAAAGGAGATAAAATGTGAAAAATAAAAGAGACTTTCAGGATCAGAAAATCAACAAACTAGATACTCCCACTGGCTACATGCTTTCACTTCATGACTTCACACTGACCATAGTTGAAGGAGACTTTCTCTAACACAATGCTTCTCAAGTTTTAATATCATCAACTCCATCAAAATGCATGTAGTGATTAAATAGATCCAATAGGGTTTGAGATTCTGCATTTCCCCGTAAGCTCCCAGGTGAGTTCAATGCCACTGGTCATAGGATCACACTCTGAGTAGGAAGATTCTAAAGGACCATCCATAGTGACCCAATTATTCACACCATGCTAAGCAAACCAAGGAGCAAAGAGTAAAAGCCCAGGCAGAAGGCCCTGAAAACAATACTAACAATGAAAATGGCAAAGCCACAGAACTAGCTTAAAAAAAATTAGCCACCAGCTAATTAAAGAATGTCCTCTGGGACTTAAGTCTACCTTATCCAGCTGTCAGTGTCAGAGAAGCCCACATGTCATCATGCAATGGCAGTGGCAGGAAACCCACCTCAGAGGAATAAATCTGGAAGTACAAAGGCAACAGAGATTCTAACTCTCTGTGTTAATACTCAGGAGCAAGGAATAAATGAAAGTAGAGCGCTTGCAGTTACTTACAAAATAACCTCAATGCCAAGTTCAAGGAAATGGAAAGATCTTTAATGATGCAGCCAGGAGAGTGCAGGGCTGAGTCCAGCCCCATTCTTAGTTTACTAAACAAACCAAATCATCATGTCTAACAACTTCGCTTGGAAAATAGGCTTCATGCCAGAAGGACATTTATTTCAGAAAATCAAATGGGCAACTTAATTTCAACCTCTCTGATTAAGTAGATCCTAGGCCGTCTATGAACATGCTTCCAACCTTTCCCCAAGGGAACTGCGTGGTAACATGGAGAGCATGACCATTTATTTGGCTTAAGGAACACATTAATTTATCTGGTTTATAGAATTTAAACATCTGACGAATGACAGTGGGGTTGATTTTATTCATCAGCTAATTGCTTTGCCACCTGGAGCTGAAGCTTTATATATGCAGCTTATAAAAGATCTGAAAAGGATCTCAATTATTCTTTAATTTGTTCCTTGAATATAAAGTAGGAAAATCTGGCTTAATCAAACATTGTCTCAATTCTACTGGGATATGTCTAGTTACCTTATAACAAGGTAAGCTTTCATTTAATCATATGATATGATAATTCCCCACTTTCAAGCCAAGTATCCTCTTAGTTACAATCAATTTTCCACTGAAAAAATAAACATTGTCTCTTTATTGAAATCCCAGTAGAGAAAAATAGCCCTTTTTAATGAAACTTGCTGCTGATACAACCACACTAGGAATTTCTGTGTAGGAATCCATTAAACCCCCTAATTTGACATTGCTGGTAAATTGCAGAATAAAGCAAGTTCCATGAACAATTCTCTATGCACATGGCCATTCTTGGCACATGTGGAAGAAATGGATAATGAATGCATGTGTGTGAGCACACACATACATGCGCGTGCGCACACACACACGCAGCATTACTGGAATCTATTAAATTTCAGTTAATAAATGTTTTAATCAGGTTGGATTGTACAATTTATCTCAGAGGGAAAAAAAAGAGGAGAAACTAGCAGTCATGCAATTTCTTTAATTGCACCAAGTGAATCTGAAATGCCAGCATGTGCTAGAAGGCTGCTAAAATCCCAAGACATCAAAGCAGTAACTGGCAGGCAACTGGGACACTCCTGAAATGTAATCTTGCAAAAAGCTGAAAGTTAGACTGTAATGCCATTGTATTATTGACCCAGGATATTGTAAGTTTAAAGCCAAATATTTGGTCCCCATTTAGCAAATTTCTCTTCCTCGTCTCAAATGCCCCACAAAGGCACAATAAAGCTGCCAAAATGGGGTAAGTCTAGGAGAACTGGGCCCAGGCATTGCACAGGCTTCACTGACTAGCATCCCACCTAAGCAAAAATGGGGCTTCTGGAACCTCAAGTTGGTGCATGATAGAGGAGCGGGCGGACATGTGGCAACAGAGACAGAGGCATTAGGAGCAGAGGCTTGGGTTGGAGGGCAACCTCTGTCCAAGAAGATTCCTCCTCTGTTCCAAGAAGCCCTGCTGAAAGCAAGACAGAGCTCAAATCCCTCAAGAACAATGAGGGATATCATGAGATATCCCTGTATCATGAGATAAGGAGCCAAATAAAACTCAGGCAAGGGGGAATGGCACAGGCACCCCAAAACACCAGGATCCAAGCGGGGGACTTGATGGTGAGTAATAATGCAAGACACCAAGGACATAGAGATGAAAATTCAAAGTAAAACCAGTCCCATTTTATCATCTTTCAAAGCACCTAGAACCGGACCTTCCTTAGACGCTGCATGTTCAATAAGCAGTGCAGGGAAATCAAATGAAGCCTTGAATATAAGAACTGAAAGACCCCAAGTAATACCTAACCCATTGCACATATGATAAAACAAGTCCCGCAGATTTTTAGAGATAATACAGCTTAGGATATGGGAGCTAGGACTCTGGAGTTGGAATCCTAACCTTTAAAATTCACTAGCTGTGTTTCTTTGAGCCGCTTTTGTGGCTCTGAAAAATAAGAAGATAAAAGTACCTATTCCATAGAGTTGTATGAGAATTAAATGAGGTAAACCATAGACAGCAATTACAATAGTGTCTGGGATGTGTAACAACTCAATAAATACAGGCTTCTACCATCATAATGTTATTATCACTGTTCTGGACTGATTTGTGGTTTTCCCCAACAAATTCATGTTGAAATTTGAACTCCCGGTATGCTTTGGAGACAGGGCCTTTGTATTTGGAGACAGGGCCTTTAAAAAGGTAATTGAGATTAAATGAGATCATAAAGGTAGGCCCTAGTCCAATATGACTGGTGTCCTTGGAGGAAGAAGAGACACCAGGGTTGTACGCAAACAAAGAAAAGACCATGGGAGGACAGAGTGCAAAGACAGCCATTGCAAGTCAAAGAGAGAGGTTTTAGGAAAAATCAAACCTGCTGACACCTTGATCTTGGACTTCCAACCCCCCAAAACTATAAATAAGTTTCTGTTATAGAAGCTGCTAGTCTGTAGCATTTTGTTATGGGAGCCCTAGAAAATTAATACAATCATTACCATTATTATCTGGTCCTGCCAACTAATTTCCCCCAATTCTCTATGTGATCTATTGTGCTAAATACAGGTTCTCTGTCCATTAAAAGAGGCCACACATTATTCAAGAAAAATAGGAAGTTTAAGAAACATGAACATCTAAGGGAAAATCAGGGTCTCCGTCTTAAAGGTAGAGGCTCCTGGCATTTATACCCTCTGCTCTCAACCAGAAGTCCAGTCTAGAACCCATTGGTTTGCAGCTGTTTCTTTCTCAGAATTTTGAGGATATTGTTGGATCTGAGCAAAGTGCCTGGCACATGAAAAGAGGCAAGCACAAACCCAGGGGGATAGAACCAATAAAATGGAATGTTTTCCACTGGGTTTACAGTTGGAAGCACTTTGGAAACATATGTAATTTGTCTAGTTACTTCCCTCCCCGCCATGGTGGTTTCCTAGACACTGGGTGCTAAGTACACCGTTAATTGGCTATTCAGATACATGGATCCCTACCTGCACCCCAAGTACCTTCACTGTGTAGAGAATGATGCCTGACCAAGTGTCCCATGGAGGAGGAACGGGTGAGTTTGCATCTGTGTCTCTCTGAAGGCAAACGACATTTGTACCACATATTTTTAATTTTATTGCCCTTCCTCCCTGACACACCCATGTGCACACCCGCATGCATGCCCAGACACATGCTAATCCATAACTCCATTACCATATTTAATTATTCCCTTAATAGCGCTCCATCTAATTGCAGTCCAACAAATATGCCTCCACTAAGAATGATAGAATTGGCGAGATGAGCAGAGAAATCGTTCTGATGTTTCCGTATCTAGATCCCTTGAAAATATTTTTTTTTCTGCAAGTACTATTTAAGATCTGTTTCATAATTAGGATGTTTATTAAGCTGTGCCTATAGGCAAAGTGTGGTATCTGTGGAAGGAACACAATAAAGCAAAAAATGTGGTCCCTGATCTCCCAGGACTGATTCTCTCCTGGGTAGAGACAAGATGTAGATCTTGGAACAATTCCACAGAAACTCAAAGCTGTTCATAGTTAGGAGCCAACTCCAGTGGGGCCAGCTGGAGGTAGTACGCAGGGCACTCAGCATGAGATAAAGAGATTCTGGGGCCTGGAAACTCTTGACAAGGTAATTGCAGGACCAAGCTGTATTTTGAGTGCATCTCAAGGGTGTGAGGCCTGTGGACAGTTTGCTTGGGACAAATGGTTGTTCCAAAAGCTGAGGATGGGCAGCAAGCTAAGCTTGGAGAAGCAGATAGATAAGGAGGGATTCGAGGTACTACAAACCAATGGTTCTCAGATTTCTATCTCCACCCCCTTCCCTGGGCTCTCACTTACATATCCAACTGCTGACAGACTTGAATGTCTCATGGGCCTGGGCAAAGTGCCTGATTCTCTCCCTTGGATTCACTGGGCTCTAGGTTTGTATGCATGTATGTAAAAGAAGTCCAGAACAATAGTGGTTGAACTGAGGTTTATTTCTTACATCAAATCTGAACTTTTGGGGACTCTGCTCTGCAAAGTCATGAGGGTCCTGCCTGGATGCATTGTCATCTCTAAGGCACCGCCTTTGTCTGCCTGTTGAAGATGGCTCTCCCCCACCAGGCAGCATTCCAGTCCAGCCAGGGACAGACATGCCCCATCCTTCAAGGGTGTGACCAAGTTCTTACCTTTTAAGCACAAATCTGGTCCCAAGGGAAACCATGTGCTTCCCAGGAGAGCAGATACAGGGCCAAGAAGCAGTCTATGCTGACCACAACAGCCTCCTCCCGGTGCCACCAGCATCCCATAGCTGGATCATCGAAATGTCATTTATCCACATAAAGGAATATTAAATGGCATTAAGATATTAAATAAAAAAAGAATGAAGTACTGATATATGTTACAATATGGATGAACCTTGAAAACAGCATGCTAAATTAGAGGCCAATGACTACACACCACATATTCTATGATTCCAATCTATAGGGATAAGAAGATGATTTGTGATTGCCTAGGGTTGGAGGGATGGAGGGGGAAGAGGTGATAGTTTCTTTTGCAGTGTTAAAATATCCTAAGATTGACTGTGATGATGTTTGCACAACTGTGAATAAAGTAGATTGCATTCCACAAATGAGTGAAATATATGGTGTGTGAATTATATCTCAATAAAGCTGTTTAAAAAGAAACAGAAAAAAAAAATCACGCCCTTAAATGCTCACATCCTCTTTCCCAGTCTTAAACATTCCTCGCTTGGAACTAGAGCCACAAAGAGGCTATGTGTGATGCACAAGTGACTTCTGGGTCAAAATCATATCCAAACCAAACTCCATCTTTGGTCTTTCAAATTCCCTGTATATCCACAGTTCTCCCTACCATTCCTCATCAAGACCGATTTTATTTTTCCAGTATTCCATCCTTTTTTCCCAAGATGATTTTTGGTATCAAGAGCAACTCTTTCTAATAGGCTCAGAATGAAAAGTTTAAAAAGATCAAATTTCCATTTTAAAACCGCTAATCCAAAAGGATGGACCTACCCACAGTTAACTAAACAATGCACAATATTCCTTCTTATTTTCAGATAATAAAAATTCAGGTATCTTGTCATATTTAGAATTCTCAATTTGCTTTATTAAAATTAAAAAGTAAATTGCTGAAGTGGAAAATATCTAAAAACAAAAAATTAACCTCCTGGCCGATTTTCATCATGGATGATTTCCATACCCTCTGTGGGTTAACCATTTCTAAATAGTATGCTCATTCAAAATTATCTGTCTTCACTGAGTTTCTAAATTCAGTTATCACCCAAGTTTTCTGCCATAGACATCTGCTCCTCAGCAGTAAACCAGATCGTTGTGGGGCCGTAAAATAACTCCTTGAATACCTACCATGATTAAGGAGCTCTTCCAGAGCTCAAATAATTCAGCCCCCCTTTCTGTTGCAGAAAAAAGGGAATTGAAGGACAGAAGCCAAAAGGTAAGGTGGGAAGGAGTGCTTTGGCTTCTCTCTCTTTCCTTCCTCCCATCTCTCTCTCTCTCTCTGTCTCACACACACATCTCCTTGCTTCTCCCCACCAAATATAACTTCTCTGGGAAAACAATAGAGAGATTTTTCTTTGAAATGCAAAAAGAGGACTAGAAATAAATATGCCATCTGTTAACAATGGATAATTCTGAGTACTGAGAATATGGATAGATTTAATTTTCTTCTTTTTACTTTTCTGTATTTACTTAATTGTTTGGGAAATAATTTTTTAGATAAATAAAATTTAAAACCATGTCCCATGCGTTTCAAAATTCTGTTCCCACAACCCCAATCCAGAAACTACTTCAATATAATATCCTGGCTGGCTCTGGCCCCGATATAAACGGGAAATGTTGTGATTTTTCTTGGAAACCATTCTGCTCCCTTCTGTCTTTTCAATATTCTCTCTCCCCCTGATCATCACAGCCCCGGCCTCCACCCAAGAATCAATATTCTTTCTTCTAAAACTTGGAAGTCACCCTTCAAGGATTGTGGGAATTTTTCCCCTTCTTATTTTGAGATAGCTAGAGATCCACAGAAAGTTCTAAAGAATTGTACAAGCCAGTGTTGGGCACCCCTTCACCTGCCTCCCAATTATCAACATCCCACAGAACTGCAGTGCCACAATGCAATATCAAAACCAGGAAACTGACAAATCATTGCGGTTTTTCAAATTTCATTAGTAGTACATGAACCTGTGTGTGTGTGTGTGTGTGTAGCTTTATGCAGTTTTGCCACATCGTAGCTTCATGTAATCACCAATACAAGATGCAGAACCACATCTTCACAAGACTCCCTTGTTCTACCCTGCCCTCTCCTCCTGCACCCTGCATTCTCAACTCCATCTCTATGGTCACTCTATTTCACAAATGTTTTATTAATGGAGCCACGCAGTACATGTGCATTTTTGGAATTGGCTTTTTTTTTAACTTAGCATAATTTTCTTAAGGTTCTTAAGGTTCATCTCTGTTGCATGTGGATAGTGCATTCCTTTTCATTCTGGAGTTGTGTTCTATGGTCTGATGTATGACCATTTGTTTCACTGTTCACCCACTGAAGTATATTTGTGTGGTTTCCAGGTTCAGGTTACTAATGAAGGAGCTATGAGCATTCCTGGACAAGTGTCTCTGTCAACAGAAGCTTTCCTTTCTCTGGGACAAATGCCCTGGAGTGGAACTGCCGAGCTGTATGCTAGTGGCATGGTTCATGTTTTGAGAAACTGTCCGCCTATTTTCCAGAGTTCTTATAAGATGTTACATTCCCGTCAACAATACGTTAGTGACCTCATTTCTCCACAATCTTGCCATTGGTTTTATCACTTTTTATTTTAGTCCTTCTCAGAGATGCACCTCATTCTGAGTTTTAATTCACATTTCTCTAATGCCTAAGAATGGTGACATCTTTTCAAGTGCTTGTTACCCACATATCCTCTTTAAAAATATCTGTTCCTGTCTTTTCATTTTCTAATTGGATCTTTTGATTTTTTTTTAATGTTGAGTTTTGAGAGTTCTTTATACATTCCAGATACAAGTCCTTTGTCACTTTGCATGTTTTTTCTATCTGTCTATAATTTGTCTTTTCATCCTCTTAATATGGCCTTTCACAAAGCAAAAAGGTTTTAATTTTGATGACGTACGATTTATCAATCTATCCTTTTATGAATTGTGCTTTCAATGTCAAGTTCAGAAATTCTTTGCCTGATCTGAGGTTACAAAGATTTCCCTTTTTTTCCTAGAAATGTCATTATATTTCACATTTACCCATGGTCCATTTTGAGTTATTTTTTGTATAAGGTGTGGGATTTAGGTAGACATCCAGTTTCTTACCTATGGAAGTCCAGTTGCATTTGAACTATGTGTTAAAAAGGCTATCCCTCCTCCATTGAATTGCTTTGGCTCCTTTGTCAATAATTAAGGAGCACATCTATGTGGATTTGTTTCTCCGTTCTTTATCCTGTCCCATTGATCTGTGTGTCTTTAATTCTTAACATCAGGAAAAATAATTTCTCCCACTTTATTCTTTTCTCAAGTTTGTTTTGGCTATTATAGAACCTTTCCCTTTCCATGTAAATTTTAGCGCAAGCTTATCTATGTCTCCAAAAAGCTTTGCTGAGCTTTTGATAGGAATTACATTAAACCTATAGATCAACTTAGGGAAAATTGCCATTACTATGTTGAGCCTTCCAATTCATGATATATTTCTGCAAGTATTTAGGACTGTTCTCATTTCTTTCATAAGAATTTTGTAATTTTCAGCAAATAGTTTCTTACATACATTTTATTAAATTTATGCCTAAGGATTTCATTTTTGCAATCATAAATGATTGCTCTTTTAATTTTAGTTCATTGTCAATATAAAACAATGCAATTGACTTTTGTGTGTGGATATTTTGTTCTCTGCCTCACTTACTTCTAGAGGGTTTTGTCATCTTTGCTGCTTTTAGATTCTTTTGGATTCTCCACATACACCATTATGTTATCTACAGCTTGAAACAGTGTTACTTCTTCTCTTCCATCCTGCGCCCCTTTTATTTCTTTTTTCTTGCCTTATCACAGAGGCTAGAACTAGCAGAACTATATTTAGTAAGACTTAGGGAAGATATCATTGCCTTGTTCCCAATGTTCCCAATCTTAGAAAACATTCAGTTCTCCATCATTAAATATGATGCTACCTGTATATTTTTGTAGATGCTCTTTGAGTTTGAGGAAATTCCCATCTATTCATAGTGTATTGAAAATCCATTGTTATTAATAGAAATTTAATTTTATTAATTTTTTTCTGCCTCCATTGATTTTACCAATGATGCTGAAATAGTAGACTGCATTGATTCTCTCTTCTTGTTTTTTCTTTTCTTTCTAGTGCTAGATATTGAACCCTAGACCTCATGCAAGCTAAGCACATACTATTTCACTGACTTAAACCCCCGAGACAATTCATTTTCAAATATTGGATTAGTCTTGAATATCTGGAATAAATCCCACTTGATCATAGCCTAGTGTTTTTCTTATACATTACTAATTTAATTTGTTAAACTTGTGAATATTTTTGCAACTAAATTCATGACAGATATAGGTCTATGGTTTTGTTTTTGTGCTGTCTTTGCTTGATTAGGGAACCAGGGTAACACCTCACAAAATGAGTTAGAAAGTGTGCCGTCCTCTTCTTAATCTTAAGAGATTACATAAAAATAATAATAATTCTTCTGTGAATGTTTGATAAAATTCTCCATTAAAACCATCTAGACCTAGATACTTTTTTCAGTAGCTTTTTAATCATTAATTCAATTTTTAAATAACTAATAGTTTAATATAACTATTTAGGTTATTCTTTTAACCTTCACTGAAGGTTTTGAGGAATGGATCTATTATTTCTTCTTCTTCTTCTTCTTCTTCTTCTTCTTCTTCTTCTTCTTCTTCTTCTTCTTCTTCTTTTTTCTTTTTTAACTTTGGATTGAATGCAAGGGCTGTCTGTCCAGAGATAAACCCTCAGCTCTTTTTATTTTATTTGGACAGAGTCTCAATAAATTGCTGAGACTGGCCTCAAATTCACAGTTCTCCTCCTATCTCAGCCTCCTGAATTGCTGAGATTACAGATGTGCTCCACCATGCCCATTATCAAGCTAATCAAATTTATTTATTTATTTATTTATTTATTTATTTAATTTTGTACTAGGGATTGAACCCAGGGGCGCTTTACCACTGAACCACATCCCTAGTCATTTTTATTTTTTATTTTGAGACAGAGTCTAAGTTGTTTAAGGTATCATTAAATTGCTAAGGCTGACCTTGAACTTACAATCCTCCTGCCTCAGCCTCCCACGCCCAGCTTGATCCATTCTTCCAAGATTCTTGTCTCTGGGAACAAGTTTTTCATAACATTCCTCTATTATCCTTTTAA
The DNA here is from genome assembly GCA_020662805.1 of Glaucomys volans. Taxonomy (NCBI): domain Eukaryota; kingdom Metazoa; phylum Chordata; class Mammalia; order Rodentia; family Sciuridae; genus Glaucomys; species Glaucomys volans. The sequence continues at coordinate 203,255 of JAJEJO010001061.1, forward strand.
TAGCTATAGGCTCTATCAGATTGTGACATCTCATTCATTCCTGGTATTGACAAATTGAATATTTTTACCCTTTCTTTGTCGATATTGCTAGATTTACCAATTTCATTGATTTCTTTTTAATAACTAGCTTTTTTCATCAATTTTTGGTATTGTTTTTCAGTTTACAGTTTTATCAATTTCTTCTCCCTATTATTTCATTCCTCTGTTTGCTCTAGGTTTGTTTTGTTCTTTTTCTAGTTTCTTGGGGTGGGAATTTAGGTTTTTGATTTGATGTCTTGTCTCTTTCCCTCTCAATGCTGTGTTCCAAAAATGTTGCTCTTTATTCATTTTTAGTTCAGTTGTGGTTTTTTGTCCTTCAAGGTTTCCCCTTTGACCCATACATTATATACAACTATGGTGTTTAATTTCCAAGTGTTTGGAGGTTTCCTGTTATCCTTTTTTGTCATCCTTTTCTAGTTTTACTCCATTTAACCCCAAAACATAACCTCTGCAATTCCAATTCTTTTAAATTTGTTCAGGTTCATTTTATGAACAGGGCCATTGCCTATCTCACTGAATGTTCTGTCGGTATTTGAAAAGACCATACATTCCCTTGCTGTTGGGTGAGGTGTTTGTTCTGCAATGTCAATTAGATCCTGTTGTTCAATGATATCGTGCAGTCCTTCTGTATCCTTGCTGATCTTTCATCTTCCATCAGTTACTGAGAGTAAGATGTTGAAATCCCAAATATCCCAGTCCCATTCCCAACCAGTACTTTCCTTTCTGGAAACTAGTCCTTTAAATTGCTCAAAATAAAGGACCCACTATCTTGAGGATTATTGGCATTTTGAGCCAAGGCCCTGACTGCTGGTGAACTATGGTAAAATCCAAGTAGAGATGCACTGGAGTAAGACACCAGAAGAGATGTAGCCACATATCAAATGAGTCAAGCAGGTAAAGCTAAAATTAGTTCCAGCCAGTAGGCTGGGGGAGGCCTAGAGCTACACGGATTAGCCAATGGTCAGGGTCTTAACCAACAACTGGAGTAAGGAGTCCGCCAAGAAGCTCAAGAAGTTTCAAGGTATCGGACCTCAGGAGGGCACTTGAGAGTCCTATTTGATTTCACCTAAGCCTGAATGGCCTGAGATTCCTATGACAGGGTGAAGGAGCCCTTCCTGGCCATACAGTTCTTCTGAAAGGTGTCCATAACTTCTAATGTAACCCAAAGAAATTCATTGCTACTGGGACAATTTCCATCACCAGCAAAGGAACGGCATGGAAGACGCTGAGAGGTATATTTTTTGAGTATTCTAAAATCATTCTTCTATAGAAAGGCTGGGGTATAGCGCAGTGGCAGAACACTGAGTTCATCCCCAACACATCAAAAAATAAAAATAAAAAAGTAAAAATTCTATGTCAGTCTCACCTTATTTGGCCCATATATTTCATCAGCCCTTGTCAAGAACTTAAATACTTTTTGAAGGATCCTTAGGCAAGGTAATGAGTGGGGACAGACTCAGAAGGAAGAGTGACTTAAGGAAAAAGGATAAAATCTACAACTTCAACTGATATTAGAAAACTACTTTTCCCAGACTTCTAAGAGGCAGAAGATTGCTAGGTTGGCACACCCTCATGTTTAACCACCAGCTCCATTACATTACTCAGTTGACAATGATGACAACATCCTTAAACATATTTGCAAGCTGCAATGAGCTGCCCTCTAATACCAACATTCCAACCTACAGGACAAGAAATCCAGCACAAGGCCCTGCCCCTTTCTTACAAGTCTGGGGTTCACCCTCAAGTGCACAAAGGCATTCTGCCTAAAGTCTGACTCAGTTGTGCCCTTGTAGTCATGTGCTACACCTGAGAGCGGAGGCCTTGAGAGGTGCTGAGCACTCTGGGCCTCTGCTCAGAAATGAGAGAAGAGCTTTATGTACCCCACAACCACCCCCAAGTCAGGCCCTCCCAAGCCTTCATACTGTACCACCCAACCCGGAGCTCTATCCCAGGCCAGCAGGAAGTTGCCAGCCTCACAAGTTTTTGCTCTCTGAGGCCTCAGAATTCCCCACAATAAGGATCATGGACCATGAAAGAAATTCAAGGACACCTTCTCAATCCTTCACATTCCACTGTTGCCATTCTAATATGTGTCCAGAAAAAGATGAAACAGAATGCCCCCGTAGGAGATTACTGATTTATTTTATCACATATTTTAAACGAGGCACAAAGTCTACACTAAAATAAAGTGGAACCGGGGCATTTGCAAAAAGCACCAATCCCGCGGTCAATGAAAGCCTCAGTATACTGAATTGGATAACCGGCTCATCAAACCAAGACAGTGTGTGGTGATAATGTGCTGCTACAATTCAGAACTGGGCCCCAACAATAAAGCCGGGACTGTAATTACTATAATGACCTCCCACTGCTATTGTGTCTTTAATTAAGTCTTTATCAGTAGGCATTTGCCACTTAAACCTAACTCACTGTAACTACGGCAGCGTATCATCTACATTTTCACAAAGAATTACGGAATCATATTTCTGTCACAAAGATGAAAGGGAATATTTTAGTTCAAGTGCCATTTGCAGACAAGCCGCATAAAGAAAAATCAAGCTGTCCTTTCGTGGCACTTTCTGACAAGTGAAACTCAACGGAGAGGTGCCGAGGGGTTTTGTGTGTGTGTGTGTGTGTGTGTGTGTGTGTGTGTGTTTTGGCTTCGCCTGGCTTTTTTCACCACAACTCCACTTGCTTTCTACATCAACTATGGGGAAAGAATAACACCAAATTAATAACACACTTGATTACATAAAATTTTTTTGGGGTGGAAAGGCGCTGAGACTCTCACACAAGGCCCAAGATGCTGCAGGAGATGCTCCATCTCCTGTTGTTCCTATCATGGTGACCGACACCGTCGGGTGTACAGCTCCCGCCTCACAACTGTGTGCTCTCCCAACTTCCCTGTGCAGCTCCCTTGAAGCTGGGAAAGCTCATCTCACCCGGGAAGGTGCACTAGGAGTACCCTGGGCCTGAAGAGACCACGCTTCAAGTTCAAGTTTCCAGCCGTAATCACTTTCTTACGTTAGCACTGAAGCGAACACTCAGATGGTGTTTTGGCAGAGCCCAGCTACATGGGCAGAGCTCCTCAAGGGTGGTAGCCAGGAGCCTCCCCTTGCAGCTCTGCCTCTTAGCAAGGAAAGCATGAGGATATATGCTGATCCTCACTTCTCAAAGGTAACTCCATCAGCTTGGGATCCAGGGAAAGTCCCCACCTCACCCCCAAACCCCCGTGGCCAAGGAGTCTGACCAGCATCCGCTTCGACCAAGTGGCTAGGCCCAAGCGCCATCATCTGTGCTTCTACACATCTCCAAAATCTTCCTGGTTTAACACCAGCTCCTCCACAGGGCATAAATCCTTCCAAAACAGGAAGGGTGTGTGCACAGTGCCTGGAGGAGACAGAGGAGTAGGAAATTTCAGAGAGTGGCTGCAGCTGTCCCTGGGGTCTGAGTGGCACCCCTGGACCAGGAGCCCAGGAGCCCAAGTGACCCTTCAGCTCTGCTTTACCCAAGAGAACTGCAGTTCCAGAGAAGCAGTGGCTTCTACTTGTTTATTTCAGACTCTGACTCCTGCTGGGAAGCCTGATGCTGCCACCAATTTCCACCTCTTTTCAGTGTCATCTTTGGCCACAACTGCTCCCCACTTTCCTTTCTGATCTAATTTCATTTTTAACAAGAGAAAGGCTTTGACTGGACACAGAAGAACTGAAAATGAAAACCAAATGGAGAGTTAGGGAGGAAGCCGCAACCCAGGAGGACCCAGGGGGGAAACACTATTCAATTTTCTCCTGCGTATTTGCACCCACTGGGGAGTGTCTCCGATTTTCCCACCTTGGCCTCAACACCTGCTGGGAAGGTGTGACCCCACTTAGGTGTGGCTGCAGCTGCTGACTGACTTCTCCTGCTGCACCGTCTCTGCCAGCAAAGCAGCCAAGCCCGCAACACCCAACAAAAGAGTTCATGTTTGGAGAATAAATCCAAATCATCCTTGGCCGTGAATTCAGCAGCAATTTTAAGATACTTAATGGTTTTTTATTTCCGCCTCTTGAAGAAAATGTAGCCCTCCAGCCTGGAACCTATGCACTTCTGACACACAGGTGAGACCCGGAAGCTGGTCTTTGAATGCTCACAGGCATCGCATCAGCTGCCTACTTGTGTTTGTTCGGTGAAGGTCTCTTCTCAGTAAAGGTTTGGGTCAGTGAATCTCAACCCTGTCTGCTGGCTCAACTGGCTGCCTGCTGGCATGTCTTTGCTCTGCATCTCCTTCCTAGGCTTGCCTCTGAGCCAGGATTGCTGCCATCCATGGTCCTTTCCCAGGACCTGAACTCGGTCAGGAAGCATCTTGGTTTGTGCCCAGGGGGATGACAGGGTTCTGAGCTCAGTGGATCTGCCTTTAAGAGGATCCCTGCCTCTGTAACTCAGCAGGGCTTCCCAGGCAGCCACACCCAGACTCCTGGCCCTCCTGCACGGAGTCTGCTGCTCTCAGGGCAGATCAGGCTGAGGATTGTCTCTGCTAATACTCTCAGCTGCTACCTTTCCATCTGACAAAGGACCCAGGCAAGTGATGAGAGACATAAGCCAAAATCCACTCTATACCTCCTCATACAATTGCTTGGCTTTCCTGGGGCCAAGCAAGACACCTCCTAGTGACTGACATGTTTCCAGGTTCTCTGCCACGCCCAGCTGTCACACACATTAGGGTATTTCTCTGGGTAAATGCCAAAATTCTCCCTGGAGGGTAAGAGAAATGTCAGAAGCACAGTTTCTACTCAACAACCTGAAATGATACTCCAAGAATCTTATTTGCTAGGAAGAATCTGTCTTAGACATTCATTTTACCAAATGTAGAGGTAATTCCCATCCCCAAAACATGGAGCTGCGCCCAAAACACTTCGTATTTGTTGAATATAAATGAGTGATGCATGCATAAATGAATAAATGAATTTTTCCCTAGAGAGAGACCTGATTTTCTTCTCTGTTCCTTCTCTTTCTTCATTCTTAAGCATCCCATTTGCTCATAATTCCTACAGGCCATGTTTTATTTTCTTTTATATGGAAGGTGACAGGAGAAATGCAGGGGATAACAGAGCTAATTCTCATTAGCATGAAAGAAAAATTCAAATAGGAGAAATGAGATAAAGCTAGGGGTACACATAGTTTAGAAGCTGTTTTCACCCTGTGTAGAGCTTTAAAATGCCCTGGTGCCTGAGTCCCGCCCCAGAGATCCTGAGTTCATTGGTGTGGGGTGTGATCTGGCTATTGGGATTCGTTTTTAAGTGTTCCAGATGATTTGACCACACAGCCAAGTTTGAGAAACACTGTTTTGTTACGAATGTCTGCCCCAAGGTCCAGATACTGATTAGAGGAGAACAGCAACTTTGGCACCGAGCCTCTTAGTCACAGGTTAAAAGAAGAAATGCCTGCATCACCAGAGTGTGCTGATTTTAGTTCTTTTGGATAAATGCCAAGGAGTGGGATACCTGGATCACATGGTCATTCCATTCCTAGTGTCTTGAGGAATTTCCACGCTGCTTTCCAAATTGGTTGTATTAATTTGCAGTCCCATCAACAATTTAGGAACATACTTTCTTCCCCGACATCCTCACCAGCATTTATTATTCTTTGTATTCTTGATGACTGCCGTTCTAACTAGGGTAAGATGAAATCTCAGTGTAGTTTTTTTGTTTTGTTTTGTTTTGTTTTGTTTTGTTTTGTTTTGTTTTGTTGTTTTGGTACTGGGGATTGAACTCAGGGGTTCAACCACTGAGCCACATCCCCAGTCCAATTTTGTATTTTATTCAGAGACACGGTCTCACTGAGTTGCTTAGCACCTCACTTTTACTGAGGCTGGCTTGGTCAGGGTAGTTTTGATTTGCATGTCCCGAATTGCTAAGGATATTGAACATCTTTCCATGTTTGTTTCCATATATTTGTATTTCTTCTTTTTTAATTTTTTTTTTTTTAGTTGTAGATGGACACAATACCTTTATTTTATTTATTTATTTTTTACGTGGTGCTGAGGATCGAACCCAGTTCTTCACACATGAGAGACGAGTGCTCTACCATTGAGCTACAACCCCAGGCCCCTGTATTTCTTCTTTTGAGAAATGTCTGTTTTATTATTTCGTTCATTTATAGATTGGGTTATTTGGTTTGGGGTTTTTCATTGGCCTGGTTTTGGTGTGAAGTGTTTTGAGTTCTTTATATAGTCTGGATATTAATTCTCTGTGAGAGGAGTAGCTAGCAAAGACTTTCTCCCATTCTGTAGGCTCTCTCTTCCAGCTCTTGTTTTCTTTGCTGTGCATCTTTTTAATTTGATGCTGTCCCACTTATTGATTCTTGGTTTTATTTCTTGAGCTTCAGAGATCTACTTAAGAGAGCTGGTGCCTGTGCCAGTAGGTTGGAGTGTTGATCCTATGTTTTCTTCTAGCTGTTGCAAAGTTTCTGGTCTAATTCCTAGGTCTTTGATCCACTTTAAGTAAATTATTTTGGGGCAGCAATTTACAATAACCAAGTTACAAAACCAGTCCAGATGCCCATCAATAGATGAATGGATTACAAAAATGTGGTGTATATACTCAGTGGAGTTCTACTCAGATGTAAAGAATGAAATTATGAAATTTGCTGGTACATGGATGGAAATGGAGAATATCATACTAAGTGAAATAACCAGACTTCAGAAAATCAAGGATCAAATGTTTTCTCTCATAGGAGGAAGGAGGAGCAAAATAAGAGGAAAGGGAAGGGGGTGAAAATGGAAAGGGGGATCCCTTGAAAACAGGAGATCAGTGAAGTAGAGGAAAGGGATTCATAGGGAGAGAGAAGGAACAGAAGAAGGGATGAACTACAGAATGAAATTGACCAAATTATGCTATGTATATATGAATACACCACAGTGAATTCTACTTTATGTATATCTATAAAGCACCAATTTAAAAAATAAAACAATAAATAAAAAGAAGGAAGACCAGTAAAGTAAAAGAAGGGGAACAGGGGACATTATTATGTATAACTGTAAGGCATTAATTAAAACTTTTTTTTAAAAGAAGGAAACATAATCCATTACACAATCCACACAATCCATAAGATAAAATCGAACTGGTTGTTTAGAAGCAGTTTATCCTGAGGCAGATCCTAAGAGATTTGTCTAGGGAGCCTCACAAGGAAGACATGAAATGAAGCAAGACCAGTGTGTTCGGCAGTATCCCTATGGTATTCCATCAATGAGCATGTACTGAGCACCTACCATGAGGTCAGCTCTGCTCCAAAGGCCCTGGAGACAATACTAACAGAACGTGAAACCTCCTGTCCAATGGCAACTAACAGATACTACGATTGAATGCCGCTCTGTGCTGAGCATGGACATCCACGGCCTCATTTCATCCTTGGAACAACCCAACAAAGGTAGGTATTTCACACTTGGTGGAAACCCAGGTTCAGAGAGGGTAGCCAACTGGCCTGACACAGTACATCTGGCAGGTGACAGAGCTAAGATTCAAACAGGCTGACTCAGTCAATTCTCTTAGCCATTGTATGTACTACCTGGAAGTAAACATGATGTTAAGCATCATAGAATTCTTTCTTTAAATATGTTTTAATATAAGATGACAGCATAATTCCAACCACCACTCCATTAAAGCAAATTATTTAAGAAGTCAGTACCATGTGGTTCAAACTCTATGAAAACCACAGCTGCGTTTTTCCTTTACCTCATAGAAAGTACTCCTAGAGGCATACCAGCACACATAGAACGCAGACACACGGGTTGGTCATTGTGACATTATTTCTAACAACAAAGGACTAGAAACAATGCAGTGGATACTGGTTTAAAAAAAAAAAAAAAAAACTCTGGTACATCTACGTGGTAGCATAATGTGCAGCTGTAAAAAAAAACTAGGAGAATCTTTGTGTCTCATGTTATGAATAAAAAAGAAAGCAAGATAATGTATATAGTGTGATGCCTTTGGGGTAAGGAAGCAAGAGAAATAGAAAGAAAAGTTTTATGCGTATGTTTGCATAAAACACCAGAGGGAGCAATACGAATCTTCTGATAATTGCTGAAATGGTGGAGAGCAAGATGGGTGACAGAGGCGACAAGAAGATTCTCAGCACATACATTTCCAGACTTTTTGAGTCTTCTAACATGTAAAAATATCACTCATTCAAGAACCAAAAATAATGAGAATCAGAACTATGTGAGCACTCAGTTCCCTCAATTAGTTAGGGCTAGAGCTGGAATTTGAACCCAAGAACATTTGATCCCAAGTTCCTGTTCTTGACACTGTAGTGCTCGCGTCCCCCCAGGACTCAGGGAAGCAACCCACCTGCCATTAGCCTGACTTGGGTCAGAGGGCCCGTTGCCTCTCTCAGATCTCCCCTATAGTGGCTCAGGATCTGGAGGTTTCCAAGACACCATCTTCTTCAGGTTTGTTTTGTTTGTCTTTTTAATCTCCCTAAAAGAATTGGGCAGTAGTAACCAGTCAAGTGAGAAGCCATCTGCAAGGAGAAGAACGTCTCACAAAGGCGAGTTGAGTGAGTTTATATTTACAGCCCTGTGTAATCCAAGCATTTAGAGCTCATCTGTTTAGGGTGAGTTGTGTGCTCTAATCCCTCCCAGTAACAAATAACAATACTCGCCAAACACATTATGCCTGTCGGCCTGGTTTATGACTGTATTTTGGCTTGTTTTAAGGAAAGGGCTGCTTCTGCCAGTACAAAACAAGGATGCTTTTCTACACAGGAAGAATTTTAAACAAATTCTAGAACTTTACAGCCTGTCTGCTCTGATTTGGAATGGTATATCTTTTTTAAAAAAGCCATTAAAAAAATGATTTTCTAACCTCAACATCTTTTCTCAAGTTCAAAATCATCCCAAAACTGCCCAAGAAGATATTTAGAAGAATCACTTTGAACATCTCAGGACAGATGGTAGAGCTGCCCCCAGCAGATAGCTCATCCAACATGTTTGTGTAAAATTTCCTGATCACCTGCCATGTTGGAAAAGTGCAGTATAGAGGCAATGGGTGAAGCCATTGGCATCGACAATGGGACCTCTTCCCAAGGCATTGCTGTCTGCCTTACAGAGGATCCTGTCTAAGCTTACCTGGCCATCCTCTTCTTTTCTTGGAGGATAGGAAAGATGGATCCATTTCCCTCTGTCTCCTAAACTCAGGCCAGCCATGTTCACTTTGCTTTCAAAAAAATAAAGTGAAAAGCCTGAGTTCTGAGGTTGGTCTAGGTCTACATAGGAAAAAAGAATTACTTTAGGTGGAATTATTACAAATGGGGCCCAGTACATTGGATTTTCAATTCAAATAATGTATAGCCAGGGTGTGTTTGACACCAAATTATAAAATAATACTATTGTCAGCAGCCTGGAAGTTTCCCTTTTGTTTCCATTCCCCCTTCTCTGTAACTTAAATAATATCTATGACAATTCAGTTACAACTGGGGAAGCTACATGTGCTGGATTCATGGTGTTAGAAACATGATGGGAAAAGGAATAATAACTCCTTAAAGAGGTCACTCCAACAAAACACAGCGAATATTACACCAGAGGCATTCAGAATGTGCTAGAAGAGTGCCAATAAAGAGCTTTAGGGAGATCAGGGAAGACTTCCTAGAGAAGGTGATATTTGAGCCAAATGTTGAAGGTTACACAGAAGTAAGCCAAGCACTAGCTTCAAGTTCAAGGCTCTGCACTTCAAAATGCCATCCATACTCATAGCTTTAGACTATTCCTAGCATCAGGCAAAATTACCTGTGGTGTAAATTCACCTGCCATTTTTTTCAGAACCCAGCTTTGTGTACAAACAAAGCTCCTTCACCCACCTAGCCTGGAGATACTTCACTAGGGAACATTTTCCAGCACATTTCTATGCCCATCCCATAGATTGTGTCCTTTCTATGAAACACTTTAGTGAGATACATGTAAATATCCTCTAAATCACTTTTAAAATGGGACTCTATGAAAATCAACCCACTGATATCTATTCTTCCCCCTTGCTCCTTACCTAAAGTTGCAAAGTTTCCACACATGCCAGTCTCCCTTTTGACCTCAAAAGAAGTCTGTGCCTGGAGCAGGACCATGCAGGAGGGGACAGAACCTAGTCAGCAAACTGTGTTCCAAAAAGAGCATCTGGGAGGTCTTCTGCTCCCCTTGGCTCTCTGGTCACACCCCTGCCACAGCCCCTGACAAGTGTAGTAGCCAGAGCTGATATTTCCTACCTGCCCTGGCTGTACAGGCCGCTGTGCAGAACACCTCGTCCACTTTAGACCATGTCATTCTCAAAACAGCCCTATGCAGGTGCTGCCTTCAGCCTCATCTGAAAACCAACCAGAAAATGACTTGTTCAAGGGCACAATGAGCACCTGGTAGGTACAAGATTCACACCAGGAAGTCTAATTATTGAGCCTAAGCCTGGCTAAGCCCTAACCTCTCTGAGTGATGAGCAGTGGAGTCGTCAGGGCTCCAGACCAGCGTTCAACCTCAGCTTCATCACTTACTTAGTTGAAGGACATGAGGCACGTTACTCAGCCTCTCCAGGGCTCAGCATCCTCATCTGCAAAATGGGACCAGTGACAGAACCCACTTTATAGGGTTAAAGGGGAATAAACGACACTGCCCTGCAGGGAAAACACTTGGCATTGGCACCAAGTGGCATTCTGTAGATGTTCAAACGTGTTAGCTATTTCCTTCATCACGTACTTGCAAGCCCGCCTATCTCCTTCCCTCCCCCAATCAATCATTAAGGGCGATGATCAAGTTCACTCGTATCTTTATCCCCATATGCCCATCGAGTGCCTCCCATGGAGCAGGCCCTTGGGAAATGTTTGTTGAATGGAGAGTTCAACAACACTATTTTTCTCTGCTATTTCAAATGATCAAGTAAGGGCCTTCTCTATTTTGACACACAATAGCCTCTTCTTGCTAAATTCTATTCCTTAGCATTCAGAAATAAATTATCAAGTGTTTAAAGAGATCATTCTCAAATTCTTGATTTAGAAGAGTTGCATAATTTTTTTTCTTCCCTATGGAAAATTAGTGAAAGTCGACCTCCCTTCCCTCTCCCAAGGCTTCTTGGGCTCTCACTTGCATTTAAGGAAGGTCTGTCTTTCACAGATGTAGACATGGAAACCTACTAAATAAACAACACCTAGGTGGAAGGGGAGTGGGCTTCCTCTTTGTGAAAGATTTATAGTCCCTTGAAGTATCAGTGATCCCTTCAAATTTCACTTTCTCATGGAGAAGATCAAGAAAAATTTAGCTGTTGTGAAAATAAAGAGAACATCTCGTTAAACACAGCACTTTAGTTGCTCTCAGAAACACCTGTGATGCTATGTGTCTCTCTCTCTCACACACACACACACACACACACACATACATACATACACAGTCTATGCATGTCCTCCTTCCAACTGGGAGGCACACATTTCATGCCCTACACTCTGCATGGTTCCAGCCAATATCCTTGCCTGTCACCAAAACCGCCCACCCTGCTCCCTGTTGTGGGGCCCACTAGACCAATCCTGCTCCTCCAACAAGCATCCAGTTTAGTGAGTGCATGAGTTTCCTAGGGCTGCTGTCACAAACCAGGGGGCTTACGACAGCAGCACTCAATTCTCTCCAAGTCTGGAGAATCTGTAGTCAAGGTGCCAGCAGGGACACGCTCCCTCTGGAGACTCTCAGAGAGTCCTCCCTTGCCTCTTCCAGCTTCTGGTGGCTGTCAGCATCCTGGTCGTTGTCTGGCTTATAGATACACCACTCCAATGTTGACCTCTCCCTCATGTGGCCTGATCCCTTGTACGTCTTCATCTGTGTCCAAATATCCCTCTTCTTACCAGGACATCATGCATATGGGATTTAGGGCTCACCATAATCCAGTCTGACCTCATCTTAACTTCATTATGTCTGGAGTGGTCATATTTCCAAATAAGGCCATGTTCTTAGGTTCTAAAGGAACACAAGTTTATGGAGGACACTATTTCAAGCAGATACCCAGAAGAGATCAGTATGAATAGACTCAGAAGCTACCCACAGGAGATGACTTGAAAGCTTTCAGGATGAAAATCCCTCTCTCTAGCCATTAAAAAGAGAAGAAGAAGAGAAGAACGTGCTATAATGCCTAAATTCCACTATTAGACTTTCCTTTGGCTTTCAATGCCTTTTCAGTGCCAAATAAAATAAAAGCCTGCAGTATTCCACACACTGTCGAGAGGGATGGCATTCATAAATCACCGTCCTCTCACAGTCGAGAGGTCATCAGTCCCTTTTTAAGCATGACATCTAGTAGAAGCAAGGTTCTGATGGAATGTAGCCCAGGATCCGTGATGTCAAGGAAGCAGGTGGCACAGAGAACCTAAGCAGCGAGGTACCAAGAGTAGACCTGCTTACTTCCATAGCCAGCCATGTTGCGGGGCCCAGAGCCACTATGAGAAGCCAGGGGGAGTGCAGGTCATGCCTGCTTCAGTTCACATCTATGGACCTCTACTCTATGTCAGGGACCGCACTTGGTGCTTCCACATTGTCACACTCAGTCCTCACAACAACACTGTGAGGCAGGACAGATGGCCTGCCCATTCACAGATGAGAAAACCCAGGCTCCAGGGACTCAGGTGACCTATAAAAGGCTGAGAAATAGGTCCAGACTCTGGTGCTGAAATCTTCCACCATATCACAAAGGAGGGAACAGGCCACGGGATCCAAGGTTTCCAATCCCAATTCTGCTGGGAGCTAGTCCAGCCTGAAGCTCTCTCACTGTACATTTGGGGTTGCTTTTCTTAACTTCTGGTTTTAAATTGGCAGCCGTTTTCTATTGCATTTTCAATGTGCCTCTGTGTGTATCTTGGAGAGACGGAAAAAGAGAATATATGGGTCAATATAAGCAGACGCTTAAAAGCTTCTACTTTATCATTGTAATAATCATAATATATTTTACTTTACAGCCACTCATAACTAAAGCCTCTGGGCACCCTAACAAAAATAGCTAAAAGAAAAAAAAGAAATTATATTAAACAAAGGAAATATGACTATAAAACCCCAATAGCCAGGAAACTAAATGAACAACATAAAACCTCCAAACAACAAAACTACGATGAAACCAAGAGGGGAAAAAACCTCTTCGCAAGCTTTACCCTGAAGAATTCCGCACCGTGAGATCACATCTGTTTAAAGCACCATAATTTATCGATATGACATCAAACCAGAAACCAGCCATTGTAAACCTTTCCCGAAGAAACTCTCAGAAAACTAACCAGGTGGTCGGTGGGGGGTGGGAGGGGGGGGTCTGTAGCATGTAACTGGGGCAACAATGCCTTTAAAATTTTATGTTCAAATACCTCTATGTAAAGTTCCAAATCTTGGTACTGAGATGTAAAAATTAGTTCATTCCATGGTGAGCAGAATTTATAAACAGGGCTTCTTTTTTGGGGAGGAGGTGCTGGGGATCGAATCCAGGGCCACTCAATTCCTGAGCCACTTTTTATATTTTTATATTTTATTGAGAGACAGGATCTCACTGAGTTGCTTAGAGCTTCCTAAATTGCTGAGGCTGGCTTTGAACCCATGATCCTCCTGCCTCAGCCTCCTGAGCCACTGGGATTATAGGTGTGCACCACTACGCCCAGCTCAGGGCTTTTTATTTTTTAACAACAATTTTTTTTTCTGAGATAGTTCATCCATTAGTACTCACTGATGGCTTCTTGAAATGCTGCTCAATGGACCACTTTCAAAAATAAATCCTATGTAGAACTAGCCACTCAGTCCCAAATACTATGGAAGTCCCTGGGGAGGATAAAGTCCCTTTTATTTCTGAAACAGTCCAGTCCTTGAGCCTACCCCTCCCATTCCAATGTTGCAGCCATTCAAAACCACAAAGTCCTGTTGACTCATAGTCTCACCATAAACATTCATTTAGGAACCACTGTGATCCCATTTTCTTGCTTCTGAGAGCAATATTTCCCCCAAGCAATTCCTTCCTAGGTCTCTCTTACACCTTCCTATTGAATATGGGAAGCAAAATCTGCCAGGGAAAACCCTTTAAAAGATTTGTAGGGTTAGGATGGCCCAAGTATTTACAAAACTACTTGGTTGGCAAAATACCATAAAACATTAAAATGCTGAAAGATGCCAGGCACAGTGGCACATGCCTGTAATCCCTGCAGCTCAGGCGGCTGAGGCAGGAGGATAGCAAGTTCAAAGCCAGCCTCAGCAACTTAACACAGCACTTAGCAACTTAGCAAGACCTTGTCTCTAGGTAAATATATAAAAAGGGCTGGGGATGTGACTCAGTGGTTCAGTGCCCCTGGGTTCAATCCCCAACACCAAAAAAAAAAACAAAAAAAGCTGAATGATGCCCTGTGCTTGTGCAAAATGTTTTTCAAAAATGTTTGTTCACCCTGGAATACTTTCAGGGTCAGTGTAGGTCTGGCCTCAGGAATTAGAACTTTTATGTCAGAAACGTAGACCTACAGTACAATGTAGCTTTAAGACGACACAGGTGAGAGAGGAGTGCAGACAGCGGGCAAAAGGTTGCCTCCCGCCAGGCGTGGTGGCGCACACCTGTAATCCAAACGACTTGGGAGGCTGAGTCAGGAGGATCGCGAGTTCAAAGTCAGCCTCAGCAACTTAGCGAGGCCCTAAGCAACTCAGTGAGACCCTGTCTCTAAATAAAATACAAAATAGGACTGGGGGTGTGGCTCAGTGGCGGAGTGTCCCTGAATTCAATCCCTGGTTCCAAAAAAAAAAAAAAAAGGTTCCCTCCCCAGGGGTACCTACAGAAGGATTCATACATGTCAGACAATTAGCTCTGCCTGGGGTCCCAACCACACTCTAGCACTTAGCATTTGGAAGACCTTGGGTATAGTCACTTCACCTCCTTGGGCCTTGGTTTGCTCTCTTGTAAAGCAAAACCATTGAACAAACTCAGCTCCTTTCAAAGTATGGAAGTTCATATAGTTCTTTAAAGAAATAACCCAGGCCTGCAAGAACACAGCCAGCTCTCAGGCACATCATTCAGCTAAAAGAGCAAGACATGACCTGATGCTTATGGGGTGATACCATTCATGTTTGAAAACAAGAACCCACCAAAACTATACTGGGGGGCTGGAGTTGTGGCTCAGTGGTCAAGTGTTTGCCTAGCATGTGTGAGGCACTGGGTTCCATTCTCAGCACCACATATAAATAAATAAATAAAATAAAGGTCTATCAACATCTAAAAAATATATTTTAAAAAAAAAAAAGCTACGCTGGATGATTT
Source organism: Glaucomys volans (assembly GCA_020662805.1). Taxonomy (NCBI): domain Eukaryota; kingdom Metazoa; phylum Chordata; class Mammalia; order Rodentia; family Sciuridae; genus Glaucomys; species Glaucomys volans. Next base: position 218,548 of record JAJEJO010001061.1, read on the forward strand.
TGACAGGCCCACAAACACACAAGAGAGTACAGAAAAGAATAGATTGACGCCTGTGGACCAAGACATGAGGTGGCCTCCTCTGACAGCAGCCCTGCACTGGGTCAGGGCAAGAGAACGAGGACTTTATTACTTTAATATTTCAGAAGAGTATATGTTTATATATGGCTTACATATAAAATTTCATTTTATGTGACCAATAAAAACTATCATCTAACTTGTTTCAGGAAATAAATATTGTAATTCTAGAAAAGTCTGCCAGCTAATAAATGAGAGCTGGTGTTACCATGAGGCCAAAACTCAGAGAACCCAAGGTTCTCACTCAGGATAACATTAGTCTGAGTTCTCTTACTGAGATGGGCTCAACCCCCATTTGAAAATGGACCCTGTGAAGTACCGATAGGTAAAGTGGAGTTGCAGCTGGAACTGGGGGAATTCTACACAGGTGGAGAAACTGGATGTGTCCCTTCAGCCCCAGCAAGTCAGCCAGAGAGGCCCTCAGCCTTGCTGTCCACCAGGTATAGGACCTGTACACCCCTCAACACACAAAACCTGGAATAGGTCAGAGCTGTGCCTCAGGCATTCCATGGTGCTTGTTCTCTTTGATTGACATTGCTCCATTTGAGCAGAAAGAGCCTCCGTGGGCCTTCCTGAAAATATCACAAAAACATTTCCTTCTTCTACACAGCAAGAGTATCACTAACTCACAAAAAGAATTAAAAATGGAATGACTTCTGACAACCTGAGATTGGCTAGTGAATGAATTGTACTTCACAACATTACATACAGAATGGGAGTCAAAGCCAAAGTTGATTTAAAAGTTGGTCTTCAACTGACTACTTTATTTAGATTGGTCCATCAAAGTCAGAAGATGGTAGATGACTAGGGAAATCACTTGGGGTTTGCAGCAAAATGTTTATGATGTTTTCTTCCTTGACCAACTTGAAAGAATACCTTCAACTACATAATCAAATAGGCAAAAATCCAGGGTCAGTGTTCCATTTTTAGTGAAGGGAAGAAGGAAGACCAGCAAATTCCAAAATGTAAGAGAGACAACAAATGTTCCCCTCTTTGTTCATCCCATTTTGCAAGAAACAAGGCCCAGATAAAACCTCCTGTGGGAGGAGGCATGACCTGGTAGCCAGAGAGGCTGGTGGCCTGTGTGGCTATCAGGTCACTCCATCCAGGAGTTGAACTGCACACACAGAGCTTATCTTCAAAGGGCAAAACAAAAGGCAGCTTTTAACCAAATTAAATATCAGTTCACTTGTGGACAAAATTTTATGTGGCGATTTTTCTTTCCATGTTGCCCATATAATCAAACACAAACAGAATCAGTCCCTACTCAAACTGGTCTGCACCTTTTTAAGAAGTTTGAGTCCAGTTCGGGCAGGGGCGGTGGGGAGTTTAAATCAGCATTCGGGCTTAGCAAATGAGTGCAGGTTTGCCTGTTTCCATTCCAGATCTGTTTTTAAGCATCCAGCTACTGAAGGATTATTATTTTTTTGAATTTGTAGACCTTCTTAATCCCCTAATCCTTTCAGAGGAAGTGTCCAGATTGTCAGGCCAACACAGGAGAAAATCTCAACCAAGCAGCAAGAAAAAATATAAAACAATAGACAAATAACCATGGGATGTATCGTTCATCTTTTGTTGAGCTTGAAATGAGCCAAGTTGGAAATAGGGGAGTGTGGTTTGTGATATTCCACGGGAACATATTGTCACTGTTATAACCAGCCCACGTTCACCGGAGCTGCCAATTATTCCCCAGCCACCATTTTTTTCCTTTAGATTGATCTCCTGCTTGAGGCTGTTTCACACCCATGACTCTGAAGCTTCCCTAGTGGCATGTTGGCTAATTAAGAGCAAAATCCATCTCTTGATGAAATAATGCTGCCACTGGAAAGGAATTCTACATTTTTTTTAATTCTTAATCAGACTGGAAGGAGCAGTATTCTAACACTTGTATTAAGCATAGGAAAAAGGTCTATAGCTAGCAATTAGCAATGATGAAAAGGACAGCGATTTAAAGCATGTTGGGTTGACATTTTTATCAAATTAAATGAGTTTGCTAGGCCCACCAGCTGCATATGCTTATTGTCATTTACTGTTTGGACAGCAACACATCAGCCACTGAGTATCAGGAGGTGCCGAATTTAATAAGTCATTTTGACACTGGTGTGAAACGAGCAGATCAGCATTCTGAGGAATGTGTTCACACTCCGAACAGACAGGCAGACATTCTAAGCATGCGAGGTGACACCAATCAACAGGAAGAAATGATGAAAGCAGGCTAGGAAGCAGGCTACTGCGGCGGTGGCAGTGGCGGCCACAGAAATACGCCACTGTGAGAAAAGAGAAAAAGATACATGCACACGCCACACCTACTGAGTCTTGGTTTAGCGCGACAGAGCCTCTGAAAAGGCAAAGACTTTTCAGAAACACCTGGAAGTGTATCCATTCGAGACACTGGAAATTTTCATTTATAATTTAAAGACCCTCACAGCCTCCCTATAACACCTACAGAAAGAAAGCCGATCGATCTTCAAGATTTTTGTTGTTGTTCTGCCTGCTTGTATTTGAAGCACTGTATTCATTCAAAAAGGAAAAAAAATCCTCTATCTGCTGGGAAAACAGAAGTTTTCATTTACCCTGCGTACTGCATATGTTTGCTCTAACCTGACTGCCTAGCTGGGATGAGAGGAGCCAGTCTTGCTTGGTTTTGATTTATGGTGGAGTGGGGGTATATGTTGCTTTCAAGACTCTTGCTTGGAATATGAGATGTGGAATGATATTCTGATAATCCTAGAAGCTATTTGGGTCAAAGGAGAGATCTGATACCAATGTCTTAACTGTGTACCTCCATCAGAGTTAAAATGCACCAGATAGTCGATTGCCAATTACCTCTTAAAACATGCAGGTGTAATTTACAACCAAAGGTGACTAGTAATTAGTTTGTGGCTTTAGAAGTTTCTAATGCCATCTAGTGGAAATGGTTAATTTGATCACTTGCACATCAAAGGAGAGACTCAATACCAAATAATGTGACAGTAGGCTGCCAATTATTCAGAAAAACAATCCAAGTTCAATCTGAAATATATCTCAAAAACATTGCTACAGTGCTTTTGGGAGACTAGAACATGGCCTAGAAAAGACTCTGGCTTGTCCAGAATACCTTGAATGCCTGCCCCCTGCAAATGAAATCACAATTAGCATCTCTCTTATCTTCTGGGCTATAGAATCTAGAGATGGAACTTTTGATAGATTCGATTTTTTAATTATTATTTTGTAAGTCTATGAGTCCAGTAATACCTGAAATAGATTTTGAAATAAATTTTGCACCAATTTTAACCTTAAACATGGCTCAAAAGAAAGTAATATGTTGCTGCTGGCTTAATCCTAGACGCTATTCAATTTTCAGCAAACTTGGTTCAGTGGAATTCTACAGTGAAATTCTGAGCAATAAGTAAAGCACTAGAGAGTGTATTTCCTTTCAAATGGTCACCAAGCAGCTTTAGCCATGGACTATGGTGCAGGAATCAAAAGGTGCCTCACATAGTCATAAAAACAAAATTGGTGCATATTTTACTTTGTGTGTGAAGGTAAGTTGATAACTAGCCCACATGTGACCCCTCTTTCATATCACTCTCAGAATCAGTCCTCATTAGAGCATGGTTATGATAGGAGAAATCTCAGTACTTGGAATCTGGAACCCTGAGTTCTAGTGCAAATGAGGGTGAAACTCAGCGTTTCCTTTCATCTTTTACCACCCAGTTTCTTCATCCTCCAACAAAGATGTTAGACTTGAAGTTTACTCAAAAGCCCTTTCTTCTCTAAAGCTCTGTGATTCAGAATTTCAGGTCCAAAATTCAGGTCTTATGTTTCAATTGTAATAATTGTATTTAAAAGATTAGACTTCCTTGTAGTTACTTCATGTAAAGCAATTATTTTTTATATCTTTTTCTTTTTAATTGACACATAATAATTGTACCAACTTACAAAGTACAATGTGACATTTCAATATATGTATACAATGTGCAATGATCAGATCAGGGCAATTGATATGTCCATTATTTCAGATGTTTATAATTTCATTGTGTTGGGAAGATTCAACATCCTCTCTGCCTGCTATTCTGAAATGAAAATAATTATTAAATTATTTTATGAGTATGAAACTTGCAGTAAACTTCACTGTTCAGTCTCCCCTCAATTTTAAAAGCAACTTATTGATAAAATGAAAGGCCTGCAATTTGAACAAACTCTACTTTGTAAGAGTTAATTTTAAAAAGTTTATCTTTCCTATATATGCTCATCTTTTAGAATGTTCATAAAATATTTTTTAGTAGTAAAGAAATTTATAGCCATGTCACATGTAAAACTTTTTTTCAAAAAGAATTCACTGTAGTCATAGCATCTGAAGGTCACACTCATTCAACACCATGGGTAGTCCTTCCAATTTTGTCCTTGTGTACAATATTTACATTATTTATATCATATGGGATATATAAAATTGTATGCAGTGATTTTCATAATAACACCTTTTTCTAGCAACAAAAATAACAATTTTGTCAGAAATTTTTTGAGCATACAAGTTACATGAAGAAAATGAAAATCAACCAGAATCTCACCACTCAGAGATATCTTCATTTACTATTTGATTTCTTTAAAGTTCTTTTCTATGCATAATTTAACACAGTTAAGATTATATTACATATTCTGATTTTAAGTACAATTAACCCAAGAATAGTCATTCACAAGTCCTAGCTGGAAGATGTGATAAAGAAGGTCTTAATCACAGATTATATCTGCCACTGGGAGTTTATTCATTTTTCATAATTACAAAAGAAAAAATCCTATACACTCAGGTCATTCAAAATGAGTTCTGAGAAGCATAAAATTATTCATCAAATTCCTTGTCACTGCAAAATTTTTATATTACTGAATAAAAATCTCAGTGAGGGAAGAAAATGCTTTCTGGGTATAGTAATTCGCAAACACAATGTCCCTGCCACTTACATATTGCTGTCCTGCTTTGGAACTAGAAGTGGTTTTGTTATGTTTTAAGTAGCAGACAATTCCATCTGGATGAGGTAAAGAGGATCATTGTTAGTATCCTTGGGAGATCGGTTCCAAGACCCTTGCAGACACCAGAATTCACAGATGCTCAAGTCTCTTGTTTACAAGGGTGTCCTATTTGCATATAACCTACTCACATCCTCTACCCCTTAAGTCATCTCTAGATCGCTCATAATACCTAAAACAACCTAAATGCTATGTAAATAGTTGTACTGTATTGTTTAAGGAATAATGACAAGAGAAAGGTCTATACATGTTCAGTACAGATGAATTTTCCTTTATTAATATTGGTATCTGCTATTGGTTGAATCCACATATACAGAACCTGTGAATACCTGGGGTCAACTGTATGGCCAAAAACAAAAGCATATCCCAATGTTGATATAGCAAACACTGATAATAACACCAAGGAAAACATTACAGAACACAGCTTCACCCCTGGATTATAAATCCACTTGAAAATATCTGAACCAGGGGCTGGGGATGTAGCTCAGTTGGTAGAGTGCCTGCCTCGCAAGCACAAGGCCCTGGGTTCAATCCCCAGCACTGCAAGAAAAAAAAAAGAAAAATCTGAAACAATTAAGTTCCTGGCTGTGGCATCTAAACAAAGTAAGAAGACATTTCCTATCACAGTTTCCTCATTTCCAAGTCCTTTATTCCTCCAAGGGCTGAAGTTCAATTCCGAGTAACTTTTTTTTAATTAGAGCTTTATGGTTATGCATAGTAGTTGGGTTCATCCCAATAAATTCACACATGCATGGGAATGGAGTTCAGTTCATGACCCCCCCCCTTTTCTTCCCATCCTCCTCCCTCCCCTTCTCCTTCCTCTACTCTACTAGACTTGCTTTCATTCAACCATTAATTTGTATTCGACTGGTTCTTTATGTAATTTTTTTTTTATGTAATCTTATTCTTCCCTCCTCCTCTCCTTTATTTTACTCTAGCTTCCACATATGAGAGAGAACATTCAACCTTTGAGTTTCTGAGTTTGGCTAATTTTACTTAGCATGATACTTTTCATTTCCTCCACTTACCAGCAAATGTCATCATTTCATTCTTTTTAAAGGCTGAGTAAAACTCCATTGTTTATACATACTACAATTTCTTAATCCACTCCTCTTTTGACAGGCATCTAAATTGCTTCCATAATTTAGCTACTGTGAATTGTGCTGCTACAAACATTGATGTGGCTGTGCGCTGAATTATGAAAAGTTTAGATCTTTCAGAAAAATACCCAGGAATGGGATAGCTGAATCATATGGTAGTTCCCTCCTAGTTTTTTGAAGAATCTCCAAACTGATTTCCAGATTGCTTTTCCTAGTCTGCAGGCCCACCAACAATGGGCAAGTGTTCCTTTCTCCCCACAACTTCACCAGCATTTATTGATGTTTGTATTCTTGATCATTGCCATTTGGACTGGAGTGAAACCCTGAATAACTTTCCAAGTTGTGTACAACTTGGCACATGGTAGACTTTTCAGTATTGTCTTTGCAGATTAAGACAGTTCTTGAAGGGATCATGTCATTTGCAGAAAAATGGATGAAACTGGAGGTCATCCTGTTAAGCAAAATAAGCCAGACACAGAAAGACAAGTATCATGTGTTTTTTCTCTTATGCAGAAACTTAGGAAGGAAGGAAGGAAGGAAGGAAGGAAGGAAGGAAGGAAGGAAGGAAGGAAGGAAGACCTGAAAGTAGAAAAGGGACTATTAGGGGAGAGGAAGGGAGCAGGGGATGGGCGGAGAGAGGAGGGCAGCAAGGAGAGTGACCATGGTCAAAGCAGGATATATGTGTGTATGGAAATGTCACAGTCAAACCCATCAATTTTCACAATCGGTTTTAATTTTTTTAATTAAAAAAAAGACAATTCTTGGATTGCAACATCCCTCCTATAAACTTGACTGCTCTGTAGGTGGCCATCAACTTTCCAGCACTTAGTTCCCCAGGAAAATTCTGGAGACCTGCTTGGTTTTTGTTCCTTTGTCAGCTAATTTAGAATCTGCATGCTTAGAGGTCTTTCTTTAGCCTTAGAAACCAGGAGCACCCCTCTTGTCACAGACCTTGTCAGGACCTCTGGGAGTCTTTTCCGCCTCCATCCAAGTCTCCCTTTGCCTCAGGAAACATTTCTTTCCATATATCTTTGATTATAACTTCTGTGCAGGGGGCAGGTTGGGCTCTTTCTTAACAACACACCATTGCATCGTCCTTCTTGTCTTCTCTTTTCTCCAGCCTCCTTATCTACCCTTTCCTTCGTCCTTTCAGTCTTTGTCCTTTTTTCCCCTCCATATTCTGAGAAAAGTCTTATTTTCCACCATAAGCACTTTACACTGCAGAATACCATTATGGTTTAATCTCGTTTCTAACTTCTTACAATCCCTCATTATTTTATTTATTTTTTTATTCTATGCTTTGCACTTTATCCCATTTTCAGGTAGTACAACTGTAAATATCTGTAATTTAAGAGATGTTCTTAGTTTGTAAAATTTTCCCTTTATAAATTTTATTTAAACTTATTTTATAACTAAATAGAAAAAACCATAAAAATTAAAGCAAAAAGTATATATATTTATGGGATGTTGTATGATGTTTCAATACATGTGCATATTATGTAATGTTTAAGTCAGGGTACACCTATCTATCTCCTTAAACATTTTATCATTTCTTTATGTAAAATAAAAGTTTGAAATCCTTTCTTCTAGCTTTTTGAAATACATGAACATTATTCTTATCTATAGTCACCCTCCTGTGCAGTAGCACACCAGAGCATCTTGCTCCTACCTACCTGTGACTGAGTACGCATAGATCAACCTTTCCCCATCCCGTCCCATCCTGCTACTCTCCCCAGCCTCTGGCAACCACCACTACACTCTCAGTTTCTTTTTTAGATCAACTTTTTTAGATTCTACAGGAGTGAGATCATGTGGTACTTGTCTTTGTAGAAGTGACTTATTTCACTCAACATAAGGATCACTATTTTCCATCCCTGTTGTCACGGATGACGAGATTTCATCCCTTCCATGATGGAACAGTACTTCACTGTGAGGATGAACCGCATGTCCTTTATCCACTCATCAGGTGATGGACACTTAGGTGTTTCCATTTCTTGGCTATTGTAAATAGTCTGCAGTACCATGGCAGTGGAGACGTCTCTTCTACACACTGATTTCTTTCCTTTAGTAAATACTTTTCTTTATAAAAATTATGGTAAAAAAGAAAAAATTATGGTAGAAAGGTACAAATGATAATGCAAATATGCATAATTCTTTATCCACATACAACTAATGTTAATAGTTTCTCATACTGATTCATATCTTTCCTGCACAAATAAGATATCACTTCTACACTCCTTCAGATGTAATCACTTTGAGCTTACTGTGTATCTAAGTCTATAGTCATAGTTTTACTTCTTATATACATAGCCATCAATAATCTATGCTATTTTTATAAAAGATAACCTATAATAAACTGTCTTTGCTGGATTTCTATATACAGCATCATACTAAAAAGAGTATAGACTATGTTTCATGGAAAGGCAATGTTTAGATGTTCCAGCTAACAGCTGCACCTGAGGATCACAGGACAACCAGACTCCACCCCAAGACCTAGGAGAACAGAAGCCTTTAATTGACCCTGCTCTCCAGTCTTTGTGCCACTCCAGCTGAGACCCAGAGTCCTGAGATGAGCTGACTACACTCAGTCCCTCAGTTCTTCCCAAATTGCAGATATGTAGGCACAATAAATGGTCCCACATTTTGAAACCACTCGGTTTGGGGGTGATTTTTAATGCAGACATAGCAACTTAAATAGCTTCTTCTTATTCCCTGCCCTGATTCCCCACTTTACCTGTCCCCCATAAGAGCAATACCTTAAAAAGCCATTTGCTTGTAAATCTAAGAGACCAAGACAGAGTTATGGGATGGTCCACACCACAGAGAAATGTGCAACTTCCCTTAACAGCCCTGCTCTCTTTAAAACTCAGTTTTTCTGTGGTACCAGTCATTGAGTAGTAAAACTCAAAGATGGAAAGAAGGGAGAGATTTGCTCTCTGAATTCTCCTCGAACAATCACATTAACAAGAGAGCTGGAGAATCCAGAAGCATCCAGAGACAATGCTGTTACAAAGAGAGCTACTTTGTAGACAGTCCCATCTTTTAAAGGCCATACTTAAATCTTCCACCTCAATGATGCTGAAACAATTTCCAAGAGATTTTTTTTCCCTCTTCCTCCCTCCAGTTGAAAAAAAAAAAAAGAAGGAGCAAATCCCAAAATTTCCAGGGTAACTGTGAGCAGGTACCCTGCAGAATAACAAGGGCTGGAAGAGAGCAAGCAACAATTCTGAGCCTCTAGAGGAATAGCCTTTGCCAACAAGTAACCTGCAGATCAAAAACAGAACTGTGACCTGTAAATCAAAATCAAATCTCCAGCCTTCTAGAGATAAGTTTATGGAGCAATGGAATTCCATCCCCTGATGGGTGTCAATCCAGATATGGATCTGAGAATCTCTCAGAAACAACTTTAGAAGCTGGCCTCACAAACACACCATACATACACCATCTGCGGCTCCTACTTTAAACTAACATGACCCAGCCCACCTAGCTATGCTTCTCTTTACCTCTGGTGTCTGACTCCAGCCTGGTAACCTAGAGGCAGTCACAAAGAATTGATAAACTTTGTAACAGAGAATCCACAGATGGATTCTGGGATGGATGCCAAAGAATACACTTCCAAAATCTACTCTACGCCACTCTACTATGGTAGGTCTTCCCTGTGACTCCAAGCTTGGCTAGTACCAATCTCAGTGGTCCTCTCAATGTCATCAGGGTCAAAGATTACATGTTCATGGACTGAAAGTCACATCCTATAGCAACAGCCACATAGTCACAGGTAGTCCTCTTGGCTACCAGATCCCCTGAAATAATGATCACACTTGGAGCACTACAATATGGGCCCTATAGAATTTGCTAGGATGAAATGCATTTACATTATTCTTCATCATCGGTCTTTATTTTTCTATGAGCTTCCCCCACCTTCACTTAGGTGGACATTTTGTCTTTCCCAGGTTGTATGCTACCCAAACCAGCTGGAAAATGAAGACATTTTGACCTATGAGAAATCAGAGCCCTTCACGGAGGACTGGTCTATTTCCCTCTTGAACTTAACCTGGTCACTTTCTCACACCAGGGAGACAGCCTTACCTTGACAGTCTACTAGGAAGTTGAGCTTCTCCTGCCTTTCCTGGTGTTCTGCCAATAACAACGTAAAAGGGTCCATGAAAAACAAGGGTTCAGGTCATCACCAGGATTGCCCAATCCTGATGCTCAAGAAAGCCCATCTCTTCCCTGACTTCAGTGGCCAAGTCAGAGGTGAAAATGCACCACAAGCCACTGTGAGATGCTCTGAGGAAGACTCCAGAAGGCTTCATGGATGATCACTCCCAGAATGACGACCACTTCATCTGGCCCAGCCCCACAGTCTTTAAATAGCAAATATAAAAATGTCTTAGGAGCCTTGTCATTTGGTTTTCTTTTGTTTAATTTTTTTTTACCTTTGCCTAAATACACATATTTCAAAGGACCTAAAGTGGATTTAATCTGCATTAAATTGAAGTACCACAGAAATGGAGTTCACAATGGAATTCAAACTGCAGGACTAAGTAGCCTAGGTTTCAAGCTCCAGCTGGTTCTGTACTTAAATTACTAATTTCATGACCTTGAAGAGGTTATGCAGATCCTCCAAACTTCCATCTTCCTGTTTCAAGAATATGGCATAGTGATTGTACCTTTCATAGTTATGAGAATTTCATGAAATGTTACACATCAAATACTGAGCATGTAAAATACCAAGCATTCATACTGACACCCAACATAAATTCAGCTAATATTGTCTATATGAAGAGAAATCTATGAATTTCCATTTTATCCACTCACTCTCTGCCTGAAATCTTCAGGACCAAGACTTGTCTTTAACGAGGGGGATGGTCTTGTGGCATGTGGTAGGACCCCATTCAAAGGCCCTGAAGTATTAGCCATACATACACACTCACATGTGCACACACATATACACATACCCTGGATGTCTCTTGCAAGCACTCATCCTAAAAGAGAGCAGGCTCCAAGCCAAAACACATTTTATGTGAAATTGAAAATCCACCCCACAATATGTGCTATGTTCTTCAAAGCTGGAAACTTCCTTACGCTAGAGACTGCATTTGGGGATTATTACACAACGTATAATGAACAGAGCTTTGAATTGCATTAATTGTGAGTTATTGGGGCTTCTTCTCACTAAGTCATATAGAGAGAGATCTTTTTTTCTTTTTCTGTATGGAAAACTTCAAACATATGCAAAACATAATAAATCTCCTTTTCTCTTTATTTCTATCAATTCACAGATAATTTTGTTTCATCTAGACCCTCACTTACCTAGTCCGGCCAAATTATTTCAAAACCTATTCCAAATATTTTTTGCATTTCACCTAAAAATATTTTAGTATATATCTCGTTTTTTAAACATACCACTATCACACCTAAAACCTTAAAAACAATTTTCAATACCAAATACCTAACCAGTGTTCAAATTTCTAATTCTTATAAATGTCTTATATTCTTAACAGTATTTTTGTTTTAGTAAGGATCTGAATAATGTCCACACATTTCAATTGATTTTTCTCTTAAGTCCTTCTTCCATTGATAGATACTCCTCAAACTTTTCACTTGCAATTTATTTGTTAAAGGAACTAAATTATTTGTTCCATGAGTTTCCCAATGTCTGAATTACCCAAAAATCCTGTTAAAGGATGCTTAACTTTTAATAATAACCTGTATGTGAGAGAAGGAATAGAGAAGCTAAAAAGGTATTGACCCTGCTGGTCAGCACATTTTCGTGTTTCCCATGAGGCTGCTGATACTGCCCACAAGATTACTGTCATGTCAATTACAGTCTAGGGTGAGGGAGTCTGGGATTCCCAGGTGAGCTCCCCATGTTTTTAAGGCATTTTGTGTAAGTATAGACCAAGTCAGTACTTCACAAGGTGGATCCAATAGAACTATGATAGAAACTGCAAACTCACTGACTTGAAAAAATACATAAAAACAGATTTCACGATAATCATACCCACAGAGAGGGAAATCCCAGTAAGAAAAGATTTGGAAAGAATAACCAGAGTTTCTGTGTTTAAATTCTGCCCAAATCTCTGACTAACACTTGAACCACATATACACAGGGCAGACTCTAGCTAAGAACATGATCCTCAAACATGTGGCACAATATCAAAAAAGTAGAATATGCATGTGATTGGAATCCCAGAAGAAGAAAGAGACAACAGGGCATAAATAATAAGGAAATAATTGCTGAGATTTTCCCAAATTTAGTGAAAGACATAAATTTACAAATTCCAGAAACTCAATAATCCTTGAGCAGGAAATATACAAAGAAAATCATAACAATCCCATCAGACACAAACTTCTGAACACCAAAAATAAAAGAAAATCTTGAAAGGAATCAGAAGAAACTACAAATAGTATAATCTGAGTAATGATTATAAATATCATTGACTTCTCATCTGAAACTAGGAGGTGAGAGACATTTAAAATGCTGAAACAGAAAAACTATCAACCAAGAATTCTACATTCAGTGAAAATATGCCTTAACAGTAAAAGCAAAATAATGGAAGTCCATACCAAAGAAAATATTCCTCAGAGAGTGAAACAAAGACATGCTAAGACAAAGAAAAATTAAGATAATTTACTACCATTATATTTATACTAAAGGAAATTTCATAAAAGAGTTCTTCTAGCAGAAGTAAATGATCCCCAGTGGAGCTCAGAGATACAGAAAGGATAAGGAGCCACAGAAAGGGTAAGTGTGTGGGCAGACCTAAATGAATTTAGAATTCATTTAATCATGTCACAGGAGTTGAAATATACATAAGATAAATGTAAATGACAATAATAGCACAAAATTAGAAGAGTCAGTGAAATTATTTGAAGGTCCCTGAATTGCTTGGGAAGGGGTAAAAGTACCATTTTATATGTAGCATGATCTACAAGACTGAAGGACCTGTTCCCTTAGCTGTCACCTCTCTTTGTGGGTTGCCTTCATTTGAAGAGGGCCACCTTACCCAAAGACATGCCCCTTCCCAGGGCAGTCTGTGTCCAATGCCTACTCATTATGAGTATTAAAATGTGGCCCCCGAGTTCTAGAAGACCTTCAAAGAAGAATTAACACCAACACTCCTCAAAGTATTCCATGAGATAGAAAAGGAGGGAACCCTTCTAAACTCATTCTATGACACTAATATCACCCTGATACAAAAAGCAAAGACACATCAAAAAAGAAAACTTCAGACCAATATGCCTGATGAACATAGATGCAAAAATTCTTGATAAAATTCTGGCAAATCACATACAAAAACATATTAAAAATATAGTGCACCACAATCAAGTAGGGTTCATCCCAAGGATGCAAAGTTGGTTCAACATATGGAAATCAATAAACAAAATTCATGACATCAACAGACTTAAAAACAAGAATCACATGATCACCTCAATATACAGAAAAAACATTTGACAAAATATAGTACCTCTTCATTTTCAAAACACTAGAAAAACTAGGGATAGTAGGAACATACCTCAACATTGTAAAAGCCATATATGCTAAACCCACAGCCAACATCATTCTAAATGGAAAAAAATTAAAATCATTTCCTCTAATAACTGGAACAAGACGAAGGATGCCCTTTTCACCACTTCTATTCAACATTGCCCTTGAAACTCTAGCTAGAGCAATCAGATAGAAGAAAGAAATTAAAGGGATATGAATAGGAAAAGAAGAGCTCAAACTATTACTATTTGCTGATGACATGATTCTATATTTAGAAGAGCCAAAAAAAAATTCCGCCAGAAAACTTCTAAAATGCATAAATGAATTCAGCAAAGTAGCAGGCTATAAAATCAACACCCATAAATCAAACACATTCCTATACATCAGTGATGAATATATTGAAAGAGAAACTAGGAAAACTACCCCATTCACAATAGCTTCAAAAAAATAAAATAATTGGGAATCTAACAATGACATTATTCATAGAACTAGAAAAAGCAATCATGGGGATGGGAGGGGGTGGGGGAAGGAAAGACAGTAGACTGAGACAGACAGTATTACCCTATGTATATGTAAGATTATATGAATCGTGTGAATCTACATTGTGAAGAAAAAGATATATTCCATGCTGTATAATTATATCAAAATGGGTTCTATTGTCATGTATAATTAAAAAGAACCAATAAAAAAAGCAATCATGAAATTCATCTGAAAAAATTTTTAAAAAAACAGAGTAGCCAAAGCAATACTTAGAAAGAAGAGTGAAGTAGGAGGCATCACAGGTATACTATACCTTAGTATAGACTAAGGTCTATACTACAGAGCCATAGTAACAAAAATGGCATGGTATTGGCACCAAAACAAACATGTAGACCAATGATACAAAATAGAAGACACAGAGACAACCCCACATAAATATGTTTATCTCATCCTAGATAAAGGTGCCAAAAACGTTCACTGGAGAAAAGATAGCCTCTTCAGTAAATGGTGCGGGGAAAATTGGAAATCCACATGTAACAAAATGAAATTAAACCCCTATCTCTCACCCTGCACAACAATCAACTCAAAGTGGATCAAAGACTTAGGCACTAGACCAGAGACCCTGTGCCTAATAGAAGAAAAAATAGGCCCAAATCTTCACTAGGTGGGCTTAGGACCTGACTTCCTTAACAAGACTCCTAAAGCTCAAGAAGTAAAATCAAAAATCAATAAATGGGATGGATTCAAACTAAAAAGCTTCTTCTCAGCAAAGGAAACAATCAATTAGGTGAAGAGAGAGCCTATAGAATGGGAGAAAATCTTTACTACATGCACCTCAGATAGAACATTAATCTCCAGGTTATATAAAGAACTCAAAAAAACTTCATACCAAAATAACAAATAACCCAATCAATAAATGGGCTAAGGAACTGAACAGACCCTTCACAGAAGAAGAAATACAAACAATCAACAAATGTATGAAAAAAATGTTCAATATCTCTAGCTACTCTAAAATATTCAGTGTCTCTAATTAGAGAAATGCAAATCAAAACTACTCTAAGATTTCATCTCACCTCGGTTAGAATGATAATTATCAAGAAAACAAATAACAATAAATGTTGGTGAGGATGTGGGGGAAAAGGCACAGTCATACATTGCTGGTGGGACTGCAAATTGGTGCAACCACTATGGAAAGCAGTATGGAGATACCTCAGAAAACTTGGAAGGCAACCACCATTTGACCCAGTTATCCCACTCCTCAGTTTATACCCAAAAGACTTAAAATCAGCATACTACAGTGATACAGCCACATCTATGTTTATAGCAGCTCAATTCACAATAGCTAAGCTAGGGAGCCAACCTAGGTGCCCTTCAACAGAAGAATGGATAAATAAAATGTGGTATATATACACAATGAATATTAGCAAGAAAAAATAATGAAATTATGGCATTTGCTTGTAAATGGATGCAGCGGGAGAATATCATGCTAAGTGAAATAAGCCAATCCCAAAAAACCAAAAGCCAAATATTTTCTCTGATATGTGAATGGTAATTCACAATGGGGGCATGGCTAGGGAAGAATAGAGTTACCTTATATTAGGTAGAAGGGAGTGAAGAGAGGGAAGGGGGTAGATAGGTAACAAGGATAGTAGAAGAATCAGACATTATTACCCATGTACATATGTAACTATACAACCAGTGGTATTCTACATCATGTATAACCAGAAGAATGAGAAATTATACTCTATTATGTATGATGTATCAAAGTGCATTCTACTGTCATGTATAACTAATCAAAACAAATTTTAAAAAAATTTTAAATGTGGCCCCCTCCACCAAATTCAAGAGAACTCTGAAGGGCACTTTTAACTTCAGAGATACACCAGAGAGAGCTTCAGGCCTTTATTAAAACTGGATGACAGCTCACTTTCCCCTCCACAAAACCTGTTTCCTTTCCCCCAGTGTTAATTCAAGAACATCCCCCCAGCAAATTTCTAATCTACATCTCAGAATCTGTCTCCTGGGGACCTCATCCTGAAACTTTACATTAAACTTTTGATAAGTCTAGGAGATATGTTTGAATTCTAGGGTCCCCTCTAAAAGAGTAGCAAAACAAAATGTAGATTTAACAAACCAATCAAAAGGGAGAAGCGGAATAATAAAATTTAATTCATTCAAAATAAAACACGAAAGACCTACAAGTCACAAAGGAACACAGAAAGCCAGGCATGATGGGACACACCTGTAATCCCAGCAGCTCAGAAGGCTGAGGCAGGAGGATGGTGAGTTCAAAGCCAGCCTCAGCAACTTAGTGAGTCTATAAAAAACTCCACAAGACCCTATCTCAAAATAAATGATAAAATATAAAAAAGAACTGGGGATGTGGCTCAGTGGTTAAGCACCCCTGGGTTCAATCCCTGGTACCAAAAATAAGGAACACAGAAGAACCCATAGGACAAATAGAAAAGAAATGAATTGGCCAGATGACTATTAAACTCATAAAAAGTTGTTCAATCTTTCATATTCAGGACAATGCAAATTTTTAAAATACTATTTTTCATTTTTCAGATCTGGAGATTTAAAGAATGATTCCATACAGTATTAGCAATGATTCCAGAGTATGGCACTTTCACATACTGCTAGTGAGAATGCTAAATGCTACCACCATTTGTAAAATAACCTGGTAATGCATATTTAAATTAAATATTCATTGACCCTTCGTAAGAAACTGATTAACTACTCACAGAAATTGTTTCCTCTACATCTAGGAAGCCCTAAACTACAGTTTCCAGACTCCTCTGCAGTAGTTGGCTGAGTCTGAGCTCAGGTATAACCAACCCACTTGCTGAACACAAGACTCCTGACAGCCTAGACCCTTGAGGGACTACATGGAGCAGAAAAGAACCTGGAACTAACTTGCACCATTTTATTATGTTTGAGATATTATATATTCCAGGGTCTATTTGTTACAGCAGTTAGCTTACTCTGATCTGTATATTCTTCATTCCACCAATATCCTTCACAGTCATCTATATTTAGAGGTTAAAATAATAGTACATAAGACTCTGTGGGTAACAAAACATAGCAGGAGACACTGAAAACAACCTGAATACCCATCAACAAGGGAAAAGTTGAATAAATTATAATGTATCCATACTAAGGAATATTATACAGTTATTATGAGTTATCTCTATGCCTGTTGACCTGGAAAGATTAGCAGAATAGTTAAGCAGGGATAAATCAATCCATTTAATATAATCTCACTTTTGGTTTTTTGGGAGGGTTTTGGGGTTTTTTAATTTTATTTATTTTTATTTTTACAGACTGCATTTTGATTTATGTACACAAATGGGGTACAACTTTTCATTTCTATGGTTGTACACGATGTAGATTCACACCATTCATGTAATCATACATGTACATGGGGTAATGATGTTTGTCTCATTCCACTGTCTTTCATTTCCTTGACCCCCAATTTCCCTCTACACAATCCAAAGTTCCTCCATTCTTCTCTTACCTGTCCCCACTCCCCCCATTATGTATCATCATCCTCTTATCAGAGAAAACATTCGACCTTTGGTTTTTTGGGATTGGCTTATCTCACTTAGCATGATATTATTCAACTCCATTCATTTACCAACAAATGTCATAATTTCATTCTTTTTTATGGCTGAGTAATATCCATTGTGTATATATACCACATTTTCTTTATCCATTCTTCTGTTGAAGGGCACCTGGTTAGGTTCCATAGCTAACTATTGTGAACTGAGCTGCTATAAACATTGATATGGCTGTGTCACTGTAGTATGCTGATTTTAAGTCCTTGCAGTATAAACTGAGAGTGGGATAACTGGGTCAAATGGTGGGTTTATTTCAAGTTTTCTGAGGAATCTCCACACTGCTTTCCACAGTGGCTGCACCAATTTGCAACTCCACCAGCAATGTACAAGTGTGCCTTTTTCCCCACATCCTTGCCAACATCTATTATTGCTTGTGTTCTTGATAATAGCCATT
Organism: Glaucomys volans; assembly: GCA_020662805.1. Classification (NCBI taxonomy): domain Eukaryota; kingdom Metazoa; phylum Chordata; class Mammalia; order Rodentia; family Sciuridae; genus Glaucomys; species Glaucomys volans. The sequence continues at coordinate 236,713 of JAJEJO010001061.1, forward strand.
CTAATTGGAGTAAGATGAAATCTTAGAGTTGTTTTAATTTGCTTTTCTCTAATTACTAGACATGTTGAACACTTTTTCATATATTTGTTGATTGCCTGTATATCTTCTTCTCTGAAGTATCTGCCCAGTTCCTTAGCATAATCTCACTTTTGTAAAAAGAAAAAAAGAAAAGAAAAACAAAATGAAACATACATTTTTATATATGTTTATATAAGGATGGAGAAAGGTATGCAAAAATATGAGTTAATGATATTGTCCAAATTATATTGCTATATTGTGTGCATATATGAATATGTAACAACAAATCCCACCATTATGTACAACTATAATGCACCAATAAAAAATATGGGAAAAAAGGGGATTAAGTTTTTACCATTGGTTATCTATGAGAATACTAGTTATGAAAGAATATAGGTTTTGGGAGGAAAAAAAGAGAGAGAGAGGCTAATGGAATGGAAGCATATCTCAGTGTAATATTGAATGGAAATGTAGAATGTTAAATTGAATCATAAAATATTGAATCAAATATGTAAAAAATTGAATAGGTATGTAGACAAGAATGAGAAGGTAATGTCAACTTATATAAAATTCATTTTGTCTTAAATGCTAATATTTTAATATTACTTTTATAATAAAAGAATATTGAAAAATAAAGGAGAATAGGCATAACCTCTAAACTGACTGACCTGGATTTGGGGATATGTACTGGTGTTAGAGTTATATGACTGTCTTGTTGAGTCCAAAGGGCCATATCACAGTGAAGATGGAGTTTTCCCATTAATAATAATAATAATAATAATAATAATAATAATAATAGAATAACAACAATAAAAACCCATTTCCACTGTCAATCATGCCAGGTGAATTTCAAACCTGGAATAAAGATGTTACTCGTCAGTTTTGCATTACTACAGTGAAATACCTGAGGCAGGCTAACTTTATTTTTTAAAGAGGTTTATTTAGCTCACAGTTTAGGGACAACTCAAGTAGTTTGGCCTCTGGTGTGAGTCTAATGGCACTGTGTCATCACATCACAAACAGGAAGCCAGAAAGAGACCCAAATTCCACAACCCCTTCTGAGGGCATGCCCCTAACTGACCTTAGGACCTCCCACTAGGTCCCACCTTTCAGATTCCACACCACCTCCTAATGCATTCATCACCCGAGGAATGAGCTTCTAATCCAAGAAACTTCAGGGGATGCACTTCAACCTTTAATAAACCATAGCAGATCTGATCTTCCCTGAAGAATGTAGCTACCTGATACTCAAACAAAACTGTGGTCTACTAGCAGGGAAACACCAAAATTGGAAATATGTACTGGTGCTAGAGTTGGAAGGGGAAATGAACAGAGAAAAAGCAGACAGCTGTATCTTCTATGCCTGAAAAACTTCCCCAAATAGATGAAGGGTACTTTGAATGGTGTTATTTTTCATCAATAAAGGTGGCAAGTGGACAAGTCACCCTCATGCCATTTATATAGCAATTCCAGAAAACAGGCAAAGAAAAACAAAGGAGGTAGAGATCAAGTTTTGCCAAGAACTATAAAAACTTCGAAGAAAGGACAACATATTGGATTCAACTGTAAGTGACAGCAAATCCAAAACAAATAACTTCTAAATGGAAAAGCTGTGTTGCTCTCTCATGTAAATATCCAAACTAGTGGCTCAGGGCTGCTGAGGTGGACCCATCTGCCTTTCTACCAGTAGGAAAGTTGAAAGGAGAAAAACACAAGTCTTTTTTAGGGCACTTCCTAGAAGAGACACGCACATCAAATCCCATCAAATCCTAGCTAAATTGCAAGGAACACCAGGAAAAGTAGTTGCTACTCTGGGAAGCCCTACATTCAGTTAAAAATCTAAGGCTGCTATGGAAGAATGGGAAGATAGATATAGTGGGAAAACTTTCTTCCATAATCCACCTCCTTAAACCTACAAATATCCATGTGTGCCCTTCTTAGAATATGCTTCTGGCCCATTCCCTCCAGAAACAAAATCAACAACCCACACAGTAACAACATTCAGCTCAAATCCAGAGTGCATGAGTGATGCTTGGGCCTCCCACCAGGCCCAGATGTGGTTCTTGATGGTCAGGTGATCTACGTACTCATAATTCATAATCTTCCCATCACACACCTAAAACAAAAATGGTAGAGAAGAAACAAGATAACTGCAGCTTTAGACTCCCATTTGGAAATGGGGAGAATGGGAAACACCAAGAAGTAACCAGTCCATCACTATTGTCAAATCCCACTGGGTCAGAATAGCAAGGACTCTCTTCCCTGATAGTAAAGTCAGTTCCTTGCTGAGACCTTCAGGCACCCTCTCACTCTCCTTTCTGAGAATAATTCCCTTGTCCATTACCCCTGGTTTTTTCCTCTGGAAATTTCTTCCTTATCCATCTTCCTCTTAGCCACATCTGAAATGGGCTTCAGAGAACACACACCACCCCTTTTCATAGCCTTTTCTTGCTAACACACGCTCAGGAGCCCGGAAATTACTATAGAGGTTAATGTTCACAGGCTTTGTGTTTCCCAGTACAATGCCCTCAAAGTTTTAGTCATCTTTCAGTGTGTTTGTCTCTACATATGAAAAAACACAGCCAAAGATCTTATTTAGGCAGAGTTTTCCCACCTAAAGTCTCAGACTTTTACTTACTGGCCTGTGTTCTGACCACACCTCTCTATCTTTCTCTGTCTCTCTAAGAAGGGACAACTGAAACAAACTCTTGGATGGGTTCTGATCTTTGCAGCTAGCTAAGCTGATTTAATGGTATGGCAGAGAACTCCCAAATGAAATTGCTTGAAGAAGTTTAGGACCATCATGTTACATCTTAATGAAACTGCCATTTTGTAGTCTGTCACCTACTAGGATTTACTAAATTTGGGGTACAGACATAGTGAGTTTATAAAAACTTTTAAGATTCCAAACCACAAGACTCCATCAAATTAGAAATTCAAGCTGCAAGCTGCAGCACAGAGCGCCTATCTTAGCAAAGCTATATTTCCTTCTATGTCTACCTACAGACTGGTGCATTCTTGCCTGAAATCAACTCTCCCTTGTAGGACTTTGCCAAAAGCAATAGGAAGCAATCAATATCACCAACATTCTGATCTTTCTTTACCGTTCCCAAAAAAACATGTGGAACACTATCTTCCAAGGTACAATTCAAAATGTTTTGCTACCACATAAAAAAGGTCACCAACCTTCTCATCTATAATGTCTATGCCCTGGCAGCCTCCCATCTGCCTAAAATCATAATTAGTACTCCATTTTAGGACAAAATTCTGAAGCTAACTCTGTGTGTGTGTGTATGTATGTGTGTGTGTGTGTGTGTGTGTGTGTGTGTGCATGAGAGAGAGAGAGAGACAGAGACACACAGACAGACATTGTGATGCTGGGGATCAAATCCAGGGCCTCCCACATACTAGGCAAGTGCTCTATACCCCCTGCCTTTCTGGACACAATTTTGAATAAGATAAGATTAAGTGCAGTTGTGTCAACTCATAATATATAGTGGGGTCTTAGTGATGGAACGTCCCACGTGGAAGTTTCAGTCTGTATATGAGTCATCAGGAGGTATCTGCTGCCAGCTTAGTGTTCAACCTCCTCAGGCCACATCCACTTCTGAAATGTAGTCAGTTTTTTTGTCACTGAGACAAGAAACCCGAGAAAAGCAACTGAAAAGAGGGAGAAAAGATTTACTGTGGCTCATGGTTTCAGAGGTTTCAGTCCATGGTTGGCTGGCTCCAATGCTTTGGGTCTGAGATGAGGCAGAACATCATGGCAGAAGGGGATTGTGGAAGAAAGCTACAACCTCATGGAATCTGGGAAGCACAGAGATGGGGAGAAAAGGGGAAAGGGAAAATATCTACCTGTCTAGAGCACACCCATAATGACCAAATTTCTCCAACTAGGCCCCAACTCCTACAGTTTCTACCACCTCCCAATGGCGCCACCAAATTATTAATCCACCAGTGAATTACTCCATTGATGAGGTCAGATCCCTCACAATCCAATCACTTCCCAAAAGCCCCACTTCTGATTAGTTCTGCATTTGGGACCAAGATTTCAACACACGAGTCTTCGGAAGTCATTTCATACCCAAGCCATAACAAGGACCAAGATGGCTCTTCTAAGCCAGCCAACTGCTGTTAGAAAGAGGGGTAAGGAGAAGGGCAGGTCCTTACTCTTCAAAGATATTTCTTGGAAATTACCCACACTACTTTAACTCCATATGCCATTGATCAGCATTTAGTCACATGCCCCAATCATTTTTATTCTGGAAAGTTATGTTGGTAGCTAAAAATCATTCTATCACTACTAAAAAAAAAATGGAAAAAATGTTGAAGGACAACTAGTGTTTAGTGCTTCCCTTCAACTCAAGCCTGATGGAAAGAGCATCAAGGAGATTAATCAGGGCTTGCCATTGTGCCCTGAAACCTGTAACACTGTGTGGACAAACCTAAGGGGGCAACAGAGGCTAGCAGGTCTGAAAGCAGAGAGGAGAGGATGGTCTGCGTGACTGAGGGAGCATCATCCTGGTACCATCTTGAAAGGACTTTGCCTCTGATAGCCTCCTGGAGAGCCACTGGGACCTGAGCAGAGATTACGTACAAGTCAGATTGCTAGAAACCCAAGAGAACTGCAGAAAAGACTTACAGAGAAGGAAGGTGGCCTCTGAAAAATACACAAATGCTCACTCCTACCCCAAAGTAATCAGTTTTAAACATCTGCCAAAGGAAATCACCACAGCTACTTTAGAAAATAGTTTGGTGGCTGCTTGAAAAACTAAGCATAGAACTACCCTATGATACAAAGATCCCTCTTCCGGCTTACATTCAAAGGAATTGAATCAGTATGTTGAAGAGATATCTTCATTTCCATGTTGGTTGCAGCATTATTCACGATAGCCAAGATATGGAAGCAACCGAAATGTCCATCAACAGATAAATAAAGAAAATGTAATAGGACTGGGGTTGTGGGTCAGTGGTAGAGCACTTGCCTAGCACATGTGAGGCACTGGGTTCAATCCTCAGCACCACATAAAGATAGATAGATAGATGATAGATAGATAGATAGATAGATAGATAGATAGATAGATAAATTTGTAAAAGAAAATGTGAAATATATATATATGTATACACACACACACACAACAGAATACTACACAGTCTGTACTGTGTAGCAGAGGAAATTCTGTAATTTGCAATAACACAGTTGGGACTGGGTGATAATATGTTAAGTGAAATAAGCCAGGCACAGAAAGATAAACACTGTGTGATCTCAATTATATAAAGTCTATCTTATAGAAACAGAGTAGAAAGGCAGATACCTGAGACTGGGGCTCAGGGAGGGGAGGGAAGATACTGATCAAAGGATATGATGTCAGACTGGAGGAATATGTTCTGGCTCTATTTCACTGGATGGGACCATAGTTGAAAATAATGTGTTGTGTGTTTCAAAATTGATAAAAGAATAGCTTCTTGCCACAAAAAATGGAGTTGGTGATATGATGAAAATTTAATTAGCTTGACTGAATCTTTCTGTAAGGTACACATAAACCAAAACATCATATTGTACCCCAAAATAAACACAATTAATGTCAATTAAAAATAAATTCTAAAACAAATTAATCTGCTTCAGCTCTAAGAAGCCATGTCCGATGGCACTGATGCCAATTGTAGTTTAGAAAATAGCATGGAGGCTGCACACAGACCCTGCCAGCCACTACCTGTCTTCCCTCTGCCACTACCCACCTCAACCACAGAGCAGCCAGCAGCTCTGGGGAGCAGGTTGGCAGGGGAAGAAACACTAGTAAGGTAGGGTGCAAAGTACAGACTTCCCCTGCCGCCTCTCTAGTGCAGAACTTCAGGCCAGAGGAAGAGAGGAGGAGAAGCTATAGTTTTAAATAGAATTTAAAGTTTTCATTATTTATCTGGAACTGCATATTTCATTTCTATGTTTCTTAACCCTGGCTGCCCATTGGGATCACCTAGGGAGTTTTTAAAATTACTGATGTCTGAGCCTCATCCCCAATGATTCTCGTTTCGTTGATCTGGGGGCAGCCTGGGCATCAATATTTTTTAAAGTTGCCCAGGAGATGCTGATGGACAGCCTGGGATGAAAACCATGGTGTTCATATTGAATTAAGGATATTTTTGCAAACAAAAGATCATGGAGTGACTAGAAATGTGGTGGAACTTTCCCTGGATCACACCCAGGGAATGAAGAACTAGCTTCAAAGCCCAAGCGTGGAAGGAAACCATGAGAACATTTTACAACTCTACACTGTAGGAGTCCCCACTTTCAATCCTACCTCCTTCAAGGAGATTGCAGTCCTCTGCAGGGCAAAGGCACGACATGATTCTTTGGGTCTGCAAACTGCCCAGCACTTGCTAGACCCATGGCAAGAGATGAATATATGTGTATTTGTTGCCCTGCTGCTAACCTCTGACCTCAATGCTGGGATAAATCAAAGTGTCCTTCCTAGGCTGACTCCAAGATAGCCTTGAACTACCTCTTGGAATCCATGAAGAAGATGTCATTATGAAGTGGTTAGACATTTTTTTATCAACCTATGTCCAAAATCTGTGGTCCAAATTGTGACCTCTATATTGAAATTGTTCCAGATTTGAGCCAATTTTTATCTCACCAACCTAAGGGAAAGTCCACAAGAAAGCTAAACTTGCCAATACTGCAGCGTAGATCCAAGGGGGAGGCTTTGGCACCCGTGAAAGTCAAGCCCACCAAGTTGAGTGAAGCTGATCCAGTTGGTCAGGTCAGAACCTGTCTCTCCATTGCTCCCTCAACCCCACTTCCCCTAACAAGACCCTGGTAGGGCAGTCTTGCTTCTCACACACCATCACCATGACCACCACCAGCAGTC
>JAJEJO010001062.1:17684-36477 GCA_020662805.1 Glaucomys volans
TTTTTTTTTTTTTTTTTTTTTTTTTTTTGCGGTGCTGGGGATTGAACTCAGGGCCTTGTGCATGCAAGGCAAGCACTCTACCAACTGAGCCACATCCCCAGCCCCTGTATCTGGTCTTGTAGGAACTTCTGTAGGCAATTTAGCAGACATGGCCCTTATTGAATCAAAGGGCTCTGGAAACACTGACATTCCAATATCCCAGGGGTGGTCTCCAACTTCCCAGACTCTGATTCCTTTCCTTGATTTGACCAGATTCCCTATTTCTACACTAACTGCCTGCCCCAATTCTGACTTCATTTCCCCCTATTCTTTAGGAATTCCTTAATGCTGTAAGGAAAGGGGGAGACGACTGCTCTGGCTGCTTCAAGCTGGAAGCGGGCAGCATGGGGCAAGCAGTTTGGAATTCTCTTTTAGAAATCTGGTCAATCGAGGGATCCAGGGTAGAAGTCTGGTTGGCATACTGAAATTTCTACAGATCAAATGATTGAATATTTTGGATTTGCCTCAAACCAATACAAAGCGGAAGAGGATTGAAACAAGATTGGTCATGGGTTGACCATTGTTGAAGTGAATGGGCCTATAGGAGTTCATTATACATGCTCTATATTTGTATATGTTTGAAATTTTCCTTTAGAAAAGGCCTCGTTTGTATAAGATGATGAAGCAGATTGCTGGACTCATAACTGAATTTCAATGAGTGTGCAGGTATTATGTAAGTTGAGGAAAAGCCCTCAAGCCCAGTTGGTGTGGACTTGAAACGTCAAAAGGATGACATCATGAATGTTAATACCTTTGCCTTAAAACTTCCAAATTCTCATGGTGCATCTTAGAAAAGAAAGTAAGTGTATAAGGAGCTAGAGGAAGAGATTGGAGTAATGGACAGGTGAAAGAGAAATAATATGCATCGACTTGGGGTCAAGTCAGTTAAGCATGATTCTTGCCTTGCCTCCAGCTCTTCTTCAGCCCTGGAAGGTACCAGGGCCTTCTTGTGCTAGACTAAGGATAGGGATGGGACTTCAGAGATACTGGAACTCAGAATCATATTGCCATGGTATTTGCTTTCCATATTTAGTATTAAGACTTCACAGTGAACGTTGTTTCTGTAAACATTGTTTCTTCATTCCGTAATAAAGAATTGAGATGTCAAAAACCATGGGAAATTAGGAATAGGAGATAGGAATCGGAGGAGATAATAAAAGGTATTCATTAAGGGTTGTTGTCAAGGATACTATTACCACATTCAGTCAGCTATATACATGGATCTTCTTGTTGCTGTTGTTCTTTGAGATGGGGTCTTGCTATGTTGCCCAGGCTGGCTTCCAACTTGGTATCCTCCTGCCTCAGTAATCCCAAGTTGGAATTAGAGTAACTAGGAGTACAGTCACAAGTTACCATGCCTGGCTTCACATGGACTATTTTTATTCTAATTATTCTTTACAGTTTCTATTCAAGATGCCTTTTTTTTGCAGGGGGTGGGTGCTCAGGATTGAACCCTGGGCCTTGTGCATGTGAGGCAAGCACTCTACCAACTGAACTATGTCCCCAGCCCTATTTAAGGTGACATTTAAAAGCCAAACTACCTTTTCTTATATACATTATCTTGCTTTTCAGGTCTGACACTCTCTTTGATGGTAAGACAACTGATTCCTCCTCTCAATGTCGCTTACACAGCTTTCTGTTCTTCTGTAATTTATGTAATTTTTGGATCATGTCATCAAATGTCCATTGGTGAGTTCAGTACTGGAACCACAGGAGGTAGATGAAGTTTCTACCTCAATCTTTCACTTGTTGCTAAGAAATCTGATTTAAAGTTATCTTTAAGATAAAAAAGAGGCAGAAGATAAATACATGGTTCATATGGTTAGTACTCAGATTACAAAAATAAATGCTTGTCCTAGTGCGTCATTACTAATGTCAGCACCAGAAAAACAGGCCACCAAGATGCTTCCCAAAGGAATTAAATGGCAGAGGTATTTCCTTGGTGAAATTACCATATCTTAGAATCTGTCTGCCTACAACCCAAACACCCCAAAATGATTCTGCTAATACTCCAACCTTTAGCTGGACCTATAATAGCCCAATTCCATGGGCTAATTTATAACAGAGCCAGTCAGCTTATGAACTTAAAAATGAGAAAATTCTGTCCTGGTAATCAAAACACTCAAGTCCACAGATAAGCGCTTTCCTTGTCTGAGTCAAAAGTCCATCTACTGATATATAATTAGAAATGACTGTCACAGGGACTAGAATAGTTAAAGGTCACATAATCAGTACATTTACTTAACCTAGATAACCCTAAATCAAATAACAAAATGAGAACATTCGCTCTGTGAGGTGCCTTTTCCTGGGCTTCCCCCTTGCATAACTGATCTAGTTACAAACATCGAACATTCTGATTGACACATCCTTTCTCCAGATATGTTTGTATATTCTATTGGTTACTATCCTGCTCTTTTAGATGTGGAAGGTTACTCTGGCTTTTTAAATGGCAATATTTTGTACTTTTCTTTTTCTTTTTCTTTTTTTTTTTTTTTTGAAACCAGGGATTAAACTCAGGGACACTCAGCCACTGAGCCACATCCCCAGCCCTATTTTGTATTTTATTTAGAGGCAGGGTCTCACTGAGTTGCTTAGGGCCTCGCTAAATTGCTGAGGCTGACTCAGCCTCCCAAGTCACTTGGATTACAGGCGTGCACCACCGCGCCCGGCTATTTTGTGCTTTTCTTAATTAAGTCCATTATGTGTTGATTTTTATATTCGAATACTATTCCCAAGTTCTTGGGGCACGTCACAATCATTTCCAAATTCTGACAGCAAGAGCTGTTACAATTTAGGCAATGTTAAAGGTAAGATTTGCCTTTGCTCCCATACGCATGTATATCAATATGAGGATGAAATGAAACACTGTTTGAAACAGGTTTAGCACTATGTTGTCTTGCAAATAGTAAAACCTCCAGAAGTATTGGGTACTGAGCCAGGTGCAGTGGCATGCACCTGTAGTCCCAGCTGCTTGGGAATATCACTTGAGCCCATGAGTTTGAGACCAGCTGGAACAACCTAGCAAGACTTCATCTCCACTTCAAAAAAAAAAAAAAAGTGGGCTATTATTTTTCTTATTATTATTCTTGTAGCTTTGTTTTATGATCCTTTCATGCCATTTTACTTTTAAATATCTCTAAGTGCAGGTACAGTGACTGAGCCCAAAATTCATTTCCAATCTATTTCTTTTTGACTCCCACCCCATATGCCCATGATATAAATACCTGGACCACCAGCATCTAAATCCTGTGAGTTGGTGACAGTATGTGGAGTCACTATTTTCTTCCCTGATCTTTCTATGGACACTTTCAAATAAGAAAATTTCTTCGGATCAAAGACAATACAAAATAATCAGACCAAACCTTACCTTTGTCAGTATCTGTCAGTTTACCTGGACATGAAATCTCACCTTCTGTCTGACATCTTCTCCTGTAGGTCCCTTCTTCCTTGTGAGTGCTCTGATGATCAACGTCCTGAAGGAGAGACCATTCAACTATGGTCATCTGGTCATGGGAACTTTCCTCAAGGATGACTTCACTTCCCCCTACTTCTATATCGACTATAACAGATCCTTAAATGTGGTGCAAACCACAACTTTTCTGACTGGGATTTTTCAGGTAGGAATGGAGTCTCTGAATCCCTGAAAAAGAAATAAGTAAAGTAGAAATAGACCCCTTCTTTTAACTGCTCTGTGGCCCATGGTGATGTATCTGCAACTTCAGTGATTTCTTTGTGGAGACCTTGTGGAATGTGTGGATAGGCTGTCTCCTCAATGATGAAACTTCTTCTGAAATAATCTACCACTAATTTAGGAAAAGATACTGAACTTTCACATCAATTCTTTCTCCTCTAGGACAAAGAAGGGTTTTAGGGTCTAGAGTGACATTCCTGACTTTTTTTTTTTTTTTTTTTTTTGCAATGTTGGGGATTGAACCCAGGGCCTTGTGCTTGCAAGGCAAGCACTCTACCAACTGAGTTTTATTCCCAGCCCCTGATTTATTTTTTAAAAAATTATTCTATATTCTTTCATCAAGAATAGCATTCTTGCCGGGCACTATGGCGCATGCCTGTAATCCCAGCACTTGGAAGGCTGAGGCAGGAGGATCGCGAGTTCAAAGCCAGCCTCAGCAACTTAGCAAGGCCCTAAGCAACTCAGGGAGATCCTGTCTCTAAATAAAATACAAAAATAGGGCTGGGATGTGGCTCAGTGGTGGAGTGCCCCTGGATTCAATCCCTAGTACCAAAAAAAAAAAAAAAATAGCATTTTTTGTTGTTGCGGTGCTGGGGATTGAACCCAGGGCCTTGTGCTTCTGAGGCAAGCACTCTACCAACTGAGCTATATCCCCAGCCCAAGAATAGCATTCTTGATATGCTGGGGTTATGGGCTTAGTGGTAGAGCACTTGCCTAGCACATGTGAGGCACTGGGTTCAATCCTCAGCACCACATAAAACATAAATAAATAAAATAAAGGTATTGTGTCCATCTGCAACTAAAAATATGCATATATAAAAAAGAATAGCATTCCTGCTGGGTGTGGTGATGCATGTCTATAATCCCAGCACTTGGGAGGCTGAGGCAGGAGGATCTCTACTTCAAAGGCAGCCTCAGCAACTTAGTGAGGCCCTAAGCAACTCAGTGAGACCCTGTCTCTAAGTAAAAGATAAAAACAGGCTGGGGATGTGGCTCAATGATCAAGTGCCCCTGGGTTCAATCCTCAGTTTAAAAAAAAAAAGGAAAGAAAAAAAAGAATATCACATAGGCTCACAAGTCATATTTTTGGTAGTTTTTTTAATTTCCTCTGAGAGTCTTCCACCTAATACTTCACCTACTGAACTCAAGTTACATCTTCCGGCTTTCTTTCTCTTTCTTCTCTACCAACCCACTCTCTAGTTGGTTTTTACTGATCTCCGCGGGGACTATCTCTCTTTAGGTAAGGATTTATTAGGTGCCTACAAAGATAGGCTGTCCCAGTGGGCAGAATCCAGCTCTGACACTCATGTGCCATACAAACTTTGGTAAATTATTTTACCTCTGTGGGTGAAACTGAGGTGGGAATAATATTTGTTTTGCAGGGTTCTTGTGAAGACTAAGTGCAAAAATGCATGTACTTATCCTAGAACCTTTTACATAGTAAACATCAATAAGTTATAAATATTGGGTGCAGAGATTTGGAACTGTAACAGAGACTGAAGTTCAAAAAATATAAGCCAGGCATGGTGGCACATTCCTGTAGTCCCAGCTATTCAGGAGGCTGAGGCAAGAGAATCTCCAGAGCCCAGGCATTCAGGTCTAGCCTGGGCAACATACACCATCTTGTTAATTAAATGAATAAATAAATAGGAAAACAGAATCAAATACCTAAAGAAATGATAGCTGTATACTCCCCAAATTTATAAATATAAAGCTACAGATTCAAGAGGCTGAGAAAAATTTAAATAGGAAAACCCAAAATCCACACTGAAATAAGTCATAGACTTCTGAAAACTAAAGACAAAGGGGAATAAAACCTTGAAAGCAGCAAGATAACCAGTATTTTATGTACAAGGGGAAAGCCATACAACTGACAGCGGATTTCTTACCAGAAAACATGGAGGCAAGAAGAAAAAGGCAAAAATTTTCTCCAGTGCTGAAAGAAAATAACAGTCAATCCAAAATCCTATACCCAGTGAAAATATCCTTTAGCAGTGAAGGGGAAATTGAGATTTTTTCTTCTTCTTTTTTTTTTTTTTTTTGCGGTGCTGGGGATTGAACCCAGGGCCTTGTGCTTATAAGGCAGGCACTCTACCAACTGAGCTATATCCCCAGCCCTAAAGTGAGATATTTTGAGATGAAGAAAAACTAAGAGAATTTTTTACCAGCAGACCTACCTAGAAGAACAGCTAAAGGAAGTTCTTGAAACAGAAAGAAAAGATACAAGAAGGAATTTTGGAATATCAGGGAGAAAGAAAGAACTACAGAAAGAGTAAGAATATGAATAAATATGATGGAATTCGCATATCCTCTTGGGTTTGCAAAATTATTTAATAACTGAAGCAAAATTATGATACTATCTGATGTGTTTCAAAATGTATTAGAGGAAATGGGGCTGGGGCAGTGGCTCAGTGGTAGAGCGCTTGCCTAGCATGTGTGAGGCACTGGGTTCGATTCTCAGCACCACATACAAATAAGTAAATAAAGTTTCATCAACAACTAATAAAAATATTTTTAAAAAATGTATTAGAGGAAATGTTTAGAATAATTCTATTATAAGCAGAAATAAAGAAAGGTAAGTTTTGGTGGCTGCAGTTGTGGCTCAGAGGTAGAGCACTTGCCTAGCATGTATGGGGCACTGGGTTCAATCCTCAGAGCCACAGAAAAATAGATAAATAAAATAAAGGTATTGTGTCCATCTACAACTAAAAACAAAACAAAGAAAGGTAAGTTTTCTATACTTTACTCAAACTGATAAAATGTTGACACCAGTGTACTGGTACATATATAATGTAATACCTAGGACAACTCTAGCAAGCTATACAAAGGTACACACTCAAAAGTACTAAAGGTAAACCAAAGTGAAATTCTAAAAAAAAAATGCTTAAGAGATAACAGCTAAATACACATTCTTTTCAATGACCCACAGAGCATGTACCAAGATAGACTAATACCTGGTGATAAAACAAACTTTAATACATTTAAAAGAATTTAACCCAGACAGAGAGTATTCTCTGACCACAGTGTAATCAAGCAAGAACTAGGCAACAAAAAGATAACATGAAAATCTCCAATCCTTTGGAAATTGAACAGCATTCTTATAAATAATCCTTGGATCACAGAAAAAAGCTCAAGGGAAATTTTAAAAATATATTGAAGTGAATTAAATATTTTATCAATTTTGATCGAAATCAAAAAATTTATCACTGGGGAAATTCATAGCACTGAAATACAATAGAAGAACGGAAAAGTCTCACTAATCTAAGCTCCAACCTCAAGAACCTAGAGTAAATTAAACCTAAAACAGACAAAAGGCAAAAAGGTAAAAAAGAGTAAAAATCAATGAGTGTTTACATAACATGTGACTCCATGTATGTAGCATTCTTGAAGTGATGAAATTATAGAAATGAACAGATTAGTGGTTTCTTGGGGTTAATATGGGGGTGAGAGGGAAATGGAGACAGCCATAAGATGGCATCAGGAGGGATCCTTGCAATGATAGAATTATTCTGTATCTTGGCCATATCAATGTTAATATCATGGTTGTGGTACTGTTTTACAAGATATTATCATTGGGAAAAACTGGATAAAGAGTATATGGATCTCTCTGTATTGTTTCTTTTTTTTTTTCTTTTTTTTTTTTTTGGATCCAGGGATTGAACTCAGGGACACTTGGCCACTGAGCCACATCCCCAGCCCTATTTTGTATTTTATTTAGAGACAGGGTCTCACTGAGTTGCTAAGGGCCTCGCTAAATTGCTGAGGCTGGCTTTGAACTCGCGATCCTCCTGACTCAGCCTCCCAAGTCGCTTGGATTACAGGCGTGCGCCACCGCGCCCGGCTGTATTGTTTCTTAATACTGCATGTCAATCTAACATTTAATTTAAAAATGGAAGTCTGAACTAGATAATAGCTAACATTTATTGCCACTCACTGTTCTCAGCATTGTACATGTACTACTTCATTTGATCCTCATGGCAACGCTCTTTATGAAGGTAGATATTGCAGTGGTCCTTGTTTTACAGACTCCAAGGCAGGGAGAAGGTAAGTAGATTGCTCAAGGACACGTAGACTCAAGTTACCAAACTAAAAATCAGTCTCTGCTTTCAGTGCTCCAGGTAATGTTAAAGTGCAAAATAGTATCTGTAAAAGTGGAGAATTCAGTGCCAGAAGAGCCAGTGCCAGCAAAGTGAAAGAATAACCTTTAAGTAGGAGTTTTCTTTCTTTTTTTTTTTTTTGAACCGGGGATTGAACTCAGGGGCACTCGGCCACTGAGCCACATCCCCAGCCCTGTTTTGTATTTTGTTTAGAGACAGGGTCTCACTGAGTTGCTTAGGGCCTCACTAAGTTGCTGAGGCTGGCTTTGAACTCACGATCCTCCTGCCTCAGCCTCCCAAGTCACTGGGATTACGGGTGTGCGCCACCGCACCCGGCTTTAGTTGGACTTTTCTGGGAAGGAAAAAACTTATATATTGAGCCCCTTCACACACTCTTTAAAAAATTCTTTCTATAAAATGGCACATAAAGTTTTGTCTCATAGGCTGATTCCGACTGGTTGATAATGGCTGCCTGGAATAGTATGCCAACACTGAACCTGATGCCAATCACAGTGGGCAAGAAAGAATCCTAGGTTGATGGTGGACATTTGCCATTTACGAGGTAGAAAGAAAGAATGGCATGAAAATGAGTGCCGAGTATTTGTATCTGTTGTTATTTTCATATTTAAGCAAGGTGTTGGACTTGTGTTATGTGATCGAATCCATGTCTCTCTGTATTTAGTATTTTTTTCTAGCTCTGCTTTTTTTATTTGTTCTTTTTGGCTATATGTGACAGTAGAATGTATTTTGACATATTATACCTTCATGGAGTATAACTTCTCATTCTTGTGGTTGTACACTATGTGGATGTATTTAGTATTATTCATGTTTTATAAATGACAAAATCAAGGTTCAGGGAGTTAACCTGTCCACACTTAGTGAGTTGGCAGAACCAGGATTGAAGCCAGGTTTTCCAGACCCAAGAACCACGCTGTTTTCACTAAACTCCTAAGGAAGAGGAATTTGTGGGCTCTTGAAAGAGATAGTGAGCTGGGCGCAGTGGCGCACGCCTGTAATCCCAGCACTTGGGAGGCTGAGGCAGGAGGATCGCGAGTTCAAAGCCAGCCTCAGCAATTTAGCGAGGCCCTAAGCAACTCAGTGAGAACCTGTCTCTAAATAAAATACAAAATAGGGCTGGGGATGTGGCTCAGTGGTGGAGTGCCTCAGGGTTCAACCCCAGGGTTCAAAAAAAAAAAAAAAAAAGAAAGAAAGAAAAAGAAATAGTGAACCTGTATTGGCAGGAATGGCAAAACAGAGGGGTTGCTACATAAGCACAGAGGTGGCGATCAGCCAACCACACCCACAACAGGAAGCAGTTTGGTCTGCCTGAATTTAGTAAGAGTGTATTGGGCAGTAATGGCAGATCAAGGGAGATGGGGTAGGCTGATTAAGTTTTGAAACAAAATTGCAGGAGGATTGGGAATGTAGCTCAGTTGGTAAAGTACTTGCCTCACATGCATAAAGGCCCTGGGTTCAATCCCCAGCACCACAAGAAAAAAAAAAACTGAAGGATTTATTATTTGAAGTTTGTTTTCTGAGAGCTCTAGTGCAGTGGAGGGAAGTGGTGACAGTAGTAGGCTTTTAGACTTCCATTTTGTTCTTTCTTCACCTTTTTCCTGATAGTTTTTGTGAGGCTGTGTTCTTAACCTACCCTGTTATGGAGATTTGGGTTGTACCCTGTATGCACCCATTTTATAATTTTGGTTTTTTTTTAATTATAAAAAATGGACATATATATTGAAAAACCTCAGAGTAAAAAAAATGTATAAATTATAAAACGTTATCCCCAATCTCTAATTTCATTCCCTGAATTTTAATAGTTTGGTGTTATCCCTGGAGATCTTTTGTGTATATGTATCTAATTATGTTATATAACATATATTTTATCATATATATCATGATATCACATATATATATGTATACACACACACACACACACACATTTAAAACACAGGTTAAGTATTCCTTTTCTGAAATGCTCAGGACCAGAGTGTTTTGGATTTCAGATTTTTTCAGATTTTTGAATTATTTGCCTATACATAAGGAGATATCTCGGGAATAGGATCTAAGTCCAAACATGGAAGTCATTTATGTTTCATATATACCTCATTCATATATCCTGAAGGTGAAATTTATACAATGTTTTTAGTGTGCTCCCACTTTGCAGTTCATCACATCAGGTCAGGTGTGGAATTTTCCACTTGTGGCATCTTGTTGGCACTCAAAAACTTGGATTTTGGAGCATTGTGGATTTATTTTGGGATTAGGGATACTTAATCTGCATTATATCTTACTCGTGTCTTCAGCATCATATGTATCCTGAAGATGTAAATAAATTGAGTTTAGTCATTCTTGGTGAAGGCAAGAGTCCAAGGCCAAGGAGTTTGAGCCGGATTCCAGTTTATTGCCCTTTCCTCTGTGAGAAGCTGCATTCCTCACAGGGATGCTCACATCTGAAAAGGTTCTGAAGCGAGGCCTTTGAAAGGTGAAGGCTTATTGCGACACCTCGTCAGCGTTTCCTTCTTGTCAACCTAGAGGGCAGTAGATTCTCGGGCAAGAGCCTGAGAGCGGACTGTGCTCTGGAAGAAGGAAGAGAGGAGTGTGGCCCAGTGCCCCTTGGGTGTTTCTACCAACACGCGGGCCCAGCCTATTTCATGGATTTCCATTCACTGGTGAAAGCAAGACAGAAAAGTTCTCGGAGGGGGCTACCTTAACTTTTTTGTTGGGAACTCTTCTTCCTGATAAGGGGTCACGAGGGCCCTTGGAGAGGGCCTTTGGTGCCATTTCTGTTTTGCTGACACTCTGCCCCTTTCTGGCTTTCTTTTCCCATCTGAACCCCCTGCAGCTATCAATGGGCCTGCTTGGTGCAGGCTTTCTGGCCACTTACCTTCCGGAGGCTGTGATCAGTGCTTACCTGGCTGCTGTCGCTCTGCACATCATGCTGTCCGAGCTGACTTGTGTCTTAGGGATTGTAATTAGCTTCCACGCTGGTCCCATCTCCTTCTTCTACGTGAGTAATTTCACCCCTCACCTAGCTCCTGGCTTCCAAAGAGAAGTCAACCAAGAAGAGAGACTCCTGCCTCTCCCAAAAGGAGATGCAGCTGAGAGGCAGCTCAGTCAAGGAAGCCTTAGAAATACTCTCATCTCTTGTAGATTTAGTGTCTTGGTTAACTGCAAAAGTCAGTCAGACCATGTTCTCAGTTGCAATAACCATTTTAGCCTAGCCTTTTAAACTAACACAATTTACATTAAAATTTGAACTTTAAATTACTAATGTATCTATCATAGTTCTCCCCATTACATACCTCATAACAGACCTATCCTAAAACATTTGCAGAATATAAACTACTAAATGGTCCATGAATGTCAGAAAGAAATAGAGGCTCAGTCAAAGAATGCACATGGCTTGGGAAAATTAAGAATGAATAGACTAATAAATAGAACTCCTAGGTCCTTTTTGTTACACTGAAATATAAAGTATATTATCACCTTATGGAAGTATCCTGTCTCTTTTTTTTATTTTTTTCATTTTTCATTTTTTTATTTTAGTTCATTGTACACAAATGGAGTACAACTGTCATTTTTCTGGTTGTACACAAAGTAGAATCATACAATTTGCCTATTTGTACATATACATAGGGTAAAGATGTTTGTCTCATTCTATTATCTTTCCTTCCCCGCCCCCTCCCCACCCCTCATTTTCTCTATACAATCCATTCCTTCTCCATTCTTCCTGTACTCCTCCTACCCCCGCTATGTGTCATCAACTATGTAAAAGAGAAATCATTCGGCCTTTGGTTTTTTGGGTGGGATTGGCTTATTTCACTTAACATGATCTTCTCCAATTCCATCCATTTACCTGCAAATGTCATAATTTTATTATTTTTTATGGCTAAATAATATTCCATTGTGTATATGTACCACAGTTTATCCATCTATTTATCCTGTCTCTTTTAATATCTTTTTTTTTTTCGAGGTACCAGGGCCTTGTACATATTAGTCTCCACCAACTGAGTTACATCCCCAGTTCTTTTACTATCTCTTGTTTAATTTTTAAAAAATACATATCAGCTCCCAGCCCCCACTCTTGTGCCCACTGTCCTAGTAATGCTCATAAGAACCTTGCTGGCCAACAACACTGCCTAAGGACTTGCTTTGTAACTAATCTGGGGGGCGTGGGGAGTGTCCTTTTCTAGATGTAGGCAATGGGTATATCTTTTTCTAAGCCTCTGTAATTTTGTTTTCTTTCAGAACATAGTGAACTACTGTATAGGTCTCCCCAAAGCTAATTCCACCAGCATTCTACTGTTTCTAACTACTGTTGTTGCTCTGAGAATCAACAAATGTATCAAATTTTCTTTCAATCAATATCCTATCAACTGTCCAGTGGAATTATTTCTGGTAGGTGTTTTTGATGTCCTGATTTCATGGTTCAGATCATTTTAAATACCTACTCTTTAAAATAAATAAAAAGTAAGTAGCTCAGGAAGGCAAAGGTTCATAGAGGATTGTAAAAATAAGAATAAAGAAGAAACAATCAGGGGCTGGGATTGTAGCTCAGTGGTAGAGCACTCGCCTAGCATGTGTGAGGCACAGGGTTTGATCCTCAGCACCATATAAAAATAAATAAATAAAATAAAGGTATTGTAACCATCTACAACTAAAAACATTTTTTTAAAAAGCATAGTGAGATCTCTTTTATTTGCCTATCATTTTTTTGGAATATAAATATTTTCAGATACTTAAATATATCAAATTTTCTTTTACAGTATGTGGATTTTAAGTCATGATTAAGAAATTCTTCCCATTCCTAGGTTATGAGGGAATTCACGCATTTCTTTTTAACCTTGGTAGATTTTCAGTTTTTATATTTAGATCACTGATCCGTTGTAGTGTGTTCTTGCCTAAGAAATGGAGTTTGAATTTCTTTTTAGCTCTTTCTAATTGACTAGCAGGTTGTTCCTGCATTAGTTATTGGAAAGTTCATCTTCCCACCTGTGGTTTGAAATGCATGCTTTATCACATATTAAACATCCATGTGTGAAAAGAAAATGTTGAATTGTGTCAAAGCCAAATACACACTTAGTTTTAAATATATGACAATATTGGTAAAAATGCTTATTTTCTTTTTAAAAACATTTTTTACTTGGGCATAGTTGAGAAATAAAAATTGTACACATTTACTGTATACAACATGTTTTGAAATAGTTAAAGCAAGTTGATTAAAATACCTATCACCTCATGCAGATATCATTTTGTTGTTTGTGAGAACATTTAAGATCTATTGTCTTAGCAATTTTCAAGCGCATATTATGATTAACTATAGCCACCATACTGTACAATAGATCTCCCCTAGAAATACATATTTTCAAAGTACTTTTGGCTGGGCGTGATGGTGCACACCTGTAATCCCAGCAACTAGGGAGAGTGAGGCCGGAGGATTGCAAGTTTAAGTTCACCCTTAGCAACCTAGTGACACCTATCAAAAACAAAACAAAACAAAAAACCCCGCAGGCTGGGGATGTTGCTCAGTGGTAGAATGGCCCTGGGGCTCTGGATTAAATCCCCACTACCACACACACACACACACACCCACACACACACACACATAATGATAATGATAATAACATTTTTAAAATATTCTTTTGCCTCATAACATTTTTAAAATAGGGGTTTTTTTTTTCCCTATGAAAGTAATATAGGTTCATTCTAGAAATTTTGAAAAACACATAAAGGTTTTAAAAAGCAGGGGGAAGAAATTCCTATGGTTGTACAGCTCAAAGTCACCTACTATTGATACTTTTGTATTTTCAGTTAACTCCCTTATTGTTGGAGTATAGGCTGGTTATGTTTGTTTGAAATAATAAGGGAGTTCGTGAATTTTCCCATATTCTATGCAGAAGTTTTGTTTCTATTTTCATACAGTTGCAATCACAGTGTTTTTTAGCTTCTTTCATTTGCACAATACAACGGTAATGAAAGTGGGGGTGGATGAGATTATGGTTTTGCCTGATCCATGTGACTAGTAAATAGCAGAGCTGGGGATCCCTGCTGTCCAATGACAAGGTTGCTTGCTTCTTTCTTTAAATTTGCAAATAAGATTTATCTTTTGTAGTTATATAATTAACATTTCTACTATGATTAAGACATTTTCATAAATAAGGCTCAGGTTTTTAAAGTCAGCATTTCTCACATGGGGATTGCTGTCCCTGAGAATTATTTTCCTCCTAAGTAACATTCTGTGGCAGAGACACAAAGTTCACCAAGTATCCACATGCCCCTTGCATTTCCCAGTTGTCATCCTTGGGGGCTTCATCTGATCATAGCATCACAGGTAAGCCAATTGCTACCCTGCTCTGTGTCTGGTTGAACTCTTGGAGCAAATCCTGGGAAAAAGAATTAAGTATTGGGAGGGAGAAGGGAATAAATCAACAATGTAATTATTATTTTAAAACTTGGTGCTTAGCATGCCTGAGGCCCTGGGTTCCCTCTCCACCACCACAAACAAACACGGCATTGAGTTTTCTTGCCTCTGATTTATTTGCTTTGATGTGAGATCTTTATGAGGCGCTTCAGCTACTAGATTGTCTACTTTCCCTAAATTGAAAGTTAGGGACTAAAGAGAACTGCAGTTTTTACAACAGGATTGGGGGTGGGGCAGAGAACAGATAATTACTTTGCTAAAGACCTTTTTCTTTATGCTATCAAATGCTGCTTCTTATTATTAAGGGTAGACATTTGATTCTCACTGACATGCCCCAACAATTCCTTAGAAGACTTAACTAAGTTAGTACAACATTCCTGGATCTAAGAACTTTTTTTTTTTTGTGGTGCTGGGGATTGAACCCAGGGCCTTGTGCTTGCAAGGCAAGCACTGTACCAACTGAGCTATATCCCCAGCCCTGGGTCTAAGACGTTTTAAAAGTGAGCCCTTGATATAGCCATTATCTGGCAACAAGTTGATATTGATGTAGATATTTCAAGTTGGTGGGAGAGATAAATAAGTCCATGGTATCCGTTTGTTCCCATCATTGTGTCAGAGATCAAGGCTGACCTTGCTTTGGCTACTATGTTAAAAGGAGTTTAAAAGAATCAAAAGAAGCAGGAAGGACCTCTGCCTTCCCTGTAAAACAGGTCATGCCTCCATCTACAGAGCAGAGACTTCTACATTTCTTGCCCTGCCAGAGGCCCTGAGCATCTCTGTTACTAGAAGCAATGTATGATGTTTAATCCTATGCTTTTTTTTTTTTAAACCCCTTACAGATTCTTGGCTTCACTGTATTAGCTCACAAGATAAACATGGTCACAGAAACCAGCGCTAACTTCATTGACATGATTCCATATAGGTCAGTAATTCTATTTTTCAGGACTGCTTCCCCTTTTCTGATACCCTCTCTTAGCCGCTGACCACACTGTCTTATTGATATTCTCTACAAACAGTATCTGACCACAGTCAGACTCATTAGAGCTGAAGAGGGTTAGGATGACTCTCTTGTTCTGTCTCTGGTCAGCCTCTGTTTCTCCTCTCATGGCTGAGTCAATTCCCTCACCCAACCAACCTGCTGAATGCCAGAGAGTCTCATATTTTTTTCAATAGGTATTGCAAGTCTCCTCAACCACTGTTCCTGTCAGATTAACTCTCAAGGGTGGACAGGTAGTGCCTCTGTTTTTCCAGCCTCTCTTCTTGGGCTCCATATCCAGGAGAGAAATGTGTCTTCTGCCTTCACTCACTTAAGACTTAACCTGTGTTGTTGACCGATATTATTTTCTTTTCTTTCTTCTTTCTTTTTTGGTACTGGGGATTGAACCCAGGGGCACTCCACCACTGAGCCACATCCCCAGCCCTATTTTGTATTTTTTATTTAGAGACAGGGTCTCACTGAGTTGCTTAGGGCCTCACTAAGTTGCTGAGGCTGGCTTTGAACTCGCGATCCTCCTGCCTCAGCCTCCCAAGTGCTGGGATTATAGGCGTGTGCCACCGCGCCTGGCTTGGATCTGTTTTTTAAAAATGCTTCCTCCAAAATCACCAGATTTCTCTTTCTTCTTTAATCAGTGAAATATCTTTAGAATGTTAGATCAAGATTGCATTGGGATAAGCCCCGTTTGGTTCTAGTGTATTATCAACTATGATGATTTGCTAAAATAGTAAGAACTTTTGCATTTATATTCATGAGAAATATTGGTCTGAAGCTTTCTTGTAGCATGTGTCTGGTTTTAATATCAGAGTATGTTGACATTATAGAAGGATTTGAAAAGTGTTCCCTCATTTTCAGTTTTTGGAAGTACTACTCTAAAATTGGCATTATTTCTTCCTTAAATATTTGGTAAAACATACCGTGAAGATATTTGGGCTTGGAATTTTCACTGTGGGATGCTTCATAAAAAACTATAATTCAAATTTTAATGTACTACTTATTTAAAAAACTGTTATTGAATTATGTAATTATCTGATTCAGGTTTTCTACTTCTTGAGACTACTTTGTTAGTTTTGGTCATTCAAAGAATTTGTCCATTTAGTCTAAGTTGCCAAATATATTCGCATAAAGTCTTTTATAATATTCTCTATCTTATTTACACAACACAAAATTAACTCTTTAAAAGTGTATAGTTTAATTTTAGTATATTCTTGAAGCATCACCACTGCCTGATTTTATCACCCCCCAAAAAAAGTACCTATTAGCAATCACTTCCAATTGCTCCTCCCCAGAGCCCCTGATCATTGTTGATCTACTTTCCATCTGTGTGGATTTCCCTATTCTGGACATTTCGTATAAATGGAATCATACAGTTGGCTTTTATGTCTGGCTTCTTTCATACGGCATAATGTTTGCAAGATTCGTCCATGATGCATTATGTGTCAGTACGTTCCTATTCATGACTGAATAATATCCATCTCACAAATTCGCACATTTTGTTTATCCGTTCATCACTTGATGGACATTTCAGTCATTTCTACCTTCTGGCTATTGTAAATAGTGCTGGTATGAACATTCATGTGCATGCTTTTGTCTGAGCACCTGCTTTCAATTCTTTTGGTACATACTTAGGAATAGAATTACTGGGTCATATGGTAATTCTGTATTTAATTTGTTGAGGAATTGCCAAACTGTTTTCATTAACAGCCACACAATTTTATGTTATTACCAGCATGCAGAAGGAATCAGATTTCTCTACATCCTCACAAAACTTATTTTCTGAATTTTTAAAATTTTATTATCCTAGCAGTTTTGAAGTGGTATATCACTCTGGCTTTGATTTGCATCTCCCTAATGACTAATTGTGTTTAACATCTCTTAATGTACTCATTAGTCATTTGTATATCTTCTTTGCAGAAATTGCTATTTGAGTCCTTGACTATTTTTAATTGGGTTGCTTGTCTCTTTAATGTTGAGTTGTAAAAGTTCTTCCTTTATTCTGGACACCAGAGCTTTAGCAGCTATTTGATTTGCAAGTATTTTCTTCCATTCTGTAAGTTGTCTTTTCATTTTATTGGTACTTTGTGTTTTTTGTTTGTTTGTTTGTTTGTTTGTTTTTTTGAACCAGGGATTGAACTCAGGGACACTCGGCCACTGAGCCACATCCCCAGACCTATTTTGTATTTTATTTAGAGACAGGGTCTCACTGAGTTGCTTAGGGCCTCGCTAAGTTGCTGAGGCTGGCTTTGAACTCGCGATCCTCCTGTCTCAGCCTCCCAAGTCGCTTGGATTACAGGCGTGCGCCACCACGCCCGGCCACACTTTGAAGCATAAAAGTTTTCAGTTTTGATAAAGTTCAGTTTATTTCTTTTTTTTTTATCACTTGTGCTTCTGATTTGAGGTCATGAAGATATGTTCCTCAGTTTTCCTCTGAGAGTCTTATGGTTTTAGCTTTTTAATTTAGGTGTTTGGTCTTTTTTGAGTTAATTACTGTATATGTTGTGTAGTAGGAGTCTAACTGCATTTTTTTGCATGTGAATACTCTTGTCCCAGCTTCATTTGGGTTTATTTCTGAACTCTCCATTCTGATCCACTCATCTATATGTCTACCCTTATGATAGTCTTGATTGCTGTAAGTTGTTTGTAGAAAGTTTTTTGAAATCAGAAAGTACAAGTCCTCCTCCTTGGTCCTTCTTTTTCAAAATCACATTGGCTTTCAGGGTTCTTGTAATTTCATGTGAGTTTTAGAGTTGGCTTCTCCATTTCTGCAAAAAGAGCCAATGAGAATTTAATAGGATTGCACTGAATCCATAAATCACTTTGAAGCTTTTACTGGCCAAAGACATCAAATATGTTTAAAATGTGAATATGTAAAAATTCTGCATCAAGCCGGGCGCGGTGGCACACGCCTATAATCCCAGCACTTGGGAGGCTGAGGCAGGAGGATTGCAAGTTCAAAGCCAGCTTCAGCAACTTAGCAAGGCCCTAAGCACCTTAGTGAGACCCTGTCTCTAAATAAAATACAAAATAGGGCTGGGGGATGTGGCTCAGTGGTGGAGTGCCCCTGAGTTCAATCCCCAGTACCAAAAAAAAAAAAAAAAAAAAAAAAAAATTCTGCATCAATAAACTCATTTTTTTACCTTTGGAAGATGTTAGGGAACCATCTCATTCTTTCAAAAATTGTAAAATTATTATGCCTTTTCTGTAAGAACTGCTCTTTGGAGGCATCCAAACAGTTGAAACAAGACATTTCACTTTATAGTAGTCCAGTCAATAAAGGGAGAAGGAATTCTAGAATTAGAATTATAGAATATTACTATTAAAGAGACCAGCATATTTTCTGCCAACATTGCAAAAACAAAAACAAAAAAAAAAAACAGTCATTATTTACCTCCTAACAGAACTACACCACTTATAAAGCATTTTTCCTTAAAAAAATAAATCCGGCCGGGCACGGTGGCGCACGCCTGTGATCCAAGCAACTTGGGAGGCTGAGGCAGGAGGATTGCAAGTTCAAAGCCAGCCTCAGCAACTTAGTGAGGCCCTAAGCA
>JAJEJO010001062.1:41477-57125 GCA_020662805.1 Glaucomys volans
GGTGCTGGGATTGAACCCAGGGCCTTGTGCTTTTGAGGCAAGCACTCTACCAACTGAGCTATATCCCCAGCCCTTGATAGTCTTTCTCTATGGAAATATACATCTCTTATACATAAAGGGAACTTGTATATTACCCCACAGAAACCCATTTTGCACATAATATGCTGGAAGAACAACAATATTTCAGGTAAACTTACCATCAACTATTAATTTTTTTCCTATGGGGGATGCATTCTCATACATAGCCTAGGAAAGCAATAATACAAATTAAACATTTTCCTGGCTTCCTCAAAGGGCATGCATGGAAAGGGGCTTTCCTGAGAGGGAGTCAGGTGTTTGTCTAGGAAAGCCTAGGAATTTATGACCATTCTCTCTCTGCATAAGAGGAAATGACCTAGGAGAGATTCTCTTCAGGTATTCTGAATTAATAAACTAAATGTTTGGTAAACTTGATAAGAGTGTTGACAGAAAAGATTCTAAAAGAAAACTTCCCCTAATTGCAGGCATGGGGTTTTGTAAGTCCAGTGTTTATGAGTTTTGAACTGACTAGATAAAAGTTACAACAGGAAAGCAGGAGAGAGGCAGCCCATCTTAGTTCCGCAGCATGATGGAATGGCAGAGTTATCAGAATTGGAGCCTGGGCAAACCCAGGGAATGAGTCAGGGTTCAGATGGTGGAGAAACCGTGGCAGAGGTCAAAGGCAAGCTCATGCCTCATAAGTGTAGCGAGAAGGTGGAGCCGTGGTCAGAAACTGATGTGTCAGAAGGATGGAAGCTCAATTTAATGGGGAAAGATAAAATGTCATAGTCCATAGGCAAAGATAAGATGAAGTTTGAGGTGAAAACCAGTGAAACCCAGAAGGAAGATTAGGTTGGATGAGGGCAAGGGTCTTGTTATGGTTTGGATGTGAGGTGTCCCCCAAAAGCGCACATGTGAGACAATGCAAGAAGGTTCAGAGGAGAAATGAATTGGCTGTGAGAGATTGAACCTAATCAGTGGACTGATCCCTGATGGGATTAACTGAGTGGTCACTGGAGGCAGGTGGGCTGTGGCTGGAGGGAGTGGTTCACTGGGGCCGTGGCTATGGGGTATATATTTTGAATCTGGAGAGTGGAGTCTCTCTCTCTCTGCTTCCTGATCATCATGTGAGCTGCTCCCCTACACCACCCTCTCCTGCCATGATGCTCATCCTCACCTCGAGCCCTGAGGAATGGAGCTGACCTGCTATGGACTAAGACCTCTGAAACCATGGGCCTTCAAATAAACTTTTCCTCCTTTATAATTGTGCTGGTCAAATCATTTAGTCACAGCAGTAGAAAAACTGACTAAACCAGGTCTCAAGTAAGGTTCCATTCATTTTATGCAGACTGAGTTTTGTGATCATAGAGCTTCCTCCAGACACACTGGCCAAAGAAAGAAGGAGTACAAGCTGTGTTAAAAGGAAGAATGTGGGCTGGGAATATAGCTCAGTTGGTAGAGTAGTTGTCTTGAAAGCACTAAGGCCTTGAGTTCAAACCTCAGCACTGCAAAAAAAAAAAAAAAAAAAGAAGAAGAAGAATGTTGGGCTGGGGTTGTGGCTCAGTGGTAGAGCAGTTGTCTCACATGTGTGAGGCACTGGGTTTGATCCCCACCACCCCATTAAAAAAACTTGAATAAAAGGAAGAATGTTCCATAGAAGTGTGCAAAATCTTTGGCATCAAAATGAGAGGGTTTTATGACAAGAAATGAAAATGGCAACCCCAGAGATTACTTCCACCAACTTTTTTTTTTTTTTTTTTTTTTTGGAACTGGAGACTGAACTCAACCACTGAGAACTCAGTCCACTCGGTCACTGAGCCACATCCCCAGCCCTACTTTGTGTTTGATTTAGAGACAGGATCTCACTGAGTTGCTTAGGGCCTCACTAAGTTGCTGAGGCTGGCTTCGAACTCACGATCCTCCTGCCTCAGCCTCCCAAGTGCTGGGATTATAGGTGTGTGCCACCACGCCCGGCTTCCACCAACTTTTTATGACACACACTTTGTTTATCCAGTGCCCAGATACAACATGAATTTGGGAAGGCAAGATGTACACAGTTGGAAAAAACTAAATCAAAATGCAAAGAAAATCAAGTGCAAAAGGAGCACAATTGACAAAAAAGCACCTTACGTGTTATGAGAAGGAGATTGGTGGAGGAAGTGAAACTTTCCTAGAATCCTGAAAGTGGGTTAGGATTTGTACTGATGGAAGGAAGAAGGGCTTCCATTTGACCTCAGAGCTGCCTTACAAGCAGGACTCCTGCATGTGGTGGGCTGGAAGAAGAATAGCCTTGCTGACTGCCCACATTTGAGGAATAGACCAGCCAAATTTTGGAAGAGCCTTGGCAGAGATGATGGAATTTCCAACCTCTGAGTCAGTCCATTTTTACCATTTTAGAAGGCAGCCCATGGTTCTTTTTGCTTTCTGCTGCTGCCTGTTGACCTATGTGGCACATTTCCTCCAGTGGCATCTCTCACTGCAGTGTGGTGGCCCTCTGTGGGGAAGTGTGTCCCTAGGGATGCCAGTGCACTCCCCTGATATGCCCAATTCACCTTGCTTGCTCACGTAGAGAAGGTTGTGGGCCCTGACTTCACACATTGGAGCTGCCCATGTTCCACCAGGAATTTCTAATCTAGACTGGAAAAGACCCCTGGAACTCATTTAGCCTTCTCTCTTCACAAAGTAGTGGGTGTTTGTTCTCTCTACTCCTTCCCTCTGGGAGTTTGTGATTCACTCTGCCTGAGAGTACCCCTACTTTTCAAAGTTCCTTAAGACTCCATGAAAGAGAAATTGGGGGCTGGCTCTGAATGTCCCCAAAATGACCTGCCACTGTTTTTTACTTTTTTTTTATCTGGCACAAATTCAAACTGGGTGTACATCCGCATTTCACTTCATTATTTCCCTGTCTAGAACCTATTTCCCTCCACTGTCGGAACAAAAAGCAAGGTGTGGGCAGGCCTGGCCATGGCAGAGAGGATGAGGTGAGCCCCAGGTCTGTGGCCAGATGGATTGTCTCCCACTTCATCTTCCTGCTCATCCAGTTCTGACCGCTGTGCTTCCCTGGTTTCCATGATTGTGTGCCTATCCTTTTCCCTGCTTTCCAAGGACTGGCCTTCTTGCCTTATCCCCAGCCTCCCAGAACTTCTTTAAAAATGAGTTATTATAAAAGAAAGAGAAGTGTTGTGTTTTTTGTTTTTGTACTGGGATTAATCTCAAGGCACTTGACCACTGAGCCACATCCCCATTTATTTAGAGACAGGGTCTCACTGAGTTGCTTAGCACCTAGCTTTTGCTGAGACTGGCTTTGAACTCGAAATCCTCCTGCCTCTGCCTCCCAAGTCACTGGGATTACAGGCATGTGCCATTGTGCCCAAACTCACCCTTTATTTTTTAAAAGTTTTAAATTTTGTTTTTAGTTCTACATGACATTAGAATGTATTTTGACATATCAACATACCTGGAGTATAACTTCCCATTCTTGTGGTTGTACATGATGTGGAATTACACTGGTCGTGTATTCACATAGCTCCTGGCTACATTGTGGGGTTTTTTCAGGTTGGTTGGTTTGTTTTAGTTTTAGATGGACACAATACCTTTATTTGTTTATTTAGTTTTTTTTATGTGGTTCTGGAGATCAAGCCCAGTGCCTTGCACGTTCTAGGTAAGTGCTCTACCACTGAGCCATGGTGTTCTTTTTAAAGGAAGCAAATGAAGCAGCAGAGAGAGCCTAGATCTTGGAATCAGATGGTCAGAGTGTTGGAACGAGACTCTGTTTTTCCTAGATGTGTGTGACCTTGGGCGAATTACTTTTGCTCTCTGAGACTCTAGTCCTCATTCATAAAATGGAGATAAAACCAACCTTCCAGTTATGAGAATGAAATTAGATGCTAATAGTGTCAACCATAGTGCCTGTCCCTTAAGAGATGTTCAAAAACTATAGGTTCCCAGTCCCCAGGCATATGTTCAGCAATCTGCCATCCGACTCCATGGAACCCACTGCCTATGGAGCAGTCAGTGTCTGAGAGTATGCATGTCAGTAGTGGCTGCGACTGTAGGAACTCCTATTGCCTTGAGTCACTGGAGATAAGCCCTGAAGAGTGGTGTAAAGTTGGAGCAGAAAAGCAGAATAGGCAGGTGAGGTGAACTTCTATGGTGCTTGCTATCTTTAATCCCAGTCCAAGATTCTGAGAGTCACTGAGTATCTTCCTGAGGCACAATTCCACCAAGATTGGTCCTCTGACCCCAAATCCCACTCCTTTGAATATTCCAATAAAGGGAACACACAGTTAGTTATTGTCAGCCTCCCAAACCTCTCTGAGTATTCAAGATTCTGTTTATGCTTATTTTAATCTAGGTTTTTATACAGTATATCTTGGCATCTGCCTGTCTGAAAAATAATAATAATAAATAATCAGAGTCGGGCTCAGTGGCACACACCTATAATCCCAGCAGCTCAGGAGGCTCAGGCAGGAGGATCACAATTTCGAAGCCAGCCTCAGCAATTTAGCAAGGCCCTGAGCAACTTAGAGAGACCTTGTCTCAAAATAAAAAATAAAAAGGGCTGGGAATGTAGCTCAGTGTTTAAGCAGCCCGGGTCCAACCAAAAAAAAAGGGTGAGGAAAGAAAAGGCCTGACATACTTTCCCTATAGTAATCAAATTCGTTTTTATTGCTGGAGCAGATCAGATTCAACAACTGGCTGACCAGAGGGTTGACTGGGGCTGATGGGGTCAGTTGCCTGGGGTAGTCCTATAGTATATGAAATGTTCACTGTTAGAGCTTTCTGAGTATCAGGTGTAGCAATCCATTTTCCTGATCCTTCTTCCTACACTGCTCTCCTGTGGTTCTGCTTTTCCATGTTATGCTGCTCACTTTAACTGTGAAACTGCTGGAATGCGGAAGAAAGATATAGCACACAGAGGACATTGCTTTTCTTTTCAGTGGTAGGCTGATTTGACAAACAACGAGTATCGAGTATTGAGAGAGAGCCCAGTGGGAAGGTTTTATTGTTGATGTTTTTCTTCTCCCACATAAAAATTAAAGAGCAAAGTTAGAGAATCATTTCTGAGTGACCCTTTTAAGGGTTAGATTTGAGGGACTCTCTCAGGTCTTGCTTATGTACATCATTGTTTTGGCTTGTGGTGACAGTTTTACCCTACTATAACCCCATTCCCCACCACAGTGGGAAGAGACACTGCTTTATATTATTTTTTTAACTAGAGGCTTCAAAATGGAAATTTACCAATAGGGGATGTCATGAGTTCAAGACTATGTCCAGAGAGCCTTGGATTATAAAGGCAACTGTGTTTCCCGGCTTCATGTGATGAGTGAGAATTACTGTTTACCAAGTGACACTAAGCCCAGAGTGGTCAACTCAGCTGGGATAGAACCCAGAGCTGCTCCATATAGGCTTGACTCATGTTGGTAACCTTTTCCACTGAAGGAGAGAGATTGAAGCAGGAACATGAAAAGTGATTATCATTGTATTTTTAAAAGTGAAGTGCCATTTGAAACTGTTAGATAGGAAGCTTTCCAAGCTCCAAACAGGAGAGTGAGGGGTAGACTAATTGTCTATGTAGAAAGTACAATGATTGAGATTTTAGGGCTATCAGTGAGGAATTTAGTGTTTTCTTTCTTTTTTTTTCTTTTTCTCTTTGTACTGGCGATTAAACGCAGGGTGCTTAACCACTGAGCTATATAACCAGCCCTTTTTTTAATTGCTTATAAGACAGGGTCTTGCTAAGTTCCTTAGGGGCCTCGCTAAGTTGCTGAGGCTGTCTGGCTATCCTCCTGCCTCAGCCTCCCAAGCCACTGGGATTATAGGCGTGCACCCACCATGCCTGGCCTACTGGGTTTTTATAAATTGTGCAAGAAGTTGAAGTTTTGAAGAAGTGCATGACATATTTTAGGAGAGTTCAGATTACATAGCATAGAGCTGGGGCAATAGGATTCAAATACCCAGGAAAATTTGGAATCTTTCAGAGAGCATTCACACATTCATTCAACAAGTACTTATTGAGTACTTACTATGTGTTTAGTACTTTGAAAAAAAAAATGTCAGCTCCACAAAAATGCACGTGTTCTGAACTCAGCTCCTTTGAAGAAAAAAATGGCATGCTTCTCTCAGAAGGCCACAGATGCAGACAGGGACTGATATGTTCCTGATGGCTTCTCTCCAACTGGCTCTGTTTCCTCAGTTTGCATCTCTGGTAGGCGCAGGTGTGATGCTGCTCCTGATGGTGAAGGCGGGACAGTTTTTCTACGAACTGCCTAATGTAAGTAGTTTTATCAAATAACTAAGTAAAAAAAAAAAAGATGGAACCTCTGGTTTGCATCTTGGTGGGGCATTTCCAAGGATAAATGCTCATCTCCAGAGGTTGCCCTAGCCTATCTCTTGTCCTTTTCCTTTAAAATAATAGCATCATAGGGTGGGAGTTAAATAAGATAATATGACATATATATGTATATTTTTATTTGAGATATATTTGTGTGTATTTATATATATATATATATTTTTTTTTTTTTGAACTAGGGATTGAACTCAGGGGCACTCAGCCACTGAGCCACATCCCCAGACCTATTTTGTATTTTATTTAGAGACAGGGTCTCTCTGAGTTGCTTAGGGCCTCGCTAAATTGCTGAGGCTGGCTTTGAACTCAAGATCCTCCTGCCTTAGCCTCCTGAGTCGCTGAGATTACAGGCATGTGCCACCACGCCCTGCCAATTTATAATATTTAAAATAAGATAAGTGCTGGGGTAATAGTAAGCTCTTAAGAAACATTATTGTCATTATTATTATCTTGTTATTGCTTAAGCTATAAAATAAGCTTTGTAACTAATGAATCAGTGAAAAATGACTAAAATAGACTTTAGATACCAGACCCCCATTACCAGTACAGGCTTGGAAACTCATCGTGCAGGCTTGGAAACTCATGCCATCTGTCTTCCGGAAGGCCTTATCCTGCCTGCCATGTGAACACAATCCCCCATTGCTGCCACACTGCCTCTTGGTTAATTCAAAACACTCGGAGGTGGTCTGATAGTTGAGTTTTAACTCTGACCAATTAGGATGCCTCTGGATACAAATGTGCCATTTCTTCCCTTTGGATGAGATTGTTCACCTGACCCTTAAAGATGCCAGGTGTGTTAATCACTGGTGGTACTCAGGTTCTAAGTTACACTATAGATCCTTGCTCAGTTATCTATATTGGTGAACAATATAGATTTATGTCTCTGGACATCAATCTTCTTCATGTTCCCTTTAGCCATTTTATAACATACTTAGGGAGGTGGGGGAGGGTGTCCTTCCTGGTGTAACAGCTTCATTACCCTGAGGTGGCCACCCCCAAAGCTGGAGTGATTGTAGATGTCACCCCCATCTTCTTCAATGCTACCTTCCACCTGGTGAACATCGGGTTTCGTTAGAGCATAATAACCACAAGGTTGCTGCTGCCTTCTGCTCTTGTGACTCAGGGATCTTGCAGCTCAAGCACGGTATCTGCTCAAGGAGAGTGAGATTAATAAGCTTGTGCTTAACACAGAAGCTGTTCTCCAATTCCCAGCAGAAGTCATCTCCAGAACTCAGGTTATCCAACATCTTCAGTGCTGTAACTATTGAAGTCTATTTTAGAAGGGTCACTCACGAATATACTTTGAGCAGTTGTATTTTTTCTTTACTGCGAGAAAAAGCAGAATTTTTTAAAATTCCAAAGGAACAAAAACTGTCAGAATTCACTGAAAGGTAGTAATAAAAGTAGGTAGCGCTACCTTATGACTAACATGTCGGAGACAGGATATCCTTCACTGTTGGCTGGCCGTGTTGCACCATGTTATTCTTCCTGTATCTTTTTTTTTGGGGGGGGGGTACTGGGGATTGAACTCAGGGGGACTCCACCACTGAGCCACATCTGCAGCCCCATTTTGTATTTTATTTAGAGACAGGGTCTCCCTGAGTTGTTTAGGGCCTCACTAAGTTGCTGAGGCTGGCTTTGAACTTGGGACCCTCCTGCCTCAGCCTCCTGAGCTGCTGGATTACAGGCATGCATCACTGCACTTGAGCATTTACTGTATTTTTTCATGAAAAAAAATTTTTTTTCAGTTGTAGATGGACCCAATACCTTTGTTTATTTTTATGTGGTACTGAGGATGGAACCCAGTGCCTCACAGGTGAGGGGCAAGTGCTCCACCACTGAACTGCAACCCCAGCCCCATTCTTACTTTATCTTGTTAGTACATTTCTGAGTGAGGAGATGTGAATACGATCTGATCAATGAAATATCTGAACTATTATAAATATGAAGTTGCGTGGGTATTAAACTATGGATCCTTTCTTCTTTCCTTAAAAGACTGCAGATGGCTTTTTGCAAAATCCATATTAGAGTCAGTAATGGAGGCTTCTGGCTAGGATCTCAGTTACCAAAAGACCAACATAAACTTGGAAAAACATTATACAAAATAGCACATTCAATGTCATTTCCAATTTTATGTGAAAAAATATAGAACACATCAAAACATTAAAAATGATTGTCCCAAGGCTGGGGATATAGCTCAGTTGGTAGAGTGCCTGCCTTATAAGCACAAGGCCCTGGGTTCAATCCCCAGCACCGCAAAAAAAAAGAAAAAAAAAGTTGTCCTTTTCATAATGGGAATGATAAAGGAGTGTAATTCTTCTTTTACACAATGAGCATGTTTTACTTAATATTCACAAAGGTAAGAGTTTTGTTCTATAATTTTTTTTCCGAGATTTGTTTCCCTTTCATACCCCTGCCTCAAGTCAAAACTCATACAAATCTCTTATGAAGTTAAATTTCTTTTTCTTCCCACCATATCTCTCTGCAAATTGTCTTGAGAGTTTGGAGATTCTTGACTGGAGAGCAGGTGGTATGGTGGGAAAGAATCATACTTCAGACAGCCAGAGCAAGCGAGGGCCCCGCCATTCCTAGTGGTACAATTAGTTTTAATTCCCAGGCAGAGTTTATTGAGGAGATGAGGACTAGAAAAAGATTGAGAAATGTTTCACCAACTCAGGAATTTTGTGAACATAAGAGAAAGATGTCTTAAAGTAGGTTAGATTTTACTTCGAGGCCCTGATAATTTTTATATCCTTATAAGTATAAATCTTAACTTTCCAAAATATAGGAAATATTCTTCCATTAGAAAAGTAGGCTCATTTTAAAAATCTTGGAAAACACATAATAGATAAAAATGTCACCTGTCATCAATAATTACAAATAAACCACTAACCTTTTTTTTTTTAAATTGGGAATTAAACTTAGGGGCACTCAAACACTGAGCCACATCCCTAGCCCTATTTTGTATTTTTTCTTTAGAGGTAGGGTCTCACTGTGTTGCTTAGCACCTCACCATTGCTGAGGCTGGCTTTGAACTCATGAACTAAACCACTAAAATTTTGTCATATATCTAACCAACATTATTCTTTTTTTGTTACTGATACTTATTGCTTAACTACATCCCTAGCCCCCTTTTTTAAAATTATTTTTTACTTTGAGACAGGGTATCTCTAAGTTATTGAAGGTCTTATCAAGTTGCTGAGATTGGCCTTGAACTTGAGATCCTCCTGCCTCAATCTCAGGACTCACTGGAATTACAGGCATGCATGACTATGCCTGGCAAACCAGCCTCATTTTCTGTGAATAGACATCACTTTGCATAGTTGCAACCTAACTGTACATACAATTTTATATCATTGATTTTTTTCAATATATAGCACAATACTCCAAAATTTCTACATGACAGTATATCACTGTGTCTTGATCTTTTGCCAAATGATTTTCCAGAAGGAACAACCATATATATGGGGTGTTATCAATGTTTTTAATTTGCTACTTTAACTTGATTGATAAAATGGTATCATAAAATAATGACAGTATATCATGATTAAATTTGAATAAAAACACGGCTTTAGAGTTTCTGGGAGTAGAAGTTCTCTTGATTTATCATCCCAAATGAGAATGGTTTCTAGATGATGTGAGTAACCAATCTGTCAAGCAAATGAGAAGAGTCAAGTAGCCAAAGGAGCCAGCTCCCCCATGGGTCCTAGTGTCACCACAGTGACAACACTGATGTTTCCTTTGGCTACTCCTTCTCAGTCTATGTGAGTAATAAACTCTCTGAAACTAAAAGCGGTTTTAGTGCCTGAATCTATCAGGCCTTGAGCTTGGCCTGACCTTGCCTCACATGTCTGACCAATCATAATGAAGAGCAGAGAAAGATGTGGAGAGTATTTATTTGGGTTGACCCATGAGTTGGAGCATGTATGTGGTATTCATATGGAATATTAACATAAGATATTTCTGAGTGGCAAGGCTGGCTTTTTGTGGTTCCTTTGTAGGGGTTGGGAGCTTTAACCCCACCCATCCACCCACTGAAGGGAAAATGAAGCTGGGTTTATCTTTTCCCCGCAGGCTGTGCTGGCTGGTGTTATTCTGAGCAATGTGATGCCCTACCTTGAAACCATTTACAACCTACCTTCTCTGTGGAGGCAGAACCAATACGACTTTGTGAGTGTGGATGCCCTGGTTGAGGATGTGAGGGGCAGAGGGGAAGGTCAGAGAGAGAAAGAATGAACAAAAGAGATCTGTCATGCACATGAAAAACATCAGCAACTCTGATGCCTTGTATTCTAGTTGAACCCAGGGGCACTTCTACACTGAGCTACTCCCCCAACCCTTTTTATTTTTTATTTTGAGACAGGATCTCACTGAGTTGCGGAGGCTGGCCTTGAACTTGGAATCCTCTTACCTCAGCCTCAGGTCACTGGGATCACAGGCATGTGCCACTGCACCTAGCCTTTGCACTCTATTTTTCTTTCCAGAAGGAGAGTCAAGGCTGTTGATGCATGAAAACATGGAGTCCTCATTCCAACTGTGAAAAATTAAATTAAATAGATTGATGAAGTGGCTACAGTTACACTACAGATCTACTAAAGAGGATTTGTCATTCATTGCGTATTTGAATGATTTTTAGTCCAGTTAATATAAATATCTTCCTGAATAAGAGACACATGTCTTGGGGCTGGGGTTGTGGCTTAGTGATAGAGCTCTTGTCTAGCTCGTGGAGGCACTGGGTTCAATGCTCAGAAGAACATAAAAATAAATAAAATAAAGGTATTGTGTCCATCTACAACTAAAAAAAAAATCTAATGTTAAAAAAAAAAAAAAGACACAAATCTTAATAAGAGAAGAAGGAAAAGCCGGGCACAGTGGCGCACGCCTGTAATCCAAGCGACTTGGGAGGCTGAGTCAGGAGGATCGCGAGTTCAAAGCCAGCCTCAGCAACTTAGCGAGGCCCTAAGCAACTCAGTGAGACCCTGTCTCTAAATAAAATACAAAAAAATAGGGCTGGGGATGTGGCTTAGTGGTGGAGTGCCCCTGGGTTAAATCCCCAGTACGAAAAAAAAAAAAATTAAAAATAAGAGAAGGAGGTATCTTACCAGACAAAATGACAGCTGGAGCCCAAAACCAGAGAGCAAGAAAGAAAAGATGGGGGGCAGAATATGAGGAGAGGAGAAGGACCCAGTAGAGGCAGAGAAATAGAGAAAGGGGCAATTTTGGGAGCCAGATCTCTGAGAGACTAAGGGGGGATGTGGAACAGATAGAGTTCTAGTCCAAGAGGAGGGCTAGCATTCCCACATGACCAGGGAGGATGAGCAAGAGTTGAGTGCAGATCTGAGAAGTTACAGGGGCTGAGGGAAGTAAATATTCAAGGGAGTTTCAGCCTATTTTTTTCCTGTGAAGATGAAGGTGGTTAGGTAGGCACTCGAAAGGGGTGTTAAAGATTTGCAATAACTACTACCATGGGGTCGATGATGCAGTTTGCTAGGCAGATGTGTTTTCCAATCTCTACAAAGCCTGTAAGGTAGAGATCATTATCACTATTTTCATTTCTGAGGAAACAGAAGTTTCAAAAGAGAATTGAATTTTAGGACGCCTTGAGGGCCCACAGTTGGAACCGGCACCAGTCCCCATGCCCCAGGTGTAGGAGAGGTCATTTGAGAGGTAGGACTGGTATGTTCTTGATTTTGTGAGTTTTCATGGTCTCCCTTTCCCTTCAACCCCTCTTCCACAAGGTTCTTTGGATCTTGACATTCTTATGTTCAATTTTCCTGGGACTAGACATTGGACTACTTCTTTCGCTAATTTTTGCTTTCTTCATCACCACTGTTCGTGCACACAGGTACTCTGTCTCAGGTAATAGGAGGTTAGCCACAGCAAGGTAAGGCCACCCTGACCTAAAGGCAAGTGCATTTCCTTTTAGAGCAAGGATTCTCATCCTGGGTCAGATCCCTAACACCAACATTTACAGAAGTATCAATGACTATCGGGAGGTAAGAAGACAAAGCAGCTCCTCCTTGCCCAGGGGATGGGGTGGACCAAGCCTGGTGCTTAGTTTCTCTGTAAAACCCCTTTTACTGTTGTCAGCTGCTCTGCAGATACACATTCACAAAGGAGGGGGAAGCAATGCACAAGGGCAGAGGTGGGTTCTTAAGTCACTAAATCCTTCTCATACTGCAGCCAGCTAAGGATCACTTTTGAATGGATTTTAAGGAGAGGAAGACCAAGATAAAGAGAGGAGTGAAAAATGGAGGTTGGGGGGAGGCAGGGGATGGAAATGTGGAAAAAGAACTTTCTGGTTCTAAAGATGAATTATTCTTGCTGCATGAATAATTGAGAAATTTCCTTCAATTTCACATTTTGTCTTGGCAGGTTGTAAGTATCCCTGGGGTGAAAATCTTCCAGTGCTGCAACTCCATTACCTTTGTAAATGTGTACCTCCTAAAAGACAAGCTGTTAAAGGAGGTAACCCCTCTCCTCCCCACTTTTCTCCACCTGCTATGCTGGCCTGCAAGCAAATCTCTCCCACCCCTTCGCCTTTCTTTCCACCACTCACCCTCTGTATGAGAATCCTCTTCTGTCTTTCAGGTTGGTATGGTAAGGATACCTCTTAAAGAAGAAGAGATTTACAGGCTGTTTAATCAAAATGAATCCCACCTAAATGAAAACAAGATATGTAGGTGTAGCTGCAACTGTGATGAACTGGAACCACCACCCAGGGTCAGAAATGTCTCTTCTGCATTTGTCTCCTTTTATTTATGTATGTATGTATGTATGTATGTATGTATGTATGTATTTATTTATGGTACTGGTGGTTGAACCCAGGGGCACTTAACCACTTAGGTACATCACCAGCCCTTTTTTAATATTTTATTTAGAGACAGTGTCTCCCTGAGTTGCTTAGGGCCTCATGAAGTTGCTGAAGCTGGCTCCTGCCTCAGCCTCCTGAGCTACTGGGATTACAGGCATGGGCCACTGCACCTGACCCAGTTTTTTTTCATTTTTAATTAATTAATTTATTTTTTAGTTGTCAATAGACCTTTGTTATTTATTTATTTACTTATTTATTTATATGTGGTGCTGAGGATCAAACCCAGGGCCTCACACATGCCAGGCAAGTGCTCTACCACTGAGCCACAATCCCAGCCCCCAGCTCTTTTTATTTTTTATTTATTTATTTATTTATTTTTTTGAACCAGGGATTGAACTCAGGGACACTCAGCCCCTGAGCCACATCCCCAGCCCTATTTTGTATTTTATTTAGAGACAGGGTCTCACTGAGTTGCTTAGGGCCTCACTAAGTTGCTGAGGTTGGCTTTGAACTCGTGATCCTCCTGCCTCAGCCTCCCAAGTTGCTTGGATTACAGGCGTGCACCAACACACCCGGCTTCTTTTTATTTTAAGACAGAGTTCCATCAGGCCTGGTGGTCCAGGCCTGTAATTCCAACAACTCAAGAGGCTGAGGCAGGAGGATCACAAGTTCAAAGCCAGCCTCAGCAACTTGGCAAGACCCTGTCTCAAAATAAAAGTAAAAAGAACTGGGGAT
Source organism: Glaucomys volans (assembly GCA_020662805.1). NCBI lineage: Eukaryota > Metazoa > Chordata > Mammalia > Rodentia > Sciuridae > Glaucomys > Glaucomys volans. The sequence continues at coordinate 55,394 of JAJEJO010001062.1, forward strand.
ATAGCTCAGTTGTAAAAGCATGCCTGGTACAAAAAACAAACGAACAAACAACCTGTACTACTAAAGTCCCCTAAGGAAATTTAGATGGGCCACAGAGAATTGGGAATCAAAGATTTCAAACAGAAATGACACAAGTTCCCCTTCGAGGTTCAGGTAGGGGGAGAAAGTAGGTAGGTAGGAGGAGACAGCCTGACTGCTATTGGTGACTAGAGCACAGTTTGCCTGTTGAGACTGTCAGTGTTCACTGTTTCTAACCTGGACTTGGTCTAAATAGTCCCTTCCCACCAGGCACAGCTGTTCATTTGTGTCTTTTGAGCCTTGCAGTGATCCCCTCGCCTAGAGCCTTTCCCCTAGAAAGCAACACTATCTACACACACCTCCAACACCTCCCATCCCCTGCCAGGCTGGGACCTGCGGAACACTGAGCACCCACACTTGTTCCTACCCACTCTAAGGGAGCATAGATTCTACTGAGCTCCCTGGAAACTACCGGCTTCCCTGCCAAGAGGACAGAGTGAACACTATATGTCATTTTAATTTCGTATCCACGTGGTGCTGAGTATTGCAGAGAACATTTATTTACAAGACATCAGCAAATACACTTTAGAGTAGATAAGATCACCCAATATTTATTGAGCTCCTAATATGAGCCCAGAACCATGACACTCTGAAAAAAGAAAAAAAAAGGATATTTTAAAGTTTTATCTTATTTTAAATTGAGAGATAATTATACATATTTATGAAGTACAATGCAATATTTCAATACATGTTTACATTGTACAATGACCTAATAAGGCTAATTAACATATCAATCACCTCAAATGCTTATCATTTATTTATTTATTTATTTTTTGCGGGGCTGGGGATTGAACCCAGGGCCTTGTACTTGTGAGGCAGGCACTCTACCAACTGAGCTATATCCCCAGTCCCTTGTCATTTCTTTATAATAAAAACATTTAAAATTCCCTCTTTTTTTTTTTCCTTATTCACCAAGTTTCTTGAGATCTGCTGGGGCCTAAGCCCTGTAGAACATCCTGTGAAGAACACTAGAACTTTTTTCTTTTTTTTGTGGTGCTGGGGATTGAATCCAGGGACTTGTGCTTGACTCTACCAACTGAGCTATATCTCCAGCCTAGATTTTTTACAACACCACCAACAGTCTATGAGCATTCCCCTTTCCCCACCTCCTTCCCAACACAGGTTATCTTTCATCTTTTATAATAGCCAATGTAACAGGTACATAACAATATCTCATTGTGGTTTGAATTTGCATTTCTTTGATGGTTAGAGATGTTGAACATTTTTTCATGTATTGGCAATTGTGTTCCTTCTATTAAAAAATGTCTCTTCATGTCCTTTACCCATTTTTTGAGGGGATTATTTGTTTTCTTATTCTTGAGTAGTTTTAGTTTCTTGTATACTTTAGATATTGGCTCTTTATCCGATGTATGATTGGTAGATATTTTCTCTAAATCTGTGGATTGTCCCTTTACTTTGTTAATTGTGTCCTTTGTTATGCAGAAGCTATTTATTTATTTATTTTTGGTACCAGGGTTGTTGAACACTGAGGTGCATAGCCACTGAGCCACATACTAATCCCTTTTTATTTTTTATTTTGAGACAGGGTCTTGCCAAGTTGCTTAGGACCTTGCTAAGTTGCTGAGGCTGGCCTTGAACTTTCTATCCTCCTGTCTCAGCCTCCTGAGTTGCTGGGATTACAGCCATGTGCCAC
>JAJEJO010001062.1:59921-85165 GCA_020662805.1 Glaucomys volans
AAAGCCAGCCTCAGCAACTTAGCGAGGTCATTAGCAACTCAGTGAGAAAAAAAAAAAAAAAAAAATACAAAATAGGGCTGGGGTTGTGGTTCAGTGACCGAGTGCCCCTGAGTTCAATCCCTAGTTCTAAAAAAAATTTATATATATATATTTATATATATAAACATATTTATATATATTTATATGTAAACATATATATTTATATGTTTATTTATAAACATATATAAATATATATATAAAATATTTTTTTTTAGTTGTTGATGTACCTTTATTTTATTAATTTATTTATATGCCGTGCTGAGAATCAAACCCAGTGTCTCACACATGCGAGGCAAGTGCTCTACCACTGAGCCACAACCCCAGCCTGAGATAACTCTCTATTATGTGACATATAAGCCTTTTATATTTTATCAATCCTAAAATGGACATTTTTTCACATTTCCAATATTTGGATGCATCAAATAATCCATGACATGTCATTATTTAATTCTTAGCATTTTTTCTTTCTTGGTGGTATGAAAAATGGTGGTATAACTTGAATTTTATTAACTAGGATAGAGAACCATGCAACATATAGTATTATACTGTTACTTTCTAGACTGTGGGCAAGGGGAGATTGGCATGACCTCAAAAAGTCAAAGAAAAGCTGGACGTAGTGGCACACACCTGTAATCCCAGCGACTCGGGAGGTTAAGGCAGGAGGATCTTGAGTTCAAAGACAGCCTCAGCAATTTAGCGAGGCCCTAAGCAACTCAGTGAGACCCTGTCTCTAAATAGGGCTGGGGATGTTGTTCAGTGGCTGAGTGCCCCTGAGTTCCATCCTCAATTCAAAAAAAAAAAAAAAAAAAAGTGTCAAAGAAACTTCATGTAGCAATAGACATGTTCTGGGTAGGAGAGAAATTTGGATTGATATTGGGTAGGGAAAAAGAGGCTTCTTAGTCCATGAGTAGGCTTGTACAGGGACATTGAAGTAGACATAAGTGCGAAGTTCTCAGGGTAAGAATCTTGACCTGGGAAATAAGTTCAGACAGAAATGGCACAAGGGAATTGTAAGAAAGACAGGGACGTAGAGTCTAGAGGTTGAGAACAGAGAGGCTCTCAGAAAAGTTCCTCTACCTGGAGAAGCTTGCATCTCTCTGCCGCTGGGTTAACCCACACTTGTCCCCCAGGGCTCTGCCCTCAGTGCCTTTCATGTCTTAAGGAAGAACGCTCAGAATTGATCTATCATATCATCATCTAGCCACACCACTCTTCTTCTTCTTTTTTTTTTTTTTTTTTTTTTTGCTATACAATATATACTACCTTGAATGGCTTTTAGCTTTAATTTTTTAAAATTAACTTCTTTTCTTCATTCCTGCTGAGGAACCCAGGGCTTCACACATAAGTTCACTCTCTATCACTGAGCTAAACTCCCAGCTCTAGAATTTATTTCACAAGCCACATTGTTAGAATGATAACAGAGTTTTAATTTTTTTGTTGTGACATCACTTATTCTTCAAAGATGTTACATTTAATTTTCCTTTCAGCTGCACATTTTGTCATTTAAAATATTAAGCAACTTATTTAGACTTCCGTATCAGAAATGATTTTGGCTTGTTAAATAACTTTCTGACATACATGGTGCTTTTCAAATTGTGTAAGAGTCGATTTAAGGAGTAGAGGACAAATCTCCTGGAGTCAGGTCCTAGCCAGTGGCAGCTGTGTGAGCTTATCCATTGTGCTTCAGTTGTGACACATTGTGTTCCCATTCTGTGCCGTTTTCTTGAGCTTAAACTGCCAATGCCCTGATTGTTCTAGAGGGTGTGTCATATCACTTCATAGTCATGCTTGTGGTCAATCACTTTCCCCAGTGATAACAGATTAAAAATTTAAAAAAAAAAGAGAAACATCGCTCAGAATTATGCCACTCTACAAGCAAATTCTTTTCATTTTTCCATGAACCTTACAGTCCTCACCCACTCACGTTCTTTATCTTTTTATGGACACGTGTACTCCCCCCAGGTAGAATCTGATCCCTGTGAATGCAGGGTTCACATTCATACCTTGCATGTCGGGATATTCTTGGTCATTGATGCTGTCCTTAAGCTACAGAAGGTACTTGGGCCTAAAGAGACTGAAAGGAGGGAGAAGTCAAGACAGCCCTAGTCAAGTAACTTTTTGTCTTCTTAAGAAAGTGTGACAGAAGAGTGTTGCACCAATAAAAGAAGAAGGTGCTGATAAAAGGCCTGATAGAAAGATAGAGTCCGAACAAAATATGGGTAGACATTGAAGGCTAATGAGGACCCAGGGACAAAACAAAGGAACAAGTCAAGGATGATTTTTAACTCTGGCTCCACTAGAATAATAATGTCATTGCTGGACATAGGAAGTTGGGAGGAGCCCCTCTGGGTGGTTAGGATAAGGAAAGATGACTGTATCTTTGGTCATGACATATCCAAATAAAATATGGACTGTAGTACCTAGTCTGGGGAGAAATTTCATAAGAGAGAGGGAAGTGAGCAGTTAGACAGATACAGTGTAGTCAAAAGTACTTTCAGCCCTTGTTTGAATGTTATCTCTATTCTTTCAGATTGTCTACACAGAACGTTATGAAAATAAACAGAATCTTGATTCATCCTCCATAAATCTGGTCCGATGCTCACATTTGGATAGGATAAACATGAGCCAGAGTTTGTCTGATGACCAAATGCCAAACACAGGATCTTCCTCATCTCAGAGAAATCAAGGACAAAGCTATGGTGATATGGAGAAAATCCGGCTTGCTAACCACCCCTCAAGAAACAGCTTGCTTCCACTGCCTGAAGCTTCTGTAAGTCAGGAGTATTCAGTCATCCCTTACTCGGACGAGTCTCTTCAACCCAGCATCCACACCATCATCCTGGATTTCTCCATGGTGCATTATGTCGATTTCCATGGTTTGGTGATATTAAGACAGGTAAGTACCTGGAGAGCTTTGTTGAGAGCTCGGATCCCCTCACAGCACCCATACCCACACCACATCCCCATTTGATCCTGTCAGCCTCTGATTAGCTGCTTCATGACTGCTAGGCTAGCAAAAACTTGAACATGGATGGTAATTTAAGTCGAATCAGAATAAAACGAACTGGGGTTGGTTCAGTAAGCATGAGCCAGAAATGCAAAAAGGAAATTCTCAACACCACTGAAGTAGCAATCTGTGCCATGGCCCCCGTGTAACTCCCAGTACATCCTAGGAGTTAGCTATAAATCTTTTGAAGGACTAGGTTTGAGTGGTATAGAAAGAAGCTCATCAAGAATTCCTACTGTTCAGCTGCTCTGAGCCAGACACTGGGTTGTCTTATACTCAGATATGAAGAAATTGGAATGAAATGACACCCCAAGCCCCGAGCTGCCTGACCAGTATCTGATGCAGGGTCTTCCCATTGCCCTGTCATTGCGGGCACCTTCAGGTAGAAAAGGACAGGGAAGGTAGTTTTCCTTCAAAATTCATGTCTCCGAGACCTGACTCCTGCTCTCAGGTTCTTTGGCCTTCTCATTTCTCTCCTTGCTGTACACAACGGACAGTTTATATGCACAGTTAACCATGCTGGTTTCATTGCTTAGTGTCTCATAAGTACAGTGTACTTTCTACAGCCAGCTCATCTCTGTGGATAGCACTCTGTCCTACTTTTGCCCCTGTTGGTGGTGGCCCAGGTTTAAGCATCCTGAGCCCTCAATTCCCAGTTCTGACTATATCTACCCTTTTTTGAGATATGCTACTTTGGTTGGTTTGCCTTCTTTTATCTTTGAATTCTACTTTATCATACATTTTTATTCCCAAGGGAATATTATTCTCTCTTTTTTATTTTTTATTTTTTTGTGGTGCTGGGGATTGAACCCAGGGCCTTGTGCTTGAAAGGCAAGCACTCTACCAACTGAGCTATATCCCCAACCCAATATTATTCTCTTAAGTGAGTCCAGGTCCTCTTTATTTTGAGGCAATAGCAAGTTTTTCATAGCAGGGAGAACTCTGGCTGCCAGCCTGGAAATGTGTGCTTTGTTGTAGCTTCAGTGCTTGCTGTCTGTCTGACCCAAGGCAGATTACTAAATTGCACTGCATCTGTTTCCTCTTTAAAATATTCCACAGTGCAATTCTGCTTTTCTTTCCTCTCTTTCCCACCCCCCACCATCCAATACAATGCAAATATGAATTGTAAAGACACCGTATTTTGTGGCCCTTGTGGATGACTTTCTGCTCTATCCCCATATAGGAAATGTCAGATATCTTTACTTTAAATCTGTAAGACGTTCTTGGTACACTTTACACTCTAAAATATAGGTTTTTAAAGTTCCCTTAAAATCAGTATGTTTTGTTTACCTTGTAATTGGTAATTTAAGCTGGGTGTGGTGGCACATGCCTGTAATCCCAGCAGCTTGGGAGGCTGAGGCAGGAGGATCGCCAGTTCAATGCCAGCTTCAGCGATTTAGCAAGGCCCTGAACAACTTAATGAGACCCTGTCTCAAAATAAAAACTAAGAAATGGACTGGAAAGGTGGCTCAGGGTTTAAGCGCCCCTGAGTTCAATCCCTGGTACAAAAACAAAAAAATGACTTTCTGTTTCCTCTTGGTACTGATAGAAGCAAAGTCTGCTTTATTGGTTTCTTTTGACATTTTAGCCTGAAGCTCAGGAATGAAGTCTACTCAATCCTAGAGTGTTACAATTAGTATTGATTTGGTTGGAAGTGAACTTCAAATGATTTATTGCCCCAGGACTTGGTATATTGGCTAAAGTAAACTTGAGGTTAGTATCTGATGTTATTCATCAGATACTAAATATCTGATGTTTTACTAAAGTCAAATGCAACTTTGCAGAACAGCTCTGAATGTGACCCTCAGGATTTTTGAATTCTATTTCGCACTGCATCATCTGACCATCTTTGGACCACATCTCACCCCCTCAGCTTGATGAACTCCAGGGAGCAGGGGTCACACACAAATATTAAATCATAATCCCAAGATAGAGCTGTTCATGGTGACTTCTAAAGTGTTCCCATCATACCTGTGCCCATCTCTATTCCAGGGCTTTCTTCATGCAAAAGTTTTCTCTTCATGTGAACTGTTGCCCACCTCAAGATTGAGCGTGCCTGGGCTGGGGATATAACTCAGTTGGTAGAGTGCCTGTCTCGCAAGCACAAGGCCCTGGGTTCAATCCCCAGCACTGCAAAAAAAAAAAAAGAAAAAAGAAAAAAAGAGTGAGCATGCCTTCCTCTCAGTCCCTACCCACTAAGATAGTCTGACTCTCTTTTGTGTTCCCTGGCCTACAGCAGTCTACTCAGCAAACGTCTGTAGAGCAGACCTGGGAGGCAACAGTACCTATATCCCAGATGAGCCCATGGGTAAAGGGGTTTGGAAACTCAGCTAATTAAAAGTCCCTTTCTTAGGGAGCATGAAACTCTCTGACGCTGATTTACTCTCTCCCTGCAGATGTGCAATGCTTTCCACAACGCCGACATTTTGGTGCTCATTGCAGGGTGCCACCGTGAGTATCCTTCACCCTATGAGAGAACTGTGTCTTGCACCCTGGGGGCTCTGCTCCCAAGGCATCTGACACTGTGTGTTCCGGGTTTGGTTTGTAGCCTCTGTGGTCAAGATGTTTGAAAAGAATGACTTCTTTGATGCTGGCATCTCCAAGGCCCAGCTGTTCCTCAGCCTCCATGATGCCGTGCTGTTTGCCTCATCAAGGAGGTACACAGAGCTGTCTGAGTTAAGCGATGATGAATATGAGACAGTGATACGGGAAACCTACTCAGACGTGAACAAGGTTGGATGATGTGAAGCCCATGGGGAGGTATGGGGAAGGGGGAGACACCTGATCCAATAGAGATGAACAATGTCCAGGAATGGTTTTCTAGTGTGGCTGTATCAGAATTTGAGATGTTGAAAATGCTCTATTACCAACTCACAAATAGCAGTGTACCGGAGGCTCCAGGTGCCCCTACTGCCATGGCATCTGGGTGCAATCCAGAACACTCTTCAACTGAAGAGAGGGTTAATCCAACCCAGCGGCAGCCTAGAACCTCCCTTTACATCAGTCTTGGTTAGTGCCATACCAATCACTAAATATCTTAAATATCTCCCTTAGATAGACCTTTAGAGCCTACCCCACCTCAACCTTTGGGATGAATAATAAAACTGATAAATTAGCTGAGGTGAATATGTGCATGTCTAATACTTTGACAATTATTTACCTTGTGAGTAGAAGATTTATTCAACTGATCAAAGGCAAAAGAAAAAGATACATATCAGAAGTTTCAGTCATTTATTAATACTAAGTAAATAACTTTTTCTGCTTTAGCATTTTCAAATTAGTATCTGTGTGGGTCAAAAGTTTCAAAAAAAAAAAAAAAGAAAGACAAAAGAAATTATCAATAATGTTTGAATTTTTATAATAAGAAAAGTCAAAATTACTACATTAATAAGTATTTTTAAAAATTCTAATAAGTAAAAGATATCTAGGCTTGTAAAACATAGCCTCTTTCTTGTTTACATTTTTGTTGTAGATAGATCAAATACTTTCAATTTTATTTATTTTTATGCAGTGCTAAGGATCCAACCCAGTGCTTCACATATGTGAGGCAAGCATTCTGCCACTGAGCTATAGCCCCAGCCCTCTTTCTTTCAGCAATGTGTTACCAGTTATTCCTTTGCTTTGGTGAGAAGTCTCAAAGTTATGTATCTCTGTTTTATCCAGAATAATTTTTCCCAGGTAGCTAGACCTGAATTTTTTTTTGTATTTTTTTTTTTTTTTTGTCTACTCTATAGTTTACTCCCATTTACAAAATCATAGACACAGAAAACTTTTCCATTAGAAGGGACATCAGAGCTCATCAGGTTCACCTCTACCCAGAACAAGAATTCTCTTGACAACATCTCGGGCCAGAGATGGTCCTTCTTATGCTCAGAGTTTACATTCATTTTCAAACTTTAGTATACATCATAATCACCTAAATATGCTGTTAAAACAAAGATAGCTAGGCCCCTCTGTGTCCCAATGCACTGAATTTCTGATTCAACATGTCCAGGGTAGGTCCTAAGACTTGGCATTGCTACCCATTTACCAGACAATGTTGCTGGTACTAACTGGTACAGGAATTTTGAGAATTATTGCCTTAGAGATTCAATATATACCCTTCACTGTCAAAATCTAATGTGCCTAGTAATCTTTGGATGTGTGCCGGACACTATTTGGAAAATGTTTATAGAAATAATTTGTGGCGTAGGATGATCTTTTTCTTCCAGAAAGAAATGGATTATTTTGCCAGATACCTGGAGGTACTAGCAATCCAGGATTGCTTTGACCTGATATCAGGACTTGAGGTTTTCTTGATCATCCTGATGATCCAAAGTTCAGTTGTAGTTCCTGGGAAGGTTCACCATAACCTCTCCCTCAGCAGAGCATGGAATGTAATTTTTGCCACCCTAAGCCCATAAAGACATCAAAAGTACCACTCAGCACTGCTGCATGTGCTACTTCCAGATCATCGAATACCCTCATGACAAAAGTGGCCCCAAAGGCCACTCCCTATACTTTCACCTCTTCCCATTCTTGGCCTGGTAATTCCTCTTAATTTTGTTAGCATTATGGTATCTTCAAGCAAAGGTTTTAAAAAAAAATATTCTACCTAAAATTATCCACAGTGGGATGGTTGGTCTGCATTATGTAGTCTGCCTTTACTTTAAATGAAAGTTTCTCTATTTTTTTATTTATATTACAATTCTCTTGACATTTGTTTTGATATATTATATAGTCGCATCTATTAATCTTTCTTTTTCTACTTATTTTTGCTTCTGAAGTTATTCCCACATACAAAGTAAATAAATAACATTTTCTCCTACATTTTGTTTTCATTTTTCATATGCTATACTCTGTAATCTACCTAGAATGTATTTCAGTATATAATGTTAAAGATAACCATTTTTTAATATCTATATAGCTAACTATTTTGAGTTCTACCATCTGTCTCAGTCCATTTGTGCTGCTATAACAAAATTCCTGAGACTGGATAATTTATAAATAACAAAAATTTATTTGTCACTGTTCTGGAGGCTGAAAAGTCAAAGATCAAGGCCCCAGGAAGTTTGACATCTGGTGAGGGCTTGTTCCATCATGGGCATCCTCCTCACATGGAGGAAGTAGAAATTCTCTTCTGCCCCTTTAGAAAGCACTACTCGCTTTCCAAAAGGTCCCACATCTTAATACCACCACAGTGGATATTAAGTTTCAACATGAATTTTGGAGGACATACATGCAAACCATAGGCCATCCGACCATCTCTTGAATGCCTCACTGATCTCAGATGCTATTTTCATTAAATATTATTTACTTACCCAAACTAAAACCCACTTCTATCCTGGTTTTTGGTTTCATTGTTCTTCATAACTTTGGTATCATACATTTTTATTACTACAACTTGATAATACATTTTAACATTTAGTTAATAAGTCCTGTGTTGACAGGCACAGTGGCGCATGCCTGTGATACCAGTGACTCAGGAGGCTGAGGCAGGAGGATGGCAAGTTTGAAGTCAGACCACAATTTAGCATGTAATAATTTAGGGCAACAATTTACCAAGACCCTGTTTCAAAATAAAAATTAAGAAAAAGGGTTTGGGGTGTAGCTCAGTGGTAAAGTGCCTCTGAGTTCAATCCTTAGCAACATACAACAACATGCGCGTGTGTACACACGGCCCTGTGTCATCAACGTTCTGTTTCAAAATTTTCTAACAGAAAATATTTTTTTCTAACTCATTATTACCAATTTATTTTTCCAAACCAACTTTTGAATCTTTATCAGTTTCTAATCTCTACTCTCAAAATACAAACAAACAAAAAACCTGATGGAATTTTCTTTTTTAAAAAAAATGTTTTTTTAGTTGTTGATGAACATTATTTTATTCATTTATTTGTATGCAGTGCTGAGATTAGAACCCAGTGCCTCACACATGCCAGGCAAGTGCTCTACCACTCAGCCACAACCCCAGCCCCTGGAATTTTCTTTATAATTACATTAACAATATAAAATAATCTGAGAATTTATATCTTTACAGTATCTGTTCTTCTTATCAGAGAACATGGACTGTTGACATTTATTCAGTCTTTTTAAATGTTTCATTCATAAAAAGATTTTACAACTTGCTTTATGTAGACAAATCCTAGCTTATACTTTATATGTTTTACACGTATTGTTTTTTAAAATAAGTTGTCTTAGGCCACACATGGTAGTACACGTGTATAGAACCAGTTACTCAAGAGGTTGAGAAGGCAAGATCACTTGAGTCCATGGATTTGAGACCATTCTGGGGAGCTGTCTCAAACTAAAGCAACAACAATAAAATAAATTTTCTCTCTCGTTTAGATGGTCCAACTGGCAATTTCTAAGATATAAGAAACCCATTGATTTTTGTTGGGGAAGAGTGTGGTGCTGGGATCAAACTCAGGGCCTTGCATATGATAGGCAAGTGCTCTACCACTGAGCCATATCTCCAGACCAATTCTTTGATTTTTTTTATAAAATTATTTGGCCATCCTTTAAATCATTTTACTAGTCCCAAGAGGTTTCATTGTTAATTCTCTTGGATGTTTTGTTTTGTTTTGTTGGTACTGGGAATTGAACCCAGGGTTGCTTAATCACTGAGCCATAGTCCACAGCCCTTTTTTATATTTTATTTAGAGATAGGATCTTGCTGAATTGCTTAGAGCTTATTTAAGTTGATGAGACTGACCATGAACTCACAATCCTCCTGCCTCAGCCTCCTGAGCTGTGTGATTACAGGTGTGTGTTACTGTACCTGACCTTTCATTTTTTTTTTTTTTTCCAGACCAATTTTTTTTTCTTTTATTTACTTATTGATTCATTGAACATCATTTTTTTATATATAACAAAATATGTACTAAAACTAATCTCTTATTTTCTGTTAGAATTCATATATCAATATTACATATTATTGCATAAGTTAGATCTCTCAAAATAATTTAAGTAATAGCACTGAGTCTTGTCCTACTCCTGGAGTTGATGAGAAAGCTTCTTGTGAGCCTGTATGAAGGCTAGTGGTAATAGTAGCTTAAGATGGACATTTATTAACTGGTTTTTTTTTTAAAGTATTTTTCTAGTTTATTAACATTCTTTTTAGGACTTATATTAATATTTGATACTGAATATATCAATTTGCTTCTGGCTTTTAAGATAGGGAAGACTAGGGCTGGGGATATAGCTCAGTTGGGTAAAGTGCTTGCCTTGCAAGCACAAGTCCCTGGGTTCAATCCCCAGCACCACAAAAAATGATAGGGAAGACTAGAAGAGGAGCCAGTTCTATTTTGTTTGTATTAAATTTGAGATGTCTACTACACATCTAAATGGGGATGTTCAGAATGGAAGTAGGTATATGAACCTGCAGATTAAGGGAATGGATACAACCAAAGAGTCACTGGCACATAGATGGTAATGAAAATTATGGATCTAAATAAAATTACCCATGGGGAGAGTGGATGGAGAAGAGAAGGGTCTCAGGATCAAGACTTGGAACATGCCGCCATTTGAAACTCCAGCAGAGTTGGGCATGGTGGCACAGTTACTCAGGAGGCTTGAGGTAGGAGGACTCCAAGTTGAAGGCCAGTCTCAGCAACTTAGTGAGACCCTGTCTCAAAAGTAAATAAATGAAAGAAAGGAAGGAAAAAGCTGAAATGTGACTTAGTGGTGGAGTGCTTGCCTAGCATGTGCAGGGTACTGGGTTCAATCCCCAGTATAGGGGTGGGGGTGTGGTGTGAATCCAGCAGAAATAGAGAAAACAGCATAGAGACCAAGAAGCAGCAAACCAGGAAGGAAGAAGGAAAAGCAGACATGTCAAATGGTAAAAAATAAGCAAATCTTTGAGAAGGGTGAAAGTGGTAAATTTCATGGGACATCGCTGCAAGGATGACCTGCTATGGGACAGGTGCCTGGCACTGGGAATATCCAGGACCAGGCACTGCAAGGAACTTAGAGCCTAGGAAGGGGTGGGTTTGTAAATCTGGGAATCTATCACTGGTACAATGATAGAAGTGTGAGTGAAGTGCAGCAGGAACACAGAGGAAGCTGGGATCCTGGTTGGTCATCTTTGCTCTGAATCTGGAATGATGAATAAGTATATGTGGACAAGATGGAGGAGGACAAGGCAGAAGGCAGGCAGAAGGAGCAGCGTGAGCCAAGGTAAGCAGTAGTCAGGCAACTCTGGGTAGCACAGTGGCTAGAGCAAAGGGTGGGTACCACAGGTGGAGATGATGCTAGAGAAGATGGCAGGAGGCCAGGTGCAAATAGCCTTACATGCCCTGTCAAGAATTTCAATGAGGGTGGCAAGATAGGTAAAAAGATCAAGAACACAAGATGTTTCAGAATGCTATCAAGACAAATGCTATTTAAATGGATGCTCATGAAATCCAGTCTAGCTAGAAAAGCCAGAGAGATCAGAAGTTAGGGATTGACTGAGCCTAAAGAATAGTGAATAACTGAGAAACCAAGGAGTGCACAGAAGATAAAAAAACAGATTTAGGCAAGAAATATTTTCTACTTTGCCAGGAACCTGTGTCCTGGTACCTTAAGACCTATTATATTTTGATATTCTTTGACTGCTTGAAAGTTAAACTTTAATTGGAAATTTTACCCAATCTAATTGTGTGTTTTTCAGAATGGCATTCCAAGACTTAATGTGGGTAGTAATTTTCCAGAAAGCCCAAAAAATCAAAGTCCAAGCATCGCCAAGGCCAAGCAGCCAGTAAAAGAGGAGTCGGAGTTTGATTTGGAAATGGAGCCCATGCTGGAGTCAGAACAAGTTTCGGGGCTGGATTCTTACCTAAACCTAGATCGGGAGCTGGAGAATGAGTCAGAGCTGGAGCCTAGATCGGAACTCCAGTCTGAGATGGAGCTGGAGCCCGAGACAGATCTGGAGTCCAAGACCCCACCAGAGCCAGAGACTGAAACTGAGACTGAGCCTGAGACAGAGCTGGAGCCCCAGCCCAAATCCAGATCAAGGGCTTACACTTACCCTCGGCGGCACCACAGGCAGCCTCACTCTGGGGCTCCCCAAACCCAGTCTCAGACTCAGCCTCAGACACCATCAATTGAGAGGAGAGGACAACAAATGGGTTACTCATCCAATGCGTATGATAGTGACTACTCCTGGGAGATGAACTGGAAATAAGGGGTCTGAAAACCTGGGCAAATCCTTCCCACCCAAAAGGGCTGCTTGGTCAGGAAACCGAGACTGAGTACATAGGAGTAACACTTTGCTTTGTGACTCCTCCGCCTGCTGCCTCCTTCCTGGGCATTGGAATCACACTCCCCAGCCACATTACCAAATGCCCACGATGCTCTCTACCTTCCCCGTCCAGGCTCCTCACTTCAACTTCAGCAGATATTCCAGTGAAGGGTTTCCTTCAAGCACCCTACATCTCTGAGCTTCATGCCAGACTACCTCTGACTTACTCTCTCATTTTTGTTCCCCCTTCTCCAAAGAGATGAGGTTCAAATAAAATATATGACTCTAATTGAGTTTGGATCCTTCCAGCACCTTCTCCCTTCTCTGCATTTTGTTTCCCTAAGGAAACGTCAAATGGGAGGGATTCTAAAAAGGAGTGAACATGTTGGAGGAAGATGAGCATGTAAAAGAAAAACATGGGTAGCATTTCTATTTGATAAGCAAAATATCTAGACTGTGTTAATTGGGAAAAATAGGCTGGGTAAGCCAGGCCAAGGGTAAGCCAGCCTGTGAGACTTGTAGCCCAGGGACCAGCTAAGCAGAAAGCACTTTTGCTGTCACTCCAGTGGTCTACGTTTTATCCTGACACTGGTTTCCTATGGCCAATCAACTGTACCACTCAGGGGAGAACCACAGTGTTAGGGAGCTATCCATGGTCTTCAGATTCACATGCCTTCACCACTGCTGCTTTCTTGCAATTTTTAAAGCTGTAGACAATCTAGAATCGGTATTCTTGGTAAACTAGAAGGACAGAAACCTCCTAGGAGCAGGAAAAGTCAGTCAATACTAGTTTTGCTCAAATCCATTCAAACAATTTCTCCCTTCCCCGTGAAAAAATGTCTAGTATTCAGTTAAGCCCAGAAGAAAAATATAGACCCCTGGGCAAAGGTATATAAAATGTTGATTTTTATTTCCAACTCAATAAACCTAACTCTTTCTGCTTGAGTACTCAATTTCTCTTGTTTGTTGAATAAAAAATATCTCTATTAAAATATAGATTTGTTATTACAGAGATAGCACATGCTATTCATCCATTCTATGAGTACTCTGCTAAGCTTCTGCTCCATGCCTAGCATCTCAAACTATGGGATAGATAAAACAATATTCTCCCCACTTTACACACATAAACTAAGATTCAGAAGTTTTGTAACTAGCCCAAGGTCCTATACAAGATGATGATCTATATACAAAACGTGATGGGAACATATATTAAATAGTTTTACATTGCTGTAAAATACCTGAGACAGACTGACTTTATAAGGAAAAATTTATTTAACTCATGGTTCTGGAGGTTCAAATTTCAAGATCAGTGGTTCTTATTAGTTTGGCATCTGGAGAGGACCTAACAATGGATGGTGTCACAACAATGGAAGTTATGTGTGGGAGGAGGAAATCATATCTCCAAAAGGGAAACCAAAGAGTGATTCAGGGATTGTGGTTGCTCTTACAACTCACTCTTGAGAGTTCAGGGGTCACAACAGAGCTACCTTAATCCTTTCTGAGGGCAGTTCTCCCAATGATCTTAGGACAACCCATGAGACCCTCCTTCTTAAAGGTTCCTCACCATCTCCCAACACTTCTGCTCTGGTGCAAGCTTCCAACACACGAACCCATAGGGGACAAACCATACCCAAACCATAGCAGGGCCCAAATCACAAGCATCCTTTTCTTATGTTTACTCAATATGATGGACTCCTACTCTGTTCCAGGTATTATCCTAGGTGCTGAAGATACAGGATGAAGAGAACAGTCAACAAAAATGATTGTAAATTGTGATAAGTATTTTGAAGGTAAAATACAGAAAATTCCGAGGGCATACATTAGGAGGACCTGAGCTAGTCTTGGATGTCAAGGAAGTTCTTCCCATGGCAATAACATAGAACCTGGGATCTGAAGGATGAATAGGAGTTAGGTTTGTAGCAAGTTCCAATGACTGCTAGGAGGGAAGCCAAATGGGGGGTCAAGAGTAGTGACTAAACAGAAGCTGAGAACCAGGGGACAAAACCAGATGGAAACTATGTGTAATTATCATGGCACAAAGGGCTTAACTAGAAACTAAGTCAAATCAAAAATAAGTTGTCGGGCTGGGGTTGTGGCTCAGTGGTAGAGTGCTTGCCTAGCATGTGTGAGGCACTGGGTTCGATTCTCAGCACCACATATAAATAAATGAATAAAATAAAGGTCCATCAACATCTAAAAAAAATAAATAAGTTGTCAAGGTAGCAGGGTCAGGCACAGATCTGTCAAAACCAAGGCAACAGGCTGGGGATATAGCTCAGTTGGTAGAGTGCTTGCTGGGGTTCAAACCCCAGCACCGCAAAAAAAAAAAAAAAAAAAAAAAAAAAAAACCAAGGCAACGTTTATGACAGGAGACTAAGAAATGCATGGAGAACCCAGTTTCTGTGGGCTATTGCCTTCTCCCTCCAGATCCCCCCTGGTCCCTTGTTCCCATTAAAGGAAAGTCTTTAAACACAGAATCAATGACTTGTGACACGTGGGCAATTAGGGGTAGAATCTGTTGTGACAAAAAGGAACATTTGGCAACATGGCAACATGCCTAAATCTTGTCTTTGATACATGACTTCAGAAAGACCAATCAGACAGTCTATCTTTAAAAGATATTCTGGTATAAACCCACAGTATTCAACCCTTCCCAAAGCAATCAGATAAAGAAAAATGGTGAACCAATTATAAATAGTACAGCATTAAAGAAAGGGTAAAGTTAGTACATTAGTCAACTTTTCATTGCTATGATCAAAATACCTAACCCACACAACTCAGAGGAAAAGTTTATCTCAGCTCACAGTGTCAGAGGTTTCAGTCCATGGTTGGCTCATTTCTTTGCTTTGGATCTGAGGTGAGGCAGAACATCATGGTGGAAGGGAGTGGCAGAGGAAAGCTGTTCAGCTCATGGCAGCATGGAAGGAGGAGTGGGGAGAGAGAAAAAGAGAGGGAGGAAGAGAGATGGGGGGGGGAGAGAACACAAGAAGGAACCAGGGACAAAATATATCCCCAAGGACACACTCCCCTTCAGGACCCACTACCTTCAACCCACCTCCCAGTAGTCCATCCAGCTATTGATAGATTAATCCTCTGATGAGATCAGAGTCCTTATGTTTCAGTCACTTCCCAGAAGCCTCACCTCTGAATGCTACTGTATTAGAGACCAAGTCCATAACACATGAACCTTTGGGGGACAATCCAAATCCAAACCACACAGCTAGTAACAATTCAGACTATTTTCCAAAATGCAGATCATCTGGGCATTTCAAACATCTGAGCTTGCTAATGGTATGGTTCAGATTGATTAGTCTACTTTTCAGAGCATGGACAGGATTGTATGTTTTATATCTCTAATGAGAAATTGGAGGAAAAAAATTCAAAGTCTGCAAAACTAGGAAACCATTTTTTTTTTTTTTTTTTTTTTGTAATTGTGGCAGTACTGGGGATTGAAAGGCAAGCATGCTACCAACTGAGCTATATCCCCAGCCCCAAGTCTGCAAAACTAATAAACAACTAGATCTAAAAGTGTAAATTTCTTAGCTTAAAATGTTCCCTATTATTGAAAAAAATAAAGCTTCAAATAACCTTGTGTTTGCCAGTAAGTGGGCTCTGCAATATGATTTCTATATGTGAAGATCTAAATGGAATCCATAGAAATGCAAAAAGTAGATTTAGAGAAGGAACTGGTCCAAAACCAGGTGACCCCTAGTAACTAACAAAGCTCCACTATATTGCATCTAGATTCAACTCTCATTTATCATCAGAAATTGAGGACTAATGACATAATCCAAGGTTATTAATGATACTGGGGTCATACAATCTCAGTGCTTAGAACGGCCATAAGGGATATCTAATCCATCACCCATCTACTCTCTTACAGTTAAATTCAGCAAATATTTATTGGACTGCTCCCATATCTTAGATACTACATTTCAAAGTAATCTATTGCTGCATGATGACCCACCAGTGACTTAAAACTGGTTTAAGTGACTTAAAACAAAAGTCATGCTTTTGTTCATGATCCTGAAATCTAGGCTGGGTTTAACTGGGTCTATTCATGAGATGACAGCATCTGGAGATTCAGGGCAATCTGGAAATCAGATGTGGTTTTACTCACATCTCTGACACCTCAGCTGCGATGGTGGGAGATCTGGAGGCTGGCCAGGCATCTCTCTCTCTCTCTCCACATGGTCTCTCCAGCAGGAAACTGGACCTTATATGGTGGCTCAAGGCAGAGTGTCCAGAGTGTCACTTCTATCACACTCTGTTCTTCAAAGTAAGTGACATGGACTGCCTTGATTTAGTGTGAGGGGAAATACATGTCACTTCTTTTTTTTGGAACCAGGGATTGAACTCAGGGACACTTGGCAACTGAGCCACATCCCCAGCCCTATTTTGTATTTTATTTAGAGACAGGGTCTCACTGAGTTGCTCAGGGCCTCGCTAAGTTGCTGAGGCTGGCTTTGAATTCGCAATCCTCCTGACTCAGCCTCCCAAGTCGCTTGGATTACAGGCGTGCGCCACCACGCCCGGCTACACCTCGCTTCTTGAAGAGAGGAATAGAAAACAATTGGTGGCCACTTTTAATCCACTATAGTATGGTACGTATGAGGATAAAAGATATGATTTCTACCCTAGAGGAGTTCCCCAACTAGAGAGACGACATGGGAAGGGAGTGTCATGGTCACCTAAATTATTGAAGTAGAATGTGAAAAGGTGGTAAGAAGCAAAGCTTTTGTTTTGTTTTGTTTTTTGTTTTTGGCACTGGGGATTGAACCCAGGGGCACTCGGCCACTGAGCCACATCCCCAGCCCTATTTTGTATTTTATTTAGAGACAGAGTCTCATTGAGTTGCTTAGGGCCTTGCTAAGTTGCCGAGGCTGGCTTTGAACTCGAGATCCTCCTGCCTCAGCCTCCCAAGTGCTGGGATTACAGGCGTGCGCCACCACGCCTGGCAGAAGCAAAGCTTTATGGAAAATATAGATGACAGAATAGGTCAAGGAAAGCTACTGAGAGGAAAGGACATTTGTGCTGGACATTATTAAGAAGTTGGAATTATCATGTGATAGAAAAGGAAGTGCATCGTGACACCTCTAAGAAGGTCTTGCCAAAAAATTGAGTCTTGCCGGGCATGGTGGTGCACGCCTGTAATCCCAGTGACTCGGGAGGCTGAGGCAGGAGGATCACGAGTTCAAAGCTAGCCTCAGCACAGGCAAGGCGCTAAGCAACTCAGTGAGACCCTGTCTCTAAATAAAATATAAAAAAGGGGTGGGGGTGTGGGTTAGGGGGCGAGTGCCCCTGGAATTAAAACCCCCGGCGAAAAAAAAAAAAAAAAAAATGAGTCTTATCAACCCTCTACATGTAACTCCCAAAACACAGAAATATAGGGAGCAGAGGAACGTGTTAAATGGTACTAGGAGATGCAATTAGCAGCATCCAGAGAACTCAACAGGACAAATGGGCCAGTTTCTTCAACAAATCAGATGAAAACCAAACACAACTACAAAAACAAAGAAAGCAGGGGAAACTGTAAACTAAGAGACTTGAGTTATATGAACACTGGACATAGTGGTGCACACCTGCAATTCCAGTAACTCGGGAGATTGAGGCAGGAAGATCACAAGGTTGAGGTCAGCCTCAGCAACTCAGCAAGACCCTAAGCAACTTAGAGAGACCCTGTCTTAAAATACAAAATAAAGCCAGGCGCGGTGGCACACGCCTGTAATCCCAGCACTTGGGAGGCTGAGGCAGGAGGATCACGAGTTCAAAGCCAGCCTCAGCAATTTATCGAGGCCCTAAGCAACTCAGTGAGACCCTATCTCTAAATAAAATACAAAATAGGGCTGGGGATGTGGCTCAGTGACTGAGTGCCCCTGAGTTCAATCCCTGGTTCAAAAAAAATAAATAAATAAATAAAAATAAAAAGGGCTGGGGAGCTGGGGATGCGGCTCAGTGGTAAAGTTCTCCTGGGTCCAATCTCCAATACAAAAAAAAAAAAAAAAGTCATGTGAACAAATGCAACGTGTGGGCCTAATACTAATATGAATCCTCATTTGAACTAATTGGAAAAGAACATGAGAAAACTTCCACTTATGAGTAAATGTAGCAGGAAGTGACAATCCATCACTCCTTCTACATTAAAAAAATGAATGAATTATAAAGATGTCAAAGGGTTGTGGAGGCAAAGAAGAGTAAAAACACTAAAAGTTAAAAGAGAAACGACTCTTTTCTACTAAATCAGAGATTACTTGTCATTTCCTTTCTTTAGGGCTATTTGCTGTGTGGGTGAGTGCCAAGGACCAGGCTTTCCTGAGGCAGAGGGACTCCACTAGGGACAAGAAAACCCAAGGCAGTGTCATCACTTGTGCTGTCATGCCAAGTGGAATGTGTCCCCATCAAGGTATTGGCTAAAGGCCAGGGCCGCTCAGGAGACTAGGGATTGGCCTGAAAAGGGAAAACGAAATTTCCCATGGTCTCAAAAGTCACTCTAAAGGAATGGGCTTTCAATAAATATACACAGGTCTTGCCCTTGACGTATATGAAACTAGAGATGGACTGAGTATAAACTAAAGCCAGAGCATAGCTCAATTCCCGATTGAATAGGTGATCACTCCCTTACCTGATTTGCTAAATAGAAATTTGTATCCTCTCTGGGTAGAGAAACATTGACTTCAGTCTAATTTTTTATACAACAGTCTGCATACAATTTTTAAAGAGGGGTCTGGAGATATAGCGTGTGCTCTAATACGGAGAGCATAGCACTTTAAAAAATCCCCAGCACTTAAAAATAATCACAATCGGGGCTGGGGATGTGGCTCAGTTGGTAGAGTGCCTACCTCGCAAGCACAAGGCCCTGGGTTCAATCCCTAGCAGCGCAAAAAAAAAAAAAAAAAAAACACAAAACATATGTGAAGAGGTAGGAAAAAAAAAATCTGATTATCAGGAAAAAAGGGTAATAGTAGAAGTGAGCTCATGGATAATTCAGGTGTTAGAATTAGCTGTCAAGGACTTCCAAAACAACAAATACAAAGATGTTAAAGAAAATAGAGTAAAAGATGGACAAAATGAATGAAAAGATAATTTCAAAAGAATTGTAATTCTTTTGAATTTACATTCAAATGTAAATTGAATGGACATTCTAGAATTAAAATACAAATATTAGAAAATAAAAACAGTGAAACTCACTGTTGAACACAGATTTTTCTATAGACACCCAAAAAAAGATAACTCAAAAACAAACAAAACATTCTAAATGAGGTACATAGGGTAAAAAAAAAAAAAGGAGAAGAAGGGAGCATTCAAGACATATGGGACAAGCCAAATAATCTTATATATGTATCATAGAAATTCCTGAGGGAGGGAGGGAGGAGAATGGGGAAAACACTATTCACAGGTGTAATGACTGAAAAATTTCCCAAAACATGAAAGATAGCAACTCAAAGATTCAAGGGTAGCAACTTCCAAGGAAAATAAATAGGAAACAAAGAAAACACAGGCAAATTGCTAAAAACTGAAGATGAATAGGAAATCTCAAAAGGAGCCAGAGAAAAAAGACACAGGAATAGCAATAAAGCTTATTGCTGACTTTTCAATAGGACCTTTAAGCCAGAAGATTGTGGGGACTCTGTCTTTCAAGCGGTAGAAGATTCACGTATCTTTTATCCGTAAGATTGCTGAGTTGACAGCTTGAAGGTGAAACACTGCTGATTCCTACGTTCTCTCAGCTTCAGGCCAAAGACCTCAAAAAGGTCTTGTGCGTATCATCAAAGGAAAAACAGCAGCCAGTGGCAGTGGTGCACGCTTGTAATACCAGTGACTCAGGAGGCTAAGGCAGAAGGATCGCAAGTTCAAGGCCAGCCTGGGCAACTTAGCTAGACTCCAACGCAAAATAAGACATTGAAAAGGCTGGGGACTGGGATTGTGGCTCAGTGGCAGAGCGCTTGCCTAGCATGTGTGAGGCACTGGGTTCGATTCTAAGCACCACCTACAAACAAATAAAGGTTCATCAGCAACTAATAAAAATATTTAAAAAAAAAAAAAAAAAAGGCTGGAGATGTAGTTCAGTGATCAAGGACCCTTGGGTTCAATTCCCAGTACTTCAGGGGCAGCAGCGGGAGGAGGTGGTGAGACTTGAAAGATGATTTTGGCCCACCCAAATATGGTCCATTTATTTATTGTCTTATTTATTCATCCATGGATGGATGGATCAAACATTCAAAGTGGTCTTTGCCCTCCAGGAATCTATAATCTGAACAAGAAAATAGATGGGAAGAATAATAAAATACAATGTAACACGTAAAACTCAAAAATTAATAGAAGGAAATAGTACCAAGGAAGGACAAGAGATCCTGGTTTCCCAAAAAAGTGCCTTTCGCCATTTTTGTTTTTACTTTAGTCCACATTTCATATCAAAACACACACACACACACACACACACACACACATATAATTGAGACAAAAGTTCAAAGAAATAATACTTTTCCCCATGTTATCTGATATTCTTTGAATGTTCTGTTCTTTTCCATTTCACTGTGTATATGGGGGTGGGGGGAAAGCATTCATTATTGTTTTTGTTTTGGGTGTGGGGATTGAACCCAGAGTGCTTTACTGCTAAGACACATTCCCAACCCTCTTTAAATATTTTTTATTAGCTGGACGTGGTGGTGCACTCCTGTAATTCCAGTACTTGGGAGGCTGAGGCAGGAGGATCACGAGTTCAAAGCCAGCCTCAGCAACTTAGCGAGGCCCTAAGCAACTCAGTGAGACTCAGCCTCTAAAATAAAATACAAAATAGGGCTGGGAATGTGGCTCAGTGGTGGAGTACCCCTGGGTTCAATCCCCAGTACCAAAAAATATATAGAGATATTTTTTTTCTTTTGAGACAGAGTCTTGCTAAGTGACTGAGGCTGGGATTAAATGTTTGATCCTCCTGCCTCAGCCTCCTGAGTTGTTACCATTACAGGTGTGTGCCTCTGCTCCCAGTTTTCAGTGTGTGTATGTGTGTGTGTGTGTGTGTGTGTGTGTGTGTGTTAATGGTCGTGTCCCATTGTACCATGACTCTAAGTTGCTCAAGATCTATAGTTAGAAAAACTGTTATGGAAGTGGTTAAACTTGAACTGGATTTTACTTTATTGTTTTAATAAATTTTTAAATAGTAAACATAGTTACACAGTTTAAAGTACAAAAAGTTAGTAAAAATCGTGCTCCTTGCCCTATTTCATCCTCACATTCAAAATTTCTTTTTTTCTCATGCAGATCGCCATTATTATTAGCTTCTTTTACAAACTTCCAGTTCGAGTATTTGTTTAAATAAAACAAATGTGTCTATTCCTTTATGTAATCAGAAGTAGATATGAACATATATGAACATGTACTGTTATGTTCTCTTGTCCAAATGTTTATTT
Source organism: Glaucomys volans (assembly GCA_020662805.1). Lineage (NCBI taxonomy): Eukaryota > Metazoa > Chordata > Mammalia > Rodentia > Sciuridae > Glaucomys > Glaucomys volans. The sequence goes on from JAJEJO010001062.1 coordinate 81,577, forward strand.
TATTCCCTAAAAACTTTCTTTAAAAAAAAAACTGTCTTGGGGTTGGGGATTTAGCTCAGTGGCAGAGCGCTTGCCTAGCATGCACAAGGCCCTGGGTTTGGTCCAAGGCCCTGGGTTCGGTCCTCGGCCCTGAAAAAAAAAAAACTATGTGGGAGATTTCCAATATCAAAAGTAGTCTGAAGTTTTCTGTATGATTGATTTTTTTTGACCTGGACTTCAGACCAGTTTTTATTTTAAACAGTTTTACTGAGACATAATTGGCGTATAATAAATGACACATTTTAATTTTTTATTCTTTTAGATGAATTGTTCTTTTTAAAGCATTTTTTAAACTTTATTTTATTTATTTATTTTTATGTGGTGCTGAGGATCGAACCCAGTGCCTCACATATGCTAGGCAAGCGCTCTTCCACTGAGCCACAGCCCCATCCCAAATGACACATTTCAAAGTACCAAGAACCCACTTGGATAACTTTTGAAATATTGCATACACCCATGAAACCATTATCATAACCAATGTCACCAAGATCACACCCCAATATTTCCTCATGCCATTTCTAATCCTTCTTTCCTGGCCATTCCCAAACATATCTCCATTCTCAAACAACCACTGATCTTTCTGTTGCTATTGACTGATTTTCGTTTTCTAGAGTTTTATGTAAGTGGAATTATACACTGTATGAGTTGTATGTTGTCTGGCTTCTCTCAGCATAATTATTATTTTTTTTATTTTTATTTTTTCCAGTGCTGGGGATTGAACCCATGGCCTTGTGCTTGCGAGGCAAACACTCTACTGACTGAGCTACATCCCCAGCCCCCATCATAATTGTTTTGAGATACATACCTGTTGCTGCATGCATCAAGGACTCACCTCTTTTCTTGCTGGTGTGTTTTATACATATATCACAATCCACTTATCCACTCATCTGTTTACAGACAACTTGTGCTGTTTCCAGTTTGGGGCTATTACAAATAAAGGTGCTATGAATAGTAATGTAAAAATATTTGTATGAATATATACTTCCATTTCTTTTCAGAATAGAATTCGTGAGTCATATGGTAAGTGAATGATTAACATTTTAAGAATTTTCCAGTTTTCCAAAATGGTTGTAGCATTCCATATGATTACCAACAGTGTATGAAAATTCTAGTTTCCCATATCCTCAATATTTGTTATGGTAGACTTTTACAGATGAAAGTCACAATTGATATTTAGTTATATCTCATTGTAGGTTTATGTTGCATATGTACAATGACTAACAGTGTTGAAAATTCTTTCATGTACTTATTTGATGATTCTATATCTTTCAATTTTATTTATTTTCTTTGTGGTTTTTCTGTTTTTATTTTCTTTATTTCCACTCTGATATTTGTCATTTCTTTGGCATTTAGGGTTATAAATTTCCATCTAAGGGACTGGGGTTGTGGCTCAAGGATAGAGAACTTGTCCAGCACGTGCGAGGCACTAGGTTCAGTCCTCAGGACCACATAAAAAGAAAAAAAGAAAATAAAGATATTGTGTTCATCTGCAACTAAAAATATTAAAATAGATAAATAAATTTCCATCTTCATGTATTGCTTTAGGAACATTTTGCAAATTTTGAAATGTTTTCATTCAGTTCGAAATACTTTCTGATTTCAACCTTGATTTTCTTCTTTGACCTATAGGTTACTTAGAAGTGCATTTAGTTTCCAAATACTTGAAGATTTTCTAGATATTTTTATTCACTTCTAATTTAATCCCATTATGGAGACAAAACATACTTGATTCCTTCGAAGTTTTTGAAACTTGTTTTATGATCCAAAAAAATTGGGCCCATCATAGCAAATGATCTGTATGTATTTGAAAAGAATGTGTATTCCCTATTGGGGAAGGATTGTTTCATAAAAATAAGGTCAAGTTCATTGGTAGTATTGTTCAAATCTTCTAATTCATTTCTTCCTGTCTACTTGTTCTATCAACTATTGAGAGACAGGTATTGAAACTCCAACTCTAAATGCAGATTTACAATTAAAATTGACATATCTTGTTCTATTCTTTGATTTTCATCTTATTTTTGTTTTTATATTTAATATGAATTTCTTGTATGTAGCATACAATTAGGTCTTGCTTCTTTTCCTTGTTTGAAAATCTCTTTTACTTAAGATATTTAGACCATTTACATTTAACATGATTGTTGATATGGTTAGATTTGAGGTATCAACTTTTTTTTTGTTTTTTTTTGGTACTGGGGATTGAACCCTGGGGCACTCCACCACCGAGCCACATCCCCAGCCCTATTTAGTATTTTATTTAGAGACAGGGTCTCACTGAGTTGCTTAGGGCCTCGCTAAGTTGCTGAGGCTGGCTTTGAACTCGCGATCCTCCTGCCTCAGCCTCCCAAGTGCTAGAATTACAGGCATGCGCCATCATGCCTGGCTTATCAACTTTTTAAAAAATTTTATTCATTTTGTTCTTTGTTCAATTTTTCATCTTTTTCTACCTTCTTCAGATTCCTTGAGCATTTTTAGTGATCCCTTTTGTTGGATTATTAGCTATAACTCCTTGTTTCTCTTAGCAGTTGCTTTAGGATCTATGCTATACATCTTTAACTTTCGTCATCTATTTCAAGTGACATTATATGACTTTATGAATAAGAACCTTACAACAGTATACTTCCATGTTTTCCTTCACAACCTTTGTGCTATTATCATACATTTTGCTTCTACATAGGTTAGAAGCCCCAAAGACATCAGTTACTTTTCAACAATTTTCTTTTCAGAAAATTTAAATAAGAAAAAATGTAAATATTTACCTACATAGTTAATACCTCTGTTGCTCTTCATTCCTTTGTATAGAGCCATATTTCCATTTAGTATCATTTTCCTTCTGCTTAAAAGCATCTTTAACATTTATTATAATGCACATCTTTCAGATGGGGGAACTTGAACAAAGTATTTCATCTTTGTTTTTGAAAGATGTCTTCACTATGTATAGAATTCTAGGTTTACAGTTGAAGTATTTTAAAGAGGCTATTCCACTGTCTTATGGCTTGCACGGTGGGTAATGAGAAATTGGCCCTCATTCTTTTCTTGGTTTCTATATATATAATGTATCTTTTATTCTTGGCCATTTCAATGATTTTATATTCATTATTAGTTTCAAATAATTACTTTATAATGTGTTTTAGTATCGTTTTTTCATGTTTGTTCTGCTTGGGATTGATCACTTTGTGGATCTTTTGGTTTATAGTTTTCACCAAATTTCTAAAATTTTTGGCCATTCTTCTTCAAATATTTGTTCTGTCCCTCTTCCTTCTCCTTTGGAAACTTCACTTATATGTTTATTTGTCCACCTGAAGTTGTCCCATAGCAAACTAATATTCTTTCTTTTTTTTAGACTTTATTTCATTTTGGATAGTTTCTATAGCCATATCTTCAGGTTCACATTTTTAGTACTACAATATCTAATCTGGTATTAATCCCATTCAGGAATTTTTTCATCTTAGTCTTCTCCAGTTCACTTTGATCTATTCTGTATCATTCATATCTCTACTTAACATGTTCAATATTTGTTCTAGCCACTTGAACATATAAAATAGTTATAAAT
>JAJEJO010001062.1:94064-111872 GCA_020662805.1 Glaucomys volans
GTGATTTTAAAGCAAGAAGTAGGAAAAAAAGGGGGATGGCTTTAAAACAGGGGGGCCACCTAATATAAACATTTATTTATTTATTTTTAAATATTTTTCATTGTAGATGGTGATATCTTTATTTTATTTATTTATTTTTATGTGGTCCTGAGGATCAAACCCAGTGCCTCACATGTGCTTAGGCGAGTGCTCTACCACTGAGCCACAACCCCAGATCCAAATATAAACATTTTTAAAGATCTTAAAAGAAATGTGGAGAACTGAAGCATAGTGAGAGAATTTAAAAAAAAAGAAAAAAAAAAGAAAGGAGACATAGTCAATTCAGGGAACTTAGTCCATAGAACTTAACATTGACTCTGGAAAAGTTCTCAAATGAGTTATTAAACAGCTGGTTAATAAGTTCTTGGGGGAAAGAAGCACCAGTCAGAATAGGTCTGACTAATGGTGGCAAGCCAAACATACCTCTTTTTGATGGATCTGCAGTAACCATTTGGATTTTAGCCCAGCTTTTGTATTGACTCGGTATTTTCTCTCCTTTCCTGACATTTTTTATAAAGTGCAGATCATTTTTTCTTTTGTTAGATAAATATTTTAGAACCTACTAAGCACCAGACACTGTGTAGGCCTTGAGGATACATCAAGGAAAATGTACACGGGGTCTCAAACCCAAACCTTGCAGAGTTTGCTTTCTGGTTCTTTCCTGATTGTGGAATTTTTCCTAGCCACCAGCCCCCTCCCCCTCCCGCCCCATCTTTGTTAATCACCTAGGATGTTCCTGAACTACTTAAACAATCCTTAGACTCCAGGGCTTCCTTTTGTGCTCCAGCTCTCCTTTTGTTCTCAAGTTTAACTTAGAAAAGAAACTGGACTAGTCTTCCTTGGCCAAGAGGTGCTGTCCTGTTTCACAATAAGTCCAGAAATGCTATCATTCAGGTTTCGTGCAACAGATATTAATTATCTAAATTTCAAATTTGGCAAACCTACCTTTCCAGCCTCACCTATTTCATCCCTTCAATCATTACCAGTCCCACCCCCACCCACGTTTCTATGTCTTTGCCTTTTTACTCAATTGATTTTGTCATTCAGGAATACCTGACATCTCCTTCCCCACCTATGGAAATCCTACACATTTCCCAAGACTCTGCTCAAAATTTGCTGCCTTCCTGGCTGGACTTACGTTATTTATCATCCTTGACTTGTGCTTTACTATTACACTCCCATCTTCCTTTCCCAATCGATTGATTACTTGTCTGAAAGTTTCAGTTAACACCAGACTGCATATACAACAGTAGTCCCATAGATTATACCACCTAGTGATTTTGTAGCCATCTTCGTTTGTGCAGGTACTCTCTGATGTTCACAGGGCAAAATCATTTGATGGCGCATTTCTCAGAACACTTCCCTGTCTTTAAACCATGCACTTTACAACAGGGGTTAGCAAACCAAGGCCTGAGCTAAGAATGGTTGAAATGCTTGAAAAAAGATCAAAAGGAGAGTGTTTCATAATGTGTGACAAATCTATGAAATCCAGCTTTCAGTTCCCATAAGTGAATCTCTATAGGAACCCAGACAGCCCATATTTTCTATGACTGCTTTTAAGTTCCAGTGGCAGAGCTGACGACTGGAGAAAGAGATCTTAGGATCCACAAAACCTCAATGTTGACTTTATGGTCCTTTTCAGAAACACTGCGGATCCTGCTTTATAGTAAGAGTTTGATGATGGAATCATTGGGTTGGGACACCAAGATTCTGTGTACATATCCTCTCCAAGATTTAATCTTTTGTATAATGTAGGTATTAACCATCTTGTCTGTTGTCTTAAAACATCAAAAGAGATAATGCATTTAGAAAAGTATGAAAATATCCTATAAAGAAAATTTCATCATGTACTGCACAGATGATAACGCGATAAAACGAAAAAACATTAAACGTTCTTATTCTCCCTTCCCGTCTTCCTTTACAACTTTCATTTAAACTTGTAATTTAAAATTTTCACTTTTAAAGGCTTTTTAAATGATAGGGAAACAGGTTGCTTCCCTTCAGTGTTCGTGTTGCTCACACTTCCTTTTCTTTTTCTCAGATTCTTTCTTTTTTTCTTGAGCGTCTTAACTGGTCCTCACAATAGCTCAGGGAAGGAACTGGGACATGCCTGACTAATCCATTTCACAGGCCAGGAAACTGAGGCAGATCTCAATTGCCTGCTCTGACTCAGCATGCAGGGAGCCGTCAAGGACGCGCTCTGCAACTTTTCTAAGGGGTTAAGGCCCGGTAAATAGAACAAAACTAACCGAGCCAGGCTTCCAAGCTTGGATCTCAAAATACCATTTAGCACTCGCCCTCTCCGTTCCTCCCTCTCCCCCGCCCCCTCCCGCCCCTCGAGACACCCTACTTTGGAGCAGGTGGTAGGCTCCGCGGTCAGTGCGCAGGCGCGCGGCGCCTTGGGGCGGGGAGGGGCGGGGAGTGGGGCGGGGCGAGCACGGGCTCGGTTTTGGGCCGCGGCGGGAGCCGGATTCGCCGCCACTACAGTGCGCAGGCGCCTGGCGGTTACCGGTCTCGCCATGGAGCGGAAAGGTGAGCGGTGGAGGGGCCTCGGCCACGAGGGGTAACGGCCGCCGGGGCGAGGCAGGAGTCAGCGCCGGGAGCCTCGCCTAACCGCCGCCGTCCCGTCCCCGGGCGTGCGGCGCCCCTCCTCTGAGGTGGCGCCGCCCCCGACCCCCAGTCTCTGGGCTGCGGGTCCGCGCCCCTCAGCCCGGGCGTCCTCCGGCGCCGGCGGTCACCGCCCCTTGTTCCCAGCCAGTCCGGCTCGCGCCTTGGGGCCACTCCTGGGCCCGACCCGCGGCGGGCGAGGCAGACTCCCGCCCGCCCGCCCCCTGACCCGGCCCGAGCCCCCTCGGGCGCATCCCGCCCGGGCGCTGCTGTGCGCCCCGTGGGCCGCCAGCCCCCCGGCCGGCCGCCTCGGCAAAGCCGCGGCGCTCGCTCCGCAGCCGCCCCTCTGGCAGGCCCCGCAACCGGGCCTGGCGCCCCTGCTGGGTCTCCACCCTCACCTTGGTTGCCTCTTTTCCTCCACATTCGCCCTTCACCCATCCCTCTCTCCTGCAGTGCTTGCGCTCCAGGCCCGAAAGAAAAGGACCAAGGCCAAGAAGGACAAAGCCCAGAGGAAGTGAGTCTTGTACCCCAATGCCCCGTTCTTTGGATTTCCTCGTTCACCTCCTCTGCTCTAGTTTCTTGTCTTGAACACGCACCGGGTTTGAGCACTCGGCGGCCCCCCACCGCGTGGCCTCAGGGCTGCTTGGCGGGTCGTTCAACCGCAACCATGTGGAAGGGAGCTTCTGTTGCGGAGCACCAGGCCTGGGTCTTTAGCTGCCCTAGACATGCTGGAAGGGCTGCTGGAGGAGGACCAGAGCCTGCTCGGCACCTCTCTTCCCCAAATCCACCGAAGAGTCAGAAGCTCCCCAAGTTTGGGTCCCCACTGGAGCTGGTAGATCATTATCAGTCTGTCGGTGAACTCTGTTCTCTTTCCCTTACTTGCTTCTCAGCGTCTAACTTGCCTCGTACGTCCGCACGCTAGGCCATCAGGAAATTCTTGAATGGATTTTCCGTGTTTACTTTGGTTCTGCCAACCACACGCTCCCTTTCATAGAGGAGGGCATGGAGCTTGTCCCTGGTTAGTCAACTTCCTGAGCCTGCAAGGCGCATCGCCTTCTTTACAGTTTGCGGGCGGATCACACGGTCGATGTGTTACTTCTCTTCCTAAACCTCAAGTCCTCGTGCTGAATGCAGATAACCTTTTGGAATTATCACAGTAGTGCCGGCTGAGTTCTTCATCTAACGTCGTTGGTGATTCTGGTTCGGTGTATTTCAGTGCCACAGGTCCCGTTTCATTAGGATGCGTAACAGTGGATTAGCGATGTTGTGGGGAACACAAAAAAGTTGGTCACAGCCTGGTGTAAACGCCCCCGGTGGATGGCTTCCGCAAGTGAGACTTAGTCTTAAGAACTTTTATCTCGTATTAATGTTTAATAGCAAAAGCTCTTGGAAGTCATCTTGGGCAATTCGTATTCAGCGAAAAAGTTCTCCTCCTAGTTCTTAATTTTAGATGTGTTATTTTCTGCACGATTTCCATTTATTTGAGTTTTTTTGTTTTTTTTGATTTTTGGTGTTGTATACTGTCCAGTTCTTTCTGAGCTGGTGTAACACATTTCAAAAACCTAGCCTGTACTGTTAAATGACAGTACTATATATGGGTGGGAGAGGGTGGGTTTTTTTGAAAGCTAATGTTTGGGGAGAGCTTATAATTGTTTCTCTTTCAATAGAGCTGAAATAGTAGGTGACCTCACTTCTTGCTCCATTTCTATTATCTGTCTTATGAAATTTTTTCTTTTGTCAGTGCTTGGTGACCAAGGCATATGTGTGTGTGTGTGTGTTTATCCCTTGATTATGTACATGAAATTCAAAACCAGTTTTTTATCCTAAATTGATTGATGGAAAAAGCAAGGCGGCTAACCTAGTTCTAGAAAGCAGGAGGAATTTAAATGTTAATCTTTTTTCTGTTCCTTAGTTTTGTTAATCCATGTGAAGCTGATATGAATGTTATAAAATGTTAGTTTTCTACTGGTGTAAGGAGACATTCACTTTTTTTTTAAGAAGTTGTCTCAGGCCATATCAGAACACTCATGCTACTTAGAATTTAATTGTGTAATTAGTCTGAATTATACTGTAATTTGGGAGGTGACTATATTGTTGACCGTATAACTTTATTTATTTGTTCATTTATTTTTTTGGTCCTGGGGATTGAACCCAGGGGCACTCAACCACTGAGCCACATCCCCAGCCCTATTTTGTATTTTATTTAGAGACAGGGTCTCACTGGGTTGCTTAGGGCCTAGCCAAGTTGCTGAGTCTGGCTCAGCCTCCCAAGTGCTGGGATTACAGGCCTGCACCACCGCACCCAGCATAACTTTATTTTCGACATCAGGTATTTGTTACTTTGGATTATCTGTGTCAGCCATGTGCTTTATTTGTGAAATCTAGTTTGTATGATGTTACTCTTCTATTCACTAATATGGGTAATCAAGAATTATTTCTGTTTTTGATTATTTCCATACTTGCACTTTTTTGCAGATATGGATTATAGATAATCCAGCAGTTATTTCTGAATATTGTGCTTTATACAACTTTGACTTCTGAAAATAGAAATGAAGAATTGCCCCCATTTACTTATACTCTCAAAAGTGCTTCATTTTTTTTTTTTTTTTTTTTTGGAACCGGGGATTGAACCCAGGGGCACAACACCACTGAGTCACATCCCCAGCCCTATTTTGTATTTTATTTAGAGACAGGGTCTCACTGAGTTGCTTAGGGCCTCGCTAAGTTGCTGAGGCTGGCTTTGAACTTGCAATCCTCCTGACTCAGTCTCTCAAGTGCTGGGATTACAGGTGTGCGCCACCACGCCCGGCCAAAAGTGCTTCATTTTTGTTTTTGTCTTCATTAATAAATTTTTCTTTATAGTTGTACCTCCATTTCCCTTTTTATTTCTCCGACCTCCTTTTAAGTGGCTGAAATTTCTTTTTCTTTTTTTCTTTTTTTTTTTTTTTTGTTGCTGGGAATTGAACCCAGGGTCTTGTGCTTGCGAGGCAAACACTCTACCAACTGAGCTATATTCCCCAACCCCTGAAATTTCTAATTAATTAAGTTGGCTAGATTATTGTGTCAGAAGTTCAAGCCCCACCTCACTTGGGTAACTTGACTCTGTTCAATGACTCCTGACTACACTCCTGACAACTTCATTAATTTGCAAAGGCAAACTTCTACTTACAGATTAGTCAGGAAAAAGTTCAGAGGAAGAAACATGCCATAGAGTTTGGACATTGAAGTGAGCAGATCTGGTTTTGAATTCTGATTTTGCTACTTTTTAGCAATTTGACCTTGGACAGGTTTGTTAAGGAAACAGTCTTGTGTTCTGTTATGATTGGTGGCTTAGTCACAATGAAAATTGGTTAGGTCTTGTAGGTTACAAAAACCAAGCATTCATATGTAAAATTTTAGAAACCTTTGCAAGAATATAACAGTAAGTAGCATCCCTAGTAATTCAGTCATGGTATGACACAAATGAAAGGATTTTCAGTCCACTGATTTTGTAGAGCTTAAAAACTAGGACCCACATTATTGAAATAATGTGCCTGGGGTCATGGAGCTGGTTGCTGTTGAGTGTGGGCTCTTGCCTTTCAGCCCACTGCTCTTTGTGTGTGTGTGGGGAGGGGTGCTTCCTTTGGATTCTTTCACTGTGGTGAAAAGTTTGACTTTTGGGAATTGTTTTATTTGATCAAGTCCTCCCTCATTTAATTTTCACAGACGGTTTTTTTTGTTTGTTTTTTTGCAGTGCCTATGTCTATGTGAGGCAAGCACTCTACCAACTATCCCCAGCCCTTTTCACAGAGTTCTTTTTTTTTTTTTTTTTTTTTTTTGGTACTTGGTATTGAACCCAGGGGCACTCCGCCACTGAACCACATCCCAAGCCCTATTTTGTATTTTATTTAGAGACAGGGTCTCACTGAGTTGCTTAGGGCCTCGCTAAGTTGCTGAGGCTGGCTTTGAACTCGCGATCCTCCTCCCTCAGCCTCCCAAGTGCTGGGATTACAGGCGTGCACCAAGGTGCCAGCTTCACAGAGTTTTTATTTATTAATATAAGCTTGTTGGTGATAATCTCCATTTTACTTTCCAGTAATGAAGTTAGATTACTCCTCTAGAAAATTATAAAGCTAGGATTTGAACCCAGTTCTTGAATGTTCTAAAGCCCTGGTTACTAACCTTGGTATCTCCAGATGACAATTTCTTTTTGATGTGGCTGAGAACAAATAAGGTAGAGGCTGAGTGAAAAAAGGTTTTTGAATAAGAAAACTTGGGGTACCTGGATGCGTGGTTACCCTTTCTTGACCTATTGTTTAATGTCTCTGAAAGTGACCAGTGTTTTATCTCTCTTTGAGCTTTCAGTTTTCAGTATGTGTACTAATAGCTATGGGCCTTATCTCATATCATAAGCTTTTGTGATTTAACAGTTTATAAATACTTTTGAAAAAAAATTTTTTTTTTTTTTTGGAACCGGGGATTGAACTCAGGCCACTGAGCCACATCCCAGCCCTATTTTGTATTTTATTTAGAGACAGGGTCTCACTGAGTTGCTTATGGCCTCGCTAAGTTGCTGAGGCTGGCTTTGAACTCTTGATCCTCCTGACTCAGCCTCCCAAATCGCTTGGATTACAGGCATGCGCTACCACGCCCGGCTTGAAATTGTTTTGATGGAACATAATTTGAGAATGGATTTCCTAATTTGTAATTTTATTACTTAGTTTAGGAAGTTAGTTTGAACAATGGTCTTTCACTTTCATTGTTTTTTGCTTTTTTCTGTTTTTTTCAGGGCCAGCAGCCGAACCCAGGGCCTTGGCGCTTTGTGCTCTGCACTGAGCTAAATCCCCAACCCCAATGAGCTTTCACTTTCTTTAAAGTAAAATAATGTTACAGGTTTAATATAAATTTGGTGTTAAAATTTTTTGCGCTGGGGAAATTCTTAGCTCATTTGAGCCCTCGATGATCTGTGGAGTTGAGAGGGAGATAGTGGTTTTATTTCTTAATTTTCCAAAAATATAAATTGTTATATTGAAAATCTAGAAGGAAAAAGTGCTTAAAAATTCTTGATACTTTCATCTAGTAAGAAGTAGACCAGTACACTTGAAATAATTTTTTAAAATTAAATAATAGTGTTGGGTGCACTTTATACTTAACAGTGCACCTTGGAAGTTGGTTCTGTAGTGGTTCAAAAATTTTTAAAATTTTTTTAGTTGTAGATGGACACAGTGCCTTTATTTTGTTGTTTATTTTCATGTGGTGCTGAGGTTCAAATCTAGTGCCTCACATGTGCTAGGCAAGTGCTCTACCACTGAACTACAACCACAGCCCCTAAAGTCTACTTTTTTTTAACTAAGTCTTAGAAATGGTTCCACATTGAAGCACAAGGAATAACTTTAGGTAGCATTCCATTAAGTGGATATACTACTATTTATTTTAGTTCCTGTTAATAAACATGTATGTACTTTTTTTTGTTTGTTTTGAGACAGGAGTCACTATTTTGACAGGTTGGTTTTGAATTCCTTTGGCTCAAGTGATTCTCCTGCCTCAGCCTCTTGAGAGTAGCTGGAACTACAAGAAGTGCCACTTGCCCAGCTAAACATGTCTGTTTTTAAGACAAAAATGGAATCATTGGATATACTTTTCCATAGTAACATTATCACAAATAGTTTTCATAGCATTAAATGTTCGACTGTGAGCTGTTTACCTTTTTCAGTTAATTCACAGCTAAGATGAATAATCTTTTGGATAAATCATTGCTTATATTAGTGATAATTTCTTAGGATAAATTCTTAGAATTGCTGGAATGAACATTTTAAAGATTTTTAATTCATATTGTCAGAAGTTTTCTCCAGCCAGTGTGGTGGCTCAGGCCTGCAATCCCAGCAGCTCAGGAGGCTGAGGCAGGAGGATGGTGAGTTCAAAGCCAGCCTTAGCAATTTAACAAGAGGTTTAAATTAATTAGGGAGACCTTGTCTCAAAATGAAATGTAAAAAGGGCTGGGGATGTTACTCAATGGTTAAGCATCCCTGGGTTCAATCTTTTGTAAACCCCCTCTCCCCCCAAAAAAAAGTTTCTCCAGAAAGGTTTAACCAGTTTAACTCCTATTCATTACAGTTTAACATATCCTAATCACTTTTTTTCATCCTTGGAATACACAATGGAGAAGGGGAGAATTCCTGCTGCCCCTGGAGTTTTAGTGGGAGAGGAGATAGAATAACAATAGGACATGGTGCTGAGTAAATTACATAATATATTAGGTGATTGAAGTGGGAAAAAGAGGATTGAGAAGTGGGGTTTGGGCTGCAAAATTGCAGGGTTTTTTGTTTGTTTTTGTTCTGCTGAGCTTCAATTCAGGTCTTTTTTATTTTGAGACAGGGTCTCACTAAGTTGCTCAGGCTGGCCTTGAATGTGCTATCATCCTGCTTCAGCTTCTGAGTAGCTGGGATTACAGGCCTGTCCTCTGATAAATAGAAATATGGTGGCCACATTTGAAGAACTGTTCCAGGCAGAACAGTGGGAGTAGAAATGTTTTGGGGTTTCCTGCTTAGAAACTAGTTGCAACTAGGAAGATTTCATGTTATATTACTTGAAAAAAAATCTTTCCAAATCTGGCAATCTGTAAGTCATTTTTTTTGTTGTTGTTTTTTTGCGGTGCTGGGGATTGAACTCAGGGCCTTGTGCATGGGAGGCAAGCACTCTACCAACTGAGCTATATTCCCAGCCCAGTCATTTTGTTTTAATCTAATTTGTTTTGTCTACCCTCCATTCTCTCTTTTTTTCTGTTTTGGTACTGGTGATTAAACCCAGGGTCTCACACATGCCAGGCACCTGCTCTATTACTTATCTATATCCCCAGTCCTTTCTTTCTTTCTTTCTTTCTTTCTTTCTTTCTTTCTTTCTTTCTTTATTTATTTATTTATTTTTTGGTACTGGGGATTGAACCCAGGGACCCTCCACCACTGAGCCACATCCCAGCCCTATTTTGTATTTTATTTAGAGACAGGGTGTCACTGAGTTGCTTAGGGCCTAGCTAAGTTGCTGAGGCTGACTTTAAACTCGGAATCCTCCTGCCTCAGCCTCCCAAGTGCTGGGATTACAGGCGTGCACCAAGCGCCCAGCTCCAGTTCTTTTTATTTTTAGATAGGGTCTCACACAGCTGCCCAGGCTGTCCTTCAACTTGAGATCCTTCTGCATCAGCCTCTAAATACATGGGATTGCAGGTATGTGCCACTGTACCTGGTGGCTCATTTTATGTGGCATAGTTGTATTTCTCATCTTGTTATCAAATATTTTTAGATTTTGTTTCTAGTTTTTTTTTTTTAATTTTTGGTTGTAGATGGACACAATATATCTGCTTTTTATTTATTTATTTTTATGTGGTGCTGAGGATCAAACCCAGTGCCTCACACATGCTAGGCAAGTGCTCTACCACTGAGCCACACACAGCCTCGGCCCCCTCTAGTGTTTTTTGACAAAGTGTTTTTTTAACTTTTCCTTTTTCATTTTTGAAATTTCCCAGTATCAACGGTCATCTTTCTTTAAAAGTTGCATTTTGTGTGATTATTTATTTATTTTTTATTTATTTATTTTTGCGGTGTTGGGGATTGAACCCAGGGTCTTGTGCTTGCAACGCAAGCACTCTACCAACTGAGCTATATCCCCAGCCCTTTATTATATTTAAGTATGTACTTACAAATTGCATTTCAAGAACTCTTGTCAGATATTTTCTTTTATTCTTCCTCAGTAAGTGTATATCTTAGCAAATTTTGTTTTTGTTTGTACAAATTTTTTTTGTGAAAAAAATTTTTTTTTTTTGTGAAAAAACAAATTTTGTTTGTGAAACAAATTGCTTGAAACCTAGAACTTGTTAAAGTACTAAAGTGAGTTAAGATAGATGCATAGGCATTCCCTTGTTAAAAGTGAAGAAAAGACAGATGAACTAGAATCAATTTAGACCTTATAGAATAACTGGCAGTCTTCTGCCTCCACCTTAGGTAGTCATTTACCCATACTCTCCAACTCTTCTCTGCCACTAATGCTGGTTTTTGCCTCTTTGAATTTGCCAATTTGGGACATTTAATTTAATGGAATCATATAATATGTGATCTTTTGTGACTGGCTTCTTAGCATAATTAAAAAATTTTTTTTTTTCGTTTGTATACCTGTTTTTTTTTTTTATTGAATTTCCCTTTTTTAGCCAATTAGAGTCTCTTCAGGATGAGTCCTGAGTCCTTTAGACTTAACCTGAGACCTCTTTGATAGGTTTTTTGCTGCCTGGTATGACAATAATGCAGATTTACCTTGTGTATTTTCTTCCCCAGACCAGGGAAGAGCTGTTTCTCCAAGAATGTTTTAGTTAGAAGGGCATTTGGAAACCACAGTCTGAGTTCTTAGGGAGCTTATTCCTATTGAGCTTGTCATCATTTCTAGGCTTTTTCTGTGATTAGAGCTGGGAAATAGTTGTGTTTTTCTTAACGACTTTGATTTTACATCTCTTTCTTCCTTTATCCCATGCTTAAAACCTCAGGTCTCAACAGCACCACTGTGATTACATATTTTCTTTTTCCCACAATATACACACAACAGTCTTAGGATAACAATGCCAGCCATTAACAACATGATGTGGAGTTTTATTGCTGAGTTTTATAATTGCCTGGACTCATTCATTGCTGTGTAATTATGTTACAACCTGATTACACAGATTCAATTATTCTTGTTTTCATTTTATATTATCTTTGCCTTCTTTAAGATTCCAAATCTTATAGAATTATCTATATTGGTAACTTAAAATGAATATCATATATAATTGTGATTGTGTTGGTTTCTTTTCAGAGTATGGCTTATGAAACATACTGTAGAATAAAAGGGAATTGTAGTTGTTAGAATGTGTGGAATGGACTTCCTCCTTTATATCTGAAGAAAGATGTCTTAGCTCCTGCTGCTTATACTGTGAAAAGATGAGTCCAGTGTTACCATGTCTTAAGACTTTTTGAGAGAAGCTGAAAATCTTTATGTAATTCTCCAGGTTGTTTAGTGTTCATAATTTTGGGGAAGGGAGTTACCAGGGATTGAATCTGGGAGCCTTCAACCATGGAGCCTCATCCCAGACCATTTTATATTTTATTTTTGAGACATGGTCTCACTGAGTTGCTGATGCTGGCCTTGAACTTGTGATCCTCCTGCCTTAGCCTCCTGAGCCCTGGGATTATACTTATGCACCACCACACCCCACTAGTTTTCACAATTTTTTTTTTAAACCTCCTTGTAAACAAAAGTGTGTGGACAAGTTTTGTTTATAGCCTGCAGTTTGTAATCTCTACCTTAGAGTCTTTAGGGTAAAGGTTAGGCATTAATAGACTTGTCTAAAGCAACCTCTCCAAGAGATTGTACTGAGCATTGTAGTGGAGGAGCCCTATGGTTCTTTGGGTCTTTTATTAAAGGGTAATTTTTGGAAATTTGATAAAGACTCACAAAATCAGTTGTTGAAAGACCATAGATTCCAGTTTTTCAACGATTTTAACAAGGAATGATTTCAGAAAGTTATAAGAAACCAAAAAATAATTTAAATACACTTTGTTCATTTTCAGAGAAGTATAGTAGCAAAATATTCCTACTGGATATAAAATAAATGGCAGTAGCCAGGCACAGTGGCGCATGCCTGTAATCCCAGCACTTGGGAGGCTGAGGCAGGAGGATCGCGAGTTCAAAGCCAGCCTCAGCAACTTAGTGAGGCCTAAGCAACTCAGTGAGACCCTGCCTCTAAATAAAATACAAAATAGGGCTGGGGATGTGGCTCAGTGGTGGAGTGCCCCTGGGTTCAATCCCCAGTACCCCCCCCCCAATAAATGAATGAATGGCAGGAGCTAGATAATAAAAATCATGTTCATTTTTTCCCATAGTGTACCTACATTTGTATAGATGAAGATTAAGTTCTTGTATGATTTGCTATTAGGTAACAAATTTCCTGGTGATTTAAATGCCTTGAACAGTGTTGAAGATTATTTTAGGATAGCTTATCAATCAGTATTTGATAACATTTAATATCTATTTTAGCTACCATGTAGGAGTTGTCACAGATTGTGAGTAATCATCAATGCATGAAGTTTGGTGTTAATACCATAAAATAATATGTTGGCAATTTGTTCATTCTAAATTCTTTGTTCTAAACATTTTTAACAAGTCTGCTGGTCCTTTTGGGGGTGATCTTGTATACTTTTGTTTCCTTGAATATTAGGATCACCTTTTTGTTTTGTAGTGCTGGCTTATTTTGTAACTGATAATAAATGTGCCTTATGGACAACCATCTTCTCTTTGGAACTTTTTAATTTTTTTGGTACTGGGGATAGAATATGGGGGCTTTATCATTGAGCTACAACTTCCCCAGTGGTTCTTGTTTCTTTCTTTTTTTTTTTTTTTTTTTTTTGCAGTGCTGGGATTTGAACCCAGGGTCTTGTGCTTGCAAGGCAGGCACTCTACCAACTGAGCTATATCCCCAGCCCTCTTGTTTCATTTCGTTTCGTTTCGTTTCCTTTCTTTTCTTTTCTTTCTTTCTTTTTTTTTTTTTCTTTTGGAACCAGGGATTTGAACTCAGGGACACTCGGCCACTGAGCCACATCCCCAGCCCTATTTTGTATTTTATTTAGAGACAGGGTCTCACTGAGTTGCTTAGGGCCTTGCTAAGTTGCTGAAGCTGGCTTTGAACTCGAGATCCTCCTGACTCAGCCTCCCAAGTTGCTTGGATTACAGGCATGCGCCACCTCGCCTGGCTTGTTTCATTTTTGAGACAGGTTCTTTGTACTTCTTCTAGTCTTGAGTTTTCTTTATTTGATGTCAAGGTTCTGAGGATGAGATGCATTTGAGTGCTGAGCTAAAGTAAAGTGCTCCCTTCCTCATGGTTTTTGTTCCTTAATTGAACAGGTTTACCTTTGACTTTTATGTGATGTTTCTTACTATTCATGTATCAAACTATTAACTCATCTGTTGGTACTTCACAGATATATCAGGCTGAAGATCAGAGATGGGTTATTATTTAATTATTTGTATATAATACTTGATAAATTTTAATTTTGATATTGCCAAATCCTAGTTTCAGTTCCAGATTTTTTTTTCCCTTGCAGTATTGGGAATTGAACCGAAGGAGCATTCCACCACTGAGCTACATTCCCAGTTCTTTTTATTTTGAGACAGAATCTTGCCAAGTTGCACAGTCTAGCCTCAAACTTGTGATCCTCCTGCCTCAGCCTCCTAAGTAGCTGGGATTTCAGGTGTGTGCCCCTGTGCCTGACCACTTCCAGAATTTGAGTTGAGAAACTTAGACTACTTGAAGATGTTTCAGAAGTTAAGTTCAGATAAATTTAGATACATAAAGGATTATGTCAGTTTGCAAAAGAAAGTATCTTTCAGGAAAATATATATGGAAAAAGTAGTGGGAGAAATTTAGCATTTATTGAATTTCATCTTGTGTGGGTGCTAGAACTAAAATAGTATCTCATTAAATCTTTGCATCAGTTATGAGTAAGTGTAATACTCTAGATGGGATATAAAGATGACTAGAATATAGTCAACCCCTCCTTTAGGTGCTTTTGATTTCGTAAAGGAAGTAAGTATACAAACTGGATTTTCTTTGATTTGCCATAACAAACTACCACAAACTGGATGGCTTAAACAACAGAAATGTATTGTCTCACAGTACTGGAGGCTATAAGTTTAAAAATCAGGGTGTCCGCAGGGTAGGTTCCTTCTGGGAATTGTGAGGGAGAATTAACCTCTTTTCCTTTCCTTGAGGATGGTCATCTCCCTGGGTCCAAATTTTTCCTTTTTTAATAAGGACACCAGTCATAGTGAATGAGGCTTCATCCTAATAACTTAATTTCATAATTGGACTCTATATCCAAATAAGGTCAGTTTTTAAATACTGGAGGTTAGGACTCCTGCATCTTGTTGGGAAGGTCACAGTTCACCCCTTAACTAACCAACTTTAGAAGACACTTCTCAGTATTAGGAAATCCTACAATTCCCCATTTCCTAAAGAAGAAAAAAGACTAAAGTTCACATGTAAGTAAACTGAAATTTCTAAGTGTTTGCTTTGTTTTTTTATTTATGCTTTTTTTTTTTACACATGACAGTAGAATGTATTTTGACATATCATACATACATGGAGTATAACTTCCCATTTGTGTGATTGTATATGATGTGGAGTTACACTGGTCATGTATTCATATGTGAACATAGGAAGGCTATGTTCAATTCATTCTCCAAGGGTTATTTTCTAGTGAGTTTTCAGTTTATCTTTTTAAAATTCATTTGTATATTTTAATTGGTACTTTATAATTGTACATTATAGTGGGCTTTGTTCTTACATATTTGGACATGTACATAACATAATTTAGTCAATTGCATTCACCAGCACCTCCATTTCCCCTTCTCTTTTAGTGTGTCATTTATCTAAATTATTATTATTATTATTATTATTATTATTTTTTTTTTTTTTTTTTTGGAACCAGGGATTGAACTCAGGGACACTCGGCCACTGAGCCACATCCCCAGCCCTATTTTGTATTTTATTTAGAGACAGGGTCTCACTGAGTTGCTTAGGGCCTCGCTAAGTTGCTGAGACTGACTTTGAACTCGAGATCCTCCTGCTTCAGCCTACCAAGTGCTGGAATTACAGGCGTGCACCACCACGCCTGGCTATTTGCATGTTCTTTTCCCTTTATTTCCTATACACATTGCTAAAATTTGTGTTCAGGCACTGTACTTTAAGCACAGGGTTATTATAAATCCTCCCAAATCCTGATGAGTGGTATTATTCCCGCTCTCATTTTACACATGAGGCAGCTGAGACACTGAGAACTTGTTACACTAGCAGTTTGTCCAAAGTCATGGAGCTCTTCTGGTAAACTACAGAGCCAGGATCAAACAAGTCTTACAATTCAAGAGAACTTGGCTATGACTACTGTACTACCTGCATCTTTGCTTTCCAGTACTGCTATGTTTTACCAAACCTTCCCAAGAAAACTTTCTAAAGCACTCCTTTCATAGGGTCACTCTGACAACCCCACTTCTTCTAGATCCATTAGGGAAGTAGTTGGGAGTAAGGTTTAGTAATGGGTTTCAATTGAAGAATGATGAGTAATAGCCAAAGGTGAAAAAGAAATGCCTTGTATGTTCCATACTGTGTATTTAGGTATGGTAGTGAGCAAAGAAAAGTTGGCTTCGTGAAGCTTACGTTCTGGGAGTGTGGAGAGGAAGATAATAAAATGCCAAGGGGGGGGGGGGGGGGGGGGGGGGGCACAACATCAAAGTAAGGGAATGCCAGAGGGCATGTGGCAAAGAGTAATGTTTTACAACGGAAGCTCAGCCAAATTCTCTGAAAAGGTGTGACACTAACAGACCTGAAGAGACAAGAGATGAGTTTGGAGGGCAGCGAAAAGTCAAGGTCATGTAAGGCATTATAGGTCTTTGGGGTGGGGGGGAGTCTGTTTTGAGTGTAGTCGTTGCTGATATTTGTGCTTTATTAAGTATTACCAGTTTTGTTTTTAAGTATAATGGAGTCTAAAAGCTGGTTCCTGTGAAAACAGGCTGCTGGGATTAGGAGATGACAGTGTCTTCTAGTGGCTCTTATCATAAACGTAGAGAGTTAAGTCTTCCAGAAAATAAACAGGCTTTACAAAGTTTCTGTTGCCAGCTGAGTCCTATAAATGGACAATGTGGGTGCCTGAAATAAACCTTCGAAACATTCAAGATTAAGTTAAAAACATCATGTTCCTTTACCCCCACATGTATTTCGTACATTCACTTACATAACCACATTATAATTACATTAATACAATATTATTATTTAATCCAGATCATATTCACATTGTCAGTTGTTCCAATGCCTTTGATAGAAAAAAGTTGTTTTTTGTTTCAGTATCCAATTCAAGTTCACATATTTCATTTCGTTTGTGTGTCTCTAAATGTAGAACTGTTTTGTAGCCTGCCTCCTTTGTCTTTCCTGATATTGACTTTTTTTTTTTTTTTTTTTTTTTGTGGTGCTTAGGGATTGAACCCAGGGCCTTGTGCATGCATGGCAAGCACTCTACCAAGTGAGCTACATCCCCAGCCCTGATATTGACTTTTTTTTTTTTTCTTTCCTTTTTTTTGGGGGGGGGGGGGCAGGGTTTGAACTTAGGGATTTTTTTTCTTTGTGTTTTTTTCCCAGTCCTATTTTGTATTTTATTTAGAGACAGGGTCTCACTGAGTTTAGGGCCTCGCTAAGTTGCTGAGGCTGGCTTTGAACTCGCAATCCTCCTGACTCAGCCTCCCAAGTCGCTTGGATTACAGGCGTGCACCACCACGCCCGGCTTGATATTGACATTTTTAAAGAATACAAACTATTTATAGAATGTCCCTCAGTTTGGGTTTTCTCTTTCCTTATTGAGGTTGTGCATGTTTGATATGCCTAATTAATTGTATTTTCCTGGTGCATCACACCACTAAGAGGCACATACCTAGTATTGGTAGTGTTAAATTTGATCACTTAGTTAAGGTAGTACCTCAAAATGGTGATTATTTAATGCTAACATTTTCCCACATGATTATGGTCAGCATTTAGTTATTGGAAGGAACTTTGGCTTTTCACCATTAATTTATTTTTCATCACAATGATCACTGGTATGAATTTATGGAAGTCTGTTGTATCCAATGAGTTTTAAACAATTACACTCTTTTGATGGTCAAATTCTGTAAGATTTAACATAATCCAATTCTAAATAGTTAAATTATAAATAATTTGAGCATCAAATGAATGTAACGGATTAAAACTCATTGGACACAATAGACTTCCATAAATTCATACCAGTGATGATGGTACTGGGGATTGAATCCAGGGGCATTTAACCACTGACCCACATCCTCAGCCCTTTTCATTTTTATTTTAAAACAGGGCCTTTGTGTGTGTGTGTGTGTGTGTGTGTGTGTGTGTTGCTGAGGATTGAACCCAGGGCCTTATGCTTGCGAGGCAAGCACTCTACCAACTGAGCCATATCCCCAGCCCCTAAAACAGGGTCTTGCTAAATTGCTTTGGGCCTCATTAAGCTGATGAGGCTGGCTTTGAACTCAAGATTCTCCTTCCTTGCCTCCTGAATTGCTGGAATTAAAGGCATGCGCCACCATGCCCAGCTCTCTGTCTTTTTTTTTTTT
>JAJEJO010001062.1:111972-162155 GCA_020662805.1 Glaucomys volans
CTCAGCCTCCCAAGTGCTGGGATTACAGGCATACACCACCACGCCCGGCATGAACATTTCTTAATGTCGGGATAATTTTTATCTCTATTCATCTGTTCCTCATATCAAATTTTAATCTGCAGAGTAGTTGAAAAAAGTAATATGATAACCTATAATTTCCTTTCCTGTATTGACTAATTGCTGATTTTTTGCTGTATTTTCTTCCCTTTCTGTATATGCATTTAAAATATACATTTTGATTGGTTTTCACAAATGTATGCATCTGTGGAACCTCCACCAAAGCAAAGTATAAAAAGTTCCCAGACGTTTCTTTATACTCCTTTGCCGCAGTGACTGATCTGCTTTCTGAGACTACAGATTAGTTTACAATTTCCAGAATGTTATATGAATATAATCACACATGTTATGTTCTTTTATATTTGGCTTCTTTCATGGTGTACATCGATGACTATTTGAAATTGCTGCATAGTATTCCAGTGTATGTATGTAACACAGTTTGTCATCCATTCACCTTTTGGTGGTCCTTTGGGTTGTTTCCAGTTTGGGTCCTTTATGAATAAAGTTGGAGATTTAGTGATTTTGTTGTTTAACTATTTGGATGTTGCAGAGGTTATAACACATTATTCTAACAAATACTTCAGCATACAACTTGAGGATGACGTTATCCTTTAATAATCACAGTATATTTATTACACCTAAGAAAATGGATATTAATTCAAAAATCATCTAATTTAAGACCATATTCAGATTTTTCCCCATGATCGCAAATATATCTTTTATACATTTTGTTTACTTGATTTTTGCAGTACTAAGGATTGAATCCAAGACCTTGTGCATGCTAAGCAAGGACTCTACTACTGAACTACACCACCATTCCCTTTTTATTTTGGATCCAGAATTTAATCAAGGTTCTATTTCCTTTAACTTTTGAACTAATTACCTGTTGGTACAGGGAAAGGCCCAGCATGGTGGCACACACCTGTACTCCCAGTGACTGAGACTGAGACAGGAGGATTGTGAGTTCAAAGCCAGCCTCAGCAACTTAGTGAGGCACTTAGCAACTCAATGAGACCCTGTCTCTAAATAAAATACAGAAAAAAGCTGGGGATGTGTCTCAGTGGTTAAGCACCCCTGGGCTCAATCAATCCTTGGTACAAAAAAAAAAAAAGTGATACAGGGAAATATTGCAGATTCACCATACCTTCATGTCTTAATGAGAAATGATATTTGGAAATCAAGGTCTGGGTACTAGGATTCCATTGCTTTTAGGCCCTTTAAAAGGCCTAGAGGGTGGAGCTGTAAGTATATTTGTGTATATTTATATATATTCATATATATATATATATATATATATACACACACATACACACACACACACATACATATATATATGGATAGTTCATGTTCCAATTCCAAAATACTTGCTTTTCCCTACCTTCCCCATTCCATGTTTGCATATTCTTTTTCTTTCTGGTTCTCAAAAACATACATACATTTTCATTCCTTTGTCTTCCCTATAGTTTGCACCAAATAGTTTCAAGATTACATATCAATATTAATACAAAATTTACCGAATTCAAAACTTCTCTGTAGTTCTTTAAGACTTCAGGATATTTCCTACCTGGAGGTAAACAGGGTACTTTGTCCAAGATGAACTGAATTATTTTTTCATCTGCATTTAATTTTAGAGTTTGCTTTTCCCTTTACTTTTTCTTTATTTTTATTTAGTAATCAAAACATTTACATTTTTAAATAAGTCCTCCCTATCCTCTATACTGTTTTCCTACTCAGTACCTAAAGGTAACCATTTCATTCATTTTGGATACATCTCTTTTTTGTGTGACAATAAGCAAGTATAAATATTGTTTTTCCATCTTTCTTAAATTATTATGTAGGAAGCATACTATATGTACATTATTTTGTACACGAAAACAGTATATCCTTGGTATTTCCCACCAAACAGTATATCCTGAAATCCTGCCATGAGTTGTTTGTTTTATTTGTTTTGTTTTTGGTACTGGGGATTGAACCCAGGGGCACTAAACTACTGAGCCACTTCCACAGCTCTCCCCACCCCCCCTTTTTTTTTTGAGACAGTCTCCTTAAGTTGTTTAGGGCGTGACTCAGTTTCTGAGACTGGCTTTGAACTTGCAATCCCCCTACCTCAGCCTCCTGAACTGCTTGGATTTTGTGCATGTGCCACCACATCTGGTGTCATGAGTTATTAAAAATCTTTTTTGTGGATTCTCAGGTATCTGCAGGTTCTTATTTTTACGTAATAGAGACCCAAAGAGGAAATGATAGTTGCTACATATGTCTTGTGTGTTGATCATAAAAGAAAAGTGACTGGGAGTACAGCTGTATGCAGTGAAATGACCTGCTTACTTAGTGTTTTAGCTTACAATAAATATTTAAGATACAATTTTGTGGAATTTCTATAATTTTCTATGAAGAGCCTTAGCCAGCTTTTTCACTTGATACAACTACCAGTGTGTGGTCACCTTGAATTATAGGACTTTTGCCATACTTTGAAATTCTGTTTCTTTTCATCAGGTTGGCAAAGGTCAAAAAGTTAATATTTGAAATTGAAAAGGAAATGGTTCTACACTGTTGTTGGAGTATAAATTGGTATAACATATATGAAAGAATTTAGTGACTATGTATCAAAAAGTAAATTGCACATACCCCTTGGGCTGTCTTCTATGAAGTCGTTACATTGATATGCATATATGTAATTCATAGTAGTTGTGACATTAGAAGAAAATTGGCACAGAGAATATCTATTTTTAAAAATTAGGATGTATCCCTCCTCCATTTCTTAAGAATACTCTATCACTAAGTAATAATTTCTAAAATGTTACTAAATGAAAAAGGAATGCCTTGGACATTGTATTGTTGTTAGACATTGTTTAAAAGTAATTATGTGTGCATATACACTGTATGCACACTCATATACAATGATGAATAAATTGGCTTGTGGTCACTTTTAGGAAGGGAAAATGAGGGATCGGTAAACTGAAGTGAGAAAAAGACTTAATTTTTAGAGTAACAAAAATAAATAAATGAATGGCTCAAAGTAGAAGTTTATTTCTTCCCAATATAAAATTCTGAGATATATCCTTAGCTGTTTATAGTGACTCTGTTCCCTGAAGTATCAAGGACCCCAGACTCTTTCTTGCTTGCTTCTGCCATCCTAGATGGTGGTCCTTATCCTTAAGGGCCAAGGTAGCCTTTGTGTTCCAGGCATGAAAAGAAAAAGGGTTTTAGGGTGCCATTTGCTTCTTGAGGGTTTCCCTCTTACTAATCATGTGGGCATAAATAGCTTAGAGAGATTGGGAAGTAGGATCTCTCTCTGGTAGTCCATGTGCCCAGCTTAAAAAAGTATTACTGTGGAAGAGGGGAGAATGAAAAGTGGCATAGCAGTCTCTTCCATGTTATCTTTGTACTGGTCAAGTTTTGTTGTATACATATTTCCTATTAAAAATGTTTGTATCAGTATCCCTTGTCTGAAATACTTGGGGTCAAAAGTGTTTCAGAATTTGTAATATTTGTATGAATTTTACTTGTTGAACATACTCTGTTCCAAAAATTCGAAATCCAAGGATGCTCCAAAATCTTACGTCAGCATTCAAAAAGTTTCAAATTTCTGAGCATTTCTGATGAGGGACAAGTAATCTAAAGAACCAAAATGCTTTAATAACCTCTACCTATTTGTTTGAAGGTTAAACTAAATGGCAAACACATTTTAGTTCCCTAATGTAATAAAGCTTACTTTACCTTAAAAATTCAGACATACATCATTCCTTTGAAATATTGCTACTTGAATCATCTGATTCATACAGGGAGATTTCAAGTCATCAAAGGACACTAAATTTTAAATTTAAAAAGTTATTTGGTGTAGAAACATTTTCATACAGGCTTTATTAAAAGGACTTCCTAAGATCATAGAAACTTAGAAGAATTTCAAACTTAAGAATTTTTCAAAAAAAAAAAAAAAAATTTAGCTGGGCGCAGTGGCATATACCTGTAATCCCAGCACTTGGGAGGCTAGGGCAGGAGGATTTCGAGTTCAAAGCCGCCTCAGCAACTTAGCAAGGCCCTAAGCAACTCAGTGAGACCCTGTCTCTAAATAAAATGCAAAATAGGGCTGGGGATGTGGTTCAGTGGTGGAGTGCCCCTGGGTTCAATCCCCAGTACCAAAAAAAAATTCATTTTTTTTACCCCAGGGCTGGGGTTGTGGCTTCAGTGGTAGAGCGCTTGCCTAGCACATGTGAGACATTGGATTCGATTCTCATCTACTATTAAAAATATTTTTTAAAAAAGGAATTTTTCCAAACCAGATTATGAAAAATTGTTGTGATATGTCCTCCTGAAGTATACATTTTGCAGGATCTTAAGCTGACTCCTATTTTTGTTTTCCCTGATGTTTTGGTTAAGAGGTCCATCTGTTGTCCTCAGGCCCCTTGCAATTTTAAGGGCTTTTCTCCTGATTGCTGCTTTCTTACTCTCCTTGGTTTCAGTCTAGGACCTTTCCTTAAGAAGAGCTGTTGTTCTGGCCAGATGGCAAGAACTCTCGGTAAACAAGGAAACCCTTTAATTCCTTGACTTGGAATGAATAGGGATATCTTTAATTTCTACTGGAGAAGGAAGGAAATACTCTTCCTTATTTTAAAAATGGCTCTTCTGAGGGAATTTTTTTTTTTTTTTTTTTTTTTTTTTTTTTGTGGTGCTGGGGATCGAACGCAGGGCCTTGTGCTTTTGAGGCAAGCACTCTACCAACTGAGCTATATCCCCAGCCCCTGAGGGAATGTTTGAAAGTGACAAAATGAACTTATTTAAAGAGTGCAGTTCGGTATGAGCCTGGGTTTTCTTATTTGTAAGATAGCATTAATATAATATTAATAATTTTTAAAAAGTGCAGTTCAGTATGTTTTGACAAACGTGTGCATCCCTATAGCTAACACCCCAGTCAAGTGTAGGGCATTTCTATCACCCTAAGAATGTGGGTGTCCTGTTGCATTCAGTTTCTCTCTCTCCCATCTGGCCCTAGACAACCACCAGTCATCTTTCTGTCGCTGTAGAGTAGTTTGACTGTTTAATAATTTTATGTTAATAGAATCATTTAGTATGTACCTTCAGTGTCTCAAATATGAAGTATGTTTTTTGTACTAGTAGTTTATTCCTCTTTGTCTTTGTTTAATTACTGGAATATGGTTAAAGTCTGTTTATGTGAAACTACCAAACTATTTTTCAAAGTATCTGAGAATTCCAGTTCCTCTGTATTTGGTTTTTCTATTTAAATTATTTTTCCATGATGATTAAGTGCTTGGAGTACTCACTGTTACCTGTGTGTTTTCCTCACTGAAATATCCAAATCTTTGGCCCATTTTTTTCTTTAATTAGGTTGTCTCTCACAGATATATTTTTCTTTTCCCCATTCTTCCTTCTCCCTTTGTTCTTCCCCTTCCTTTACTCTGCTCTCAAATGATGATGTTGAGATTTAGATTGGGTAAGAAACACTCATTTCTCCTCAGAATTAAGAAGTCATTTATTCATTACCTTTTAGTGTCCTGGGTTTCTGATGAGGTATTTGATGTCAGTTTACTTACTGTCCTTTTGATCTGTTTTTCATTTGTTTTGTATTTTATATGTTTTAGGATCTTAACACTGGGATTCTGAGATTTCCCTAATATGTCCGTATGTAGGTAAAGGCAATCCTTTTAGCACTAGGAAGGTCTTTTTGATTTTAGTGGAGAGTCCATTCAATCTCCAGACATAGCTTATGTTTCTGGTGATTTTCTCCCGTTTTCTTCTTTCTGCAATACCCATTTTTCAGATGTTGGAACTTCTGGATTGATTGTCTCTTCACACATATTTATCTCCGTAGGTGATTTCCTTTTCTACCCCTCTACATTTAGGGAACTCTTTACCTTACTTTCTGAAACTCCTTTCTCACTTTACTTAGGTATCACTTTGTAGCTTTTCATTCTGTTCAGAAATCAGCATCGTTTTTCATATTTATGGAGGGGAGGTATCAGACCTGATTGAAAGTCTGTGTAGGCTTTTGTTGAATAGTTTTGGAGCTGATTATGATGCTGGTGATTCCCACTAAATGCCAGAAACTAAAAAACTTTACTCTGGGGTTCTATCACCCACACTAAAAGCTTTTTTTTTTTTTTTTTTTTTTTTTTAAGAGAACAGACAACCTTTTTTCCCCACAGCAAGATAAGTACCAGCCTGTCTACTGTGCAGTATAGGGTATCAGCTTCATTTATACCATCCTTCCTTTAATCTCTCTTTTAACCGTCCCTCTTCTCACACCCTAATGCCGTCATGCCTATACTTTGGGTTTTATTAGACAGCATAAGTGGGCTGTCTCCCTCCTCCACTACAGTCTACAATTTTCTTTTTTGGAGACTGGGTCTTGCTGTTTGCCCAGGTTGCTGACCTCAAACTTGTAATACTCCTGCCTTTGCTACCTGAATAGTTGGGATTACAGATGTGTCCTGCTTTACCTTAACTCCTTTCTTTCCTTTTTGACTTTGAACAGGGAAATGAAGTAAATGCACTTGTTCAGTCCATCATCTAACTTGTTTTTACCTTTTTTCTGTGGTGACTATCACTGTATCCAAATCTTTGTGCACATCTTAAGTTTTCTCCATAATTAAAAAAATTTTTTGAAATAATTAAGATTCATAGGAAGTTGCAAAGTTAGTACAAAGAGGTACTCCATATCCTTCAGCTGATTGCTCCCACTGGTACTTCTTATGTAACTATACTACAATATTAAAACCAGAAAATTGACATTGGTATAAAGTGCATGTGTAGTTATCTTAGGGTAAATATTTGGAAGTGAAATAGTTCAAACTTATGATTACTGACAAATCATGTATATGTCTTCTTTAGAACATTTGTTATAAGTAACCAAATTCAATCAGACTATATTCAGGGATTAATATATAGGGAGCTGTCCATGATGCTGGGCTTTGAATGTATCTCCATAGATTTGCCTTTTCTACTCCTAGCCAATAAATGTTTTAACATTATTTTCTTGTATTTTTTACTTCATTCCCAGATATTATCTTTCCTTACTTGGCAGCAGTCATTGTTTCTGTCAACTCTGTGGTCCTTACTGATTTAAATTTCAGAAACATGGGCTGGGATTGTAGCTCAGTGCTAGAGTGTGTGCCTTGCATGTGTGAGTCACTGGGTTTAGTCCTCAGCACCACATAAAATGAGTAAATAAAGGTATTGTGTCTTTCTACAACTAAAAAAATTAAAAATAAATAAATTGCAAAAACAGCTTATTCCAACATCCCTCCTTACCTCTGTAGGGATTCCAGTTGATCTTGTTGACTCATGTGGGGGAAAGTTGGGTAGGGCCATGTGGTTGGCTGCCCTCCTAGATTGAAAGGAGGCAATTTTTGAAGGGAAATAATGCCAGGCAGAAGACAAGCTTGGTTTGAAAGTAGCAGTCTGGTCTCTTCTGCAACACTAAATTCTATTTTAAAAATTATTCCACAGTGTTCTATTTATCTATTTATTTGTTTATTTATTTATTATTTATTTGCAGGGCTGGGGATTGAATCCAGGGTCTTGTGCTTGTAAGGCAGGCACTCTACCAACTGAGCTATATCCCCAGCCCTTCCACAGTGTTTTAAATGACGTTTCATGAGCTGTTCTCATTGGGAAAGATGCCAACAGTTCAGAATTATATCATACAGGACAGAATATAAAAATTCACGTCCTATTCCCCCACATCCCTATACATCACTTTTTCCAAAGGAGAATCCTGTCAACAGTTGTCCATATCCTTGAAATTCCCTTTCATTGTGTTTATATATGAATACACATACCTGTGTACTTTGGGGGGCGGGAGGTGCTAAACGAACTATGTATAGTATTATTCAGCTTCGTTTTCATTTTACTGGTGTGTCTTAGTTTTTTTTTTTTAAATGTAGTACCTTTCCATTAGGATATGCCATAATTTACTTTTGTTATGGTTTACAAATTATATTCTTATTTCCTGCTTAACCAAAATTTTTGCAATTTAGATGTTGTATGACATCACAGCATCCAAGGCACTGTTAAAAGTTCCTGCATAGAAGTTTTTTTTTTAAATGTTGGAAAGAAGGAATACAAAATTATATATCTAAACGTATAAATTTAGCATATGATTGCACTACCTGTGTACTCTGCATCATGTAAAATCAGAAGAATGAGAAGTTATGCTCCATTTATTTACGATGTGTCAAAATGCATTTTACTGTCATGTATAACTAATTAGAACAAATTAAAAAATTAAGTCCAAAAATAAATAAATTTATAAATTTAGAACATGATTGTTATTGAAATTGTATAACTTTTCATTTATTTGAACTGTTTATTTCCCACAAAATAGAGAAGTAAGTTAACTATATTTTCATGCAGATATAAGTTTGTTCAAGAATTAAAACATGTAGTTGTATTCCCTCCCATTTGCATTTTATAGCAAGAGAGGCCATACAAAGTCACTCTTTGTAATGACTTGATGGGTAATGGCAATAAGATTCCCACATGTGAAATCTTACTTAGTGTTGGGTTTTGCTTGAACCTGAAAACAATCATAGCCCATATATTTTAAATAAGATATTTGAGATGTACCCCCAAAGAATTAATATAAACACTTTAATTCCTCACCCAGCTTAAAAAATAAATTACCCAAAACTGATATTCATATGTATCTTTCCCCTTCATATAGCCTATATTATAGTTCCTCTATATAATTAATAATTCTTCCCTCCTGCCTTTCTTCCTGTGTTTCTTTGTTTTAACTGTGTTGACCATCCCTAAAAGACACATACTTTTTTTTTTCTGTGGTGCTGGGGATTGAACCCAGGGCCTTGTGCTTGCAAGGCAAGCACTTTACCATCTGAGCTATATCCCTAGCCCTCATTTTTGTGTTTTTAAACTTTAAACTTTGATTTAAATGTTCTGTAATTTGCTGTCACTTAATGTCTTAATGTTTGTGGAATTGGTTCATGTTGATGCATATAGATAGACAGGTAGGTAGGTAGGTAGGTAGGTAGATAGATAGATAGATAGATAGATAGATAGATAATTTATTTACTTATTGGTACCAGGGATTGAACTCGGGGCACTCGACCACTGAGCCACATCCCCAGTGCCATTTTGTATTTTATTTAGAGAAAGGCTGTCAGAGTTGCATAGTGCCTCACCTTTGCTGAGACTGGCTTTGTTTGTTTTTTAGTTGGTTACATACTATTTATTAGTTCATACAAAAATATTTATTGGCATGTACTATGTAACATGCTTTATTCTTGGTACTAGGGATACTGCAGAGTGAACCAATAGATTAAAAAAATCCTATAATAATAGGATTGTCTCATTGTACATTTTATTTTATTTTGATTCATTGTATACAAATGGAGTACAACTATCGTTTCTCTGGTTGTACATGACTGAGGCTGGCTTTGAACTCAAGATCCTCCTGCCTCAGCCTCCCTACTTGCTGGAATTATAGGCATGCTCCTCTGTGCTCAACTTAGATCTTTTATTTTTACTGTTGGAAATAATATTTCCTCATATCAGAATGTATCATATACTTAATCATTCTCCTGTTGATGGACATGTAGTTGTTTTCTTGCTTTTGGTTTGTACAAATAATGTTGCTGTGAATATGATCACACAAGCTACTTCTAGGATGATTCGTAATAACCAAAAGTGAAAACAATGCAGAAGTTCATAAATTCATGAATGGATAGATAAAATGTGGCGTACCCATATAATGGAATATTATTCAGCTGTAAAAAGGAATAAAGTACTGATACATGCTCTAAAATGGATGAACCTTTAAAACATTATGCTTAGTGAAAGAAGTCAGTCACACAAAACCACATAGTGTATGATTCTTTTTATATGAATGTCCAGAGGAGGTAAGCTCATTGAGACAAGGTTAGATGAGCGGCTGCCAGAGACTGTGAGATGTGGATAATAGTGGCTGTTAGTGGTTTGAAGGTTCTTTGGGGAAATGATGAAACGTTCTAAACACAGATCATGGTAAGATTGTACAACCGAATATATTAGAAAAACATTGGTTATATATCTTAGATGGGTAAATTTATGGTGTTTGAACTATGGAAGTTAAGAATAATTTAGTCAGTCTTTTTTCAAACTCAACGCACTAGTATGTTGTAAGCCATTTTAGAGGGTTACTAACAGACTTGGTTTTTTTTTTTTAAATGGGAGCAAAGGGGTAGTTCACAGATCTAACTTAGATGTATCCATTACATCAAACATAATCAAATAACAATAGTTTTGAACAGAGTTGGTACTGGGGATTGAACCCAGGGCCACTCTACAAACAGAGCTACATGCCCAACTCTGTATTTTGAGACAGGGTGTCTCACTTAGTTGCCAAGGCTGACTTCCAAGTTGTGATCCTCCTGCCTCAACCTCTTATAGCTAGGATTACAAGTACGTACCACTGTGCCAAGCTCAAATACTGTGCTCCTGATGATCATCAATGCATAGTATTTGCACACAAGTGGTCCTCAGTAAATTTTTGTTTGATACTTAGGTTTTATTATTTATTTGGGTGATTGGTGATTAGGGTGAAAGAAGAGTAGTTAAGAAAGAGAATTATACTAGAAATGGAATCTGAATTCAAAGAATCCATCAAGATAAGAAACACTTGGAGGACCAATTTTAAACTTCATTATGAGGCAGGATCTTAGTATGTAATGTTTATTAATTTGAGTTTCCTACAGCATTTTGTCAAATTTTTATGCAAAATCTTTTAATGCTCATTGGAGTTAGAGTGGTCTTGAATTCTTCAGTGTCGTCTTATTTTTCTTTGAAGATCTAATAGTAACTGTGCCCTAAAATTCTGTTTTTGTTTTGATCTTTTATGACAGACTTTTCAATTGTTTGATTTTTTTTTTTTTTTTTTTATGGACATCATGTAAAAGGGAGGCATTGCTGAAAAGCCTGGATAACTTGAGAAAGTCAAGATAATGTAAGAGTCAGAAGGAAATTTAAAACTACAAATAATATCCTTAAGATAAAAGGAGGTAATACATCACTGAAACAAAATAGAAATCTTAAAAAAAAAAAAGTCCAAGAGGGAAAAAATAGTAATTAAAAATGTCACAAACTTAAAAAGACAAGTTAGGAAGATAAATCTGCAGAGTAGAATGAAAAGTAAAGAGGTAAAAAACAAAAACGAAGCATGCCAGAGGGTTCAGTATCTGAAAAGGTAGTTCTAAAAAGGGTAGAGATGAACAAGAGAATTAAATTTTTAGTGAAACTCAGGAAATTTTCCTAAACTCTGAGTCTAATTTGCAAGGACTCACAAGGTACTTAGCAAGATAGACCCCCCCCCCCCCCCCCCCCGTGCTGGGGATTGAACCCCAGGGCCTTGTGCTTGCAAGGCAAGCATTCTACCAACTGAGCTATATCCCCAGCCCCAGCAAGA
Source organism: Glaucomys volans (assembly GCA_020662805.1). NCBI lineage: Eukaryota > Metazoa > Chordata > Mammalia > Rodentia > Sciuridae > Glaucomys > Glaucomys volans. Next base: position 123,449 of record JAJEJO010001062.1, read on the forward strand.
TAGACTTTTTAAAAACAATTCAGAAAATTTTAGGACATGCAGGTAAAAGAGAAGATCTTTTAAAACTAACAATCCAGAGAGAAAAATAAGCCCTCTTTCAAGGACTCAAGAAGCTAGAGGGCAACAGAGAGGTATTTTATACCTGAACTAACAGTCAAGGTGAGGATAAAATAAAGATTTGAGAGGTCTTAATAAATTTACCTCTCAGGCACCTCTTCTGCAACGCGCAGTGCAAATTAGTAAATCAAGAGAAAAAAGAACTATGGGGCACAGGATTGGTACATCCATTACAGGACAGAGTTGACTATATGGTGATTTGAACAGAAGCAGCACAGACATGACAATAAGTGTACATTTAAAATGAAATTTAAAAATTAAAAAATAGAAATTTTGGGCTGGGGATATAGCTTAGTTGGTAGAGTAGTGCTTGCCTTGCATGTACAACGCCCTGGGTTCAATCCCCAGCACTGGAAGGGAGGGAAAGAGGGAAGGAAGAAGGGAGAAATTTCTCCATTAATCTGTTTAGAATAAATATTAAGGTGGTCAAATATTTAGGTAGCCAATTTAAAATAAGAGGATTTCACCTATACCAGCATATATCCAGGATGAAGACTTGTATTTCATCTTATGACTTGAAATTTATAATACAGTTTTAATCCTTTAACTGGGAATGATACTTTCTTGTGTTCAGCTTTATAAGTAAAAACAATTATTCAAAAATATTTCCTTCCAAAAATGGTTTGAATCTTTAAAAAACAAGTTTTTAATGTTATTACTCCTGTGATACTTGTAGAATTATAATATTCCAGGGATTTTTTCACTACTTAATATTTTGCTGTTTTTCCAACCTTGTACACTTGTAGTTCTTGTTATCTACATTATAATAGGCAATAACATGTACTTAAGTTTGAATTGGAGATTCTATTTTAGTATTTTATTTTAATCTCAAATTTGGGGGTGTTGTTCATTCAGATTTGTTATTTCCATTTTGGGAAGTGGACCAGCTCTTTACTAAATAGGTTTTCCAAAGGTATATCTTCACTAAAAACTAATATTTAATCATGCAATTTCATAGCTTTTATGTGCCGTGTGAGACTTTTTAAAAAATTTTTTTTAGTCATAGATGGGCACAATTTTTGTTAGTTGTAGGTGGACACAATGTCTTTATTTTATTTATTTATTTTTATGTGATGCTAAGGATAGAACCCAGTGCCTCACAAGTGTTAGGCACATGCTCTATCTCTGAGCCACAACCCCAGCCTCCTGCTCTGCGAGAATTAACACATACCACAAATTAGAGGAAGGTTAGACTGACCACCAAAATCTGAATCTACATCATTAGTCATACTTACCAACATATTTCTTATTTCTCAATAGTCCATGTAACTGGTTTTGTATTTTTTTCTGTTAAATTGAATTTTTTGAAAAGGGAAATAAATATTTTTAAATGGGGATTAAATTTTCTTGTCCTTCTAAAGGGTCCTTTTAAGGGCCAGGCATGGTGACATATGCTTGTAGTCTCAGAGGCTTACAAGGCTGAGGCAGGAGGATCAAGTGTTCAAAGCTAGCCTCAGCAACAGCAGGGCACTAAGCAATTCAGTGACACCCTGTCTCTAAGTAAAAAATACAAAATAGGGCTGGGGATGTGGCTTAGTGGTTGAGTGCCCCTGAGTTTAATCCCTGTTACCCAAAAAAAAAAAAAAAAAAAAAGGAATGCTAAGCTAGGTGCAATGCTGCATGCCTATAATCCCAGCAACTCCATAGTCTGGGGCAGAAGGATCACAAATTCAGGGTCAGCCTCAGCAATTTAAGAAAGACAGAAAATACATTAAAAAGGAGATCCAGACACGGGGGTGCACGCCTGTAATCCCAGTGGCTTGGGAGGCTGAGGCAGGAGGATCATGAGTTCAAAGCCAGCCTCAGCAATTTAGTGAGACCCTGTCTCTAAATACAAAAAAGGGCTAGGGATGTGGTTCAGTGGTTCAGTGTCCCTGAGTTCAATCCCCCCCCCACCCCCCAAAACTAAAAGGACTGGGGGAGTGAGTCAGTGGTATATCTTCCCTAGGTTGAATCCTGTTGTGCGGGATGAGGGGGTTGGAATGCTATAAATAGAACTGGGTGGCATATTCCTGTTGTCCCAGCTACTCAGGAAGCTTAGGTAGTTGGATTGATTGAACCCAAAAGTTCAAGGCCAGCCTTCGCAACTTGGTAAGACCCTATCAAAAAAGAAGGAAAAACAAAAAGGAAGAAGAAAAAAAGGAGGGGGAAAAGAAACAAAAAAGCTGTATACCTTGCTTTTTAGCTTATGGAGGGCATCTGTATTAAGAATTTATAGGCAAATATAGGTCTTTTTGCCTGCTGAACTTCTCAGTGCACAAAAATCTTGATAAAACTAATTGATGGCATACAGAGAAAGGAATCAATAAAATTTTAATGTATTATGAAGTTACATTTCATTTTTAACTCATTAAATAAGTGAAGTGTTCTGAACTAGTAACCTAGTAGCAGATAGGGATATACAACCTTTTTGGAAAACATTTAAATTTATATAGCAGTCCTTTAAAGTATTTATGGTGAGACTACAGGGAAATGCCCTAATAGTTATTTAGATTAGGGGTGTCTTAAAACAAGTGTTTCTAGCATTTCTACATTTTATTTGTTATTTTTTCAAATGAGGGAATGTTTTGGCCCCTATCTGGTAGTCTAACTTTAGGAAAGTAATGCTAAATTCAGAATAAACATTATCCAGAAATATTCAACATCTTTATTTTTAATAATGAAAAATCAGAGACAAGTTAAATGTTGATCTGACTAGAATGTGCCAAAGTAAATGGTGATACATCTAAGGGAACTGTGTTAAGATTTGCGATTACATAGAAAAAAAGGAAAGTAAGTTTAGTTTACACTAGAATAGAAAAGGGAACAAAATTGTTTATATAATATGTGATTACAGATAAATATTTTTGTAAAGATACAACAAAATATTGGAAAATCCAGTAATTTCCTCAGTCATGTTTAGACATGAAGATTCAAGTACTTTTTCCTTTTTGTACTCTTCTATATTTTCCAGCTTTTATTTAGGTATCTTGTATGAACTAACTTTAAAAAGTAGTATTTTCCTAACACAAGGTAAAGCTCTAGCTAATTTTTTTTTAGGCTGCCGCTTAATAATGCTTTTTTAAAATTTTTTTTTAATTGTAGATGGACACCTTTTTTTTTTTTTAATGACGCAATATTTATTTTATGTGTGCTGGTGCTGAGGATCAAACCCAGTGCCCATGCATGTGAGGCAAGTGCTGTAACACTGAGCCACAATCCCAGCCCTGATAATAACCTTTATATTATCTGAAGGTGGGGGAGTTGGTACTGATATTTTCTTCAAGTCCTCTTTTCTTCTGTCCATATGGAATGAACGTATTTGTGTCATTTCTTAGATCTGAAACTCAACACCGAGGCTCTGCTCCCCATTCTGAGAGTGATATACCAGAGCAGGAAGAGGAGATTCTAGGATCTGATGATGATGAGCAGGAAGACCCTAATGATTATTGTAAAGGTAAGTTTGTAAGGGGATACAAAGTAAGATTTCCCATTATTCATTTGGCTATTTTGTCTATCAGTATAAGCACAGTTTTGATGCTTTCTGCTAGTTGTGTCCTTTTCTTGATGATAAAGAAAATAGTGTTTGGTCTTGGTTTGACTGAAGGTGTCAAAGTCAAATTTTATATTAAATGTTTACTTCTTTTTAAAAATGTTAGTACATATTACCTTAGAAATTTTCAGACATATATTAAATAGAAAAGCTGTTTGCAGTGCTATACCAGAAATAAACAAGTGTAATGTTTTGGGACATATATATATATATATTTGTTTTGTTTTGTTTTATATTTAAATAAATACTTTATCACTTGTTTCTCATGGTGATATATGCATAGCTAAGTTAAACTGGAATTCTAGGTACTTAAAATGTGTCATCAGATTTCTTCTGTCTTTGCTGTTTCTTGAGACTTCCCAGGATCCTTGACGTAGGAACATATAATGTAATATATTGTACTGTCTAGGAAAAGAAGTTGCTTAGTCCATGTTCTCAGCATGCAAAAGATAGATGTTAAAATATCTTGATTCCTGCAGCTTTGGGCAACTTTCTTAGGCCTTCCTGTTTGTTTTTATTTAGGGACACAGAGAGCCTTCCATTTTCTACTTTTCGCCAAATTAATAGAATTCATTTTGCTCTCTCCTAAGAAATATCCTGAGGCTGCAACTCTAAGTAGATTTATATACTTAAGTAAATCTGTTGGGTTTTTGAGTGGCAAAAGTTACTCAAGAAAATGTTATTTTTCTTTGAGAATGGGGTTCTTTTGAAGAGCATCTCTTACTCAATTTAAAATCTTACTAAAATTTTATGGAAGTTGGAAGGATAGTAGAATCAGACATTATTTATTACCTTATGTACATATATGACTACATGACTGTTGGGATTCTACATCATGTACAACCAGAAAAATGAAAAATTATACTCCATTTATATATGATGTATCATAGTCCGTTCTACTGTCATGTATAACTAAATGAAACAAATTTTAAAAAATCTTACTAAGATTTTGTTTGTAATATGAACTCAGTAATACTGTGGTTAATTTGACATTTAAAGTTTTCTTCTATTGGATTGATTTTATAGGAAAAACTTTATTTGATAAAAGGCATATGAATGTTTAAGAATAGGATATAAGGTGCCTTTTCTTACTATTTGGTTCTCATCCTGGTTGTTCTTATATTCTTTCTCTCTTTTATTTCTTCCAGGAGGTTATCATCTTGTGAAAATTGGAGATCTATTCAATGGGAGATATCATGTGATCCGAAAGTTGGGCTGGGGACATTTCTCAACAGTGTGGTTATCATGGGATATTCAGTAAGTTGTACTGGTCCTGCGAAAGAATTAATTAAATGACACCTCCATGGTTTGGTCTGATTTCCCAAAGTCGATCTGGGCTTCAGTCTATCTCTAGACTGATTGATTGATTGATAGATTTCTTTTCCATATGTTTGTGGTGTGGTTTGCTTGTTTGGTTGTTTTTAATTGTAGTGTGATTTCTCGAACAGAATTTTGTTTTTGAATGTAATCTTGGGTCTGGGGTTATAGCTCAGTTGATAAAGTGCTTGCATCACAAGCCCTAGGTTCAATCCCCAGCACCTCAAAAAAAAAAGGTAAGTAATCTTTCTGTTCTTTGACAAATAATTTTTCTGGTCATGAAGAACTCAGTAATATATATTCTTCTTGGCCTGGGAACAAAAGATTTATTAAATTAGTATAGCACAGCACTTGGAACTCCATTTTCAAAGCCTTACAAAACATTTAATTGTGTGTAAATTAATAATTGTCTATCACTCAAGAAGGGTTAAATTTTTGGATAATGTTATACCAACCCTTGTGAAACTATTTATTTTTGTAACAGATTTGATCAGTCATGCACTTAAAATTTTTCTCTACATAAAAAAAAATTTTCTCTGTCATTATGTAGACAATGAAAATACCCCTGTAACATTGAATATTTACCTAAACATTTATCATCTATCTTTTATTCACTTACATGACATACAATTTTTTTTTTTTTTTTTTTTGGTACTGGGGATTGAACCCAGGGGTACTCGACCACTGAGCCACATCCCCAGCCCTATTGTGTATTTTCTTTAGAGACAGGGTCTCACTGAGTTGCTTAGGGCCTCGCTAAGTTGCTGAGGCTGGCTTTGAACTCGTGATCCTCCTGCCTCAGCCTCCCAAGTGCTGGGATTACAGGCGTGCGCCACTGCGCCCCGCTTATTTTATTTTTAAAAATATATTTTGTAGTTGTAGACACAATACAATTATTTTATTTTTATGTGGTGCTAAGGATTGAATCCAGAGCCTCACACATGCTAGGCTACAACACCACCACTGAGCCACAACCCCAGCCCACAAAATTTTATTTTATAAAATAAAATTCGGGTGTTTGGCATCCTACAACACAAAACTAATTTTTATTTTAACTGAATGTTTTCTGTCACATTTTCAATAGTCCAGACAAAACCTCAGTGTGACCAGCTAAGGCCCAGTCCCTATGAGACAGAAACTATGTACTTAACTTTTTATCATTTAATTTTTTTGTGATTTTTGTCTCACCAGTCCCTGATGAGACAGTAGCTATGTACTTAACTTTTTATCATTTAATTTTTTTGTGATTTTTGTCATTTCTGAGCTGCATCCTCAGCCCTTTGCATATTTTATTTGGAGAACAAAGTCTTGTTAAGTTGCTTAGGGCCTTGCTAAATTGTTGAGGCTGCCCTTGAACTTGTGATCCTTCTGCCTCAGCCTTCCAGGATGTTGGGATTGCAGGCATGAGTTATTGCATGCAGCTTGTCATTTCATTTTCATCCAAGTATTTCTTCTGGCTTCTTACAGGAAAGTGTTACATAGATATGTAGGGTATTTCTGATTTGATGGTGTCTTTCCTCTTATTTGTCCTGTTTCTGTTTTACTGGGAATTCAGGGGGCTGTTAAGAAGGTAGATTTTAGCTTAGACAAAATATTTAAAGGCAGATTATCTGAGAACAGATTCTTCTTCCTGTAATTGAAAGCTGCTCAGTTAGTGCCTTTAACAGTTATAAGCAATCTCATAGAAGTAGCTCAAGCTAGTTTGACTGCAGGGAAATGAAATCAGTATTTATATTTGTTCCCTGTTTTTCAGTTATAATCAAATCTTGTCTTCCAAAAGTGAGGGTAGGCTGGGCACAGTGGTACACGTCTGTAATCTGATGGTTCTGGAGGCTGAGACAGGAAGATCTCAAGTTCAAAGCCAGTCTCAGCAAAAGCAAGGCACTGAGCAACTCAGTGAGACTCTGTCTCTAAATAAAATACAAAAAAGGGCTGGGAATGTGGTTAGGGTAAGGGATGCGGTTCAGTGGTTGAGTGCCCCTGAGTTTAATCCCTGGTACCCCCCAAAAAAGGGTTGTAGCATGTTTGGTCTTTTTTTTTTTTTTTTTTTTTTTTTTAAATATTTTTAGTTGTAAATGGACTCAATGCCTTTATTTATTTATGTGGTGCTGGGAGTTGAACCCAGTGCCTCACACATGCTAGGCAAGTGCTCTACCACTGAGCCACAACCCCAGTCCCAGCATGTTTGGTCTTAATTACCTATGTTTGTTTCTTAGAGGGAAGAAGTTTGTGGCAATGAAAGTAGTTAAAAGTGCTGAACATTATACTGAAACAGCTCTAGATGAAATCCGGTTGCTGAAATCAGTGAGTATATTTATGAACTACAAAGCATCATAAAATTTTACAAGACATACCAGGTGGTAGACTCCTTTAACATGGCTAGATTTTTAGCATATTTCTGATACCCTGAGGAAGAGGACAATATTTGCACATTCTACTCATGTGGTAGGGAATTGTTGGAACATGCTGTGGTAAGAATTCTCCCTGCACACACAGAGACACCCCAAAATTTTTTCAAACAAATAAAATTTTATTGAGCATGTTTTATATGCCATAAATATTTATCTCCTGTTATTAAAAGGAAGGTTGTATGAGTAAAATTTGTGACATCTATTTTATGTTTTAAAATGTGTAATATAAAATTAAATACTGTTTTCACTAATTCCTTCTTAACCTGGAAACTTGAACAAATTTTATAAAAAAAATTATATTTTCTTATAAATTAAGAAGATACCAATATGATAAAGGAACTTAAACACAAGATTAGAAAATCTGGATTTTTTTTTCCCTCTTTATACCTGGTGTATTCTTCATCACTATCTTTTTTTTTATTCCGTCCGACCCTTGGTGTTTCATTCATAAAATGAGTGTTGGACCAGGAGATAAAGGCAGTGCCAGTTTATGACAAGATATAAGGAGCATGTGCCCCAAAGTAATTCAGCTTAATTCTGTTTCTTTAAGAAAGCTTTCTATGAAAAAAATCAGCTAAACAGTGTGGTTAGATCTATAATTGATTTGCATCCTGTAAAGCTCCTTAATTCCTCATAACTCAGGAACCAGCAGTTGATTTGGAGGCTGCATTTTAAGTAGCAAAATGGTTGAATTAGTGAATAGATTTATAGGAGTTTGTTTTTGGAGTTGGGTTGCTTCAGGTATTCTTCCTTTACCATTTGGCTTATTTCCATGCTGAATTTCCCTCTTGCCTAATACTGTCTCTTCTCCTGTACAGGTTCGCAATTCAGATCCTAATGATCCAAACAGAGAAATGGTTGTTCAACTATTGGATGACTTTAAAATATCAGGAGTTAATGGAACACGTATCCTTTTAAGACTTTATTTTTTTTTATTATTATTTATTTTTTTTAGTGCTGGGGATTGAACCCAGGGACACTTAACCACTGAGTCACATCCCCAGCCCTATTTTGTATTCTATTTAGAGACAGGGTCTCACTGAGTTGCTTAGGGCCTCACTAAGTTGCTGAGGCTGGTTTTGAACTCGGGATCCTCCTGACTCAGCCTCCCAAGTGCTGGGATTACAGGCATGCGCCACCACGCCTGGCTAAGACTTTATTCTTAATAAATTAGGAATTGACTTTATCCCAGAGAAAGCCGGATTTGTACAAATAGCATTGATGTCTTTTCTTGCTTAAAAAAAATAATAGAATTACCTTCTTTCTTTGAACTTTTTCCGAACAAATCTCTGACTTATGTCTATTTTTGTGTGGCATGCCTTTTCAGAATATTACTTTAGGCTCCCCTCCTCTCTTCTCAGATAAATTTAAAGCAAAACCAAAGGAAACATTTTTAAAAATAGCTTTGTGTTACTAAATAAGAAATTTTAGGGGAAGTGATCTTTTTTGTGAAAAATAACATAAACAAGAATTTAAGTCATGATTTTACTTATTATTCACTAGGTCATAATATTGAAGAGACTGAGAATGTAGCTTTTGTTTAGAATCAAAAAGGGTATGATTGTTTGCATTCTATTGTAATGAAAAAATGACATTAAATGTTTTTATGCAGATTTTTAGAATTTAATTTTGGAGGGAACCTTAATTGATTTTCTTCATAAATTAACTGATTAAATGTGATGTGCAGTGAGCTACTTGAAAGGTTATTGCAACAATTGTGCTTAGGAAAGCCTGTCAGATTTTTCAGAATCTGAAAAATTCAATTAGAGAATCTAAAATTATTTGTTCAGTAGCTACCTAGAAATGGATAAGGAAGCCAGGAGTCGTGGCACGTGCCTGGATTCCTAGCTAATGTAGAAGGGCAGCCAATTTGAGGCTGGCCTGGGCAATTTAATGACACCCTGTCTCAAAATCAAATTAGAAAGATTTTGGGCTAGAACTCAGTGTTAGAGTGCCTGGCATGCGCAAGGTCCTGGGTTCAATTCCCAGTAGTGCACACACAAAGTATAAAGAAAGACATGTCATACATCATTCTATTTTTCTTGTCTGTTTAGCTTTTCTGGACACATGTTTTCTGGATTTTTGGTGATTTTTGTTTGTTTGTTTTTGTGGTGCTGTGGATTGAATCTAGGGCCTTGTGCTTGCAAAGCAAGCCCTCTATGAACTGAGCTATATCCCCAGCCCTTGGTGGGGTTTTTTTGTTTGTTTTGGAGATGGTATACAAATGGCTCTGTGTTTCATGTGACTATGGGAAGAGGTTTGGACAGAGAGGCAGGAAGAAAGGAAAATAGAGAAGAGGTATTAATGTGAAAAGGCTTATCATTCTGAAGTTTTGAGTAATTTCCTTAGAGAAGTACAAATTACAATCCCAAGATCTGTAAGGAAAATTGCTGACATTCATCTTAAAGCAGTATTTTTTACCTATTGTGGACACTTCATTGATGTCTGTGTGTGTGTGTGTGTGTGTGTGTTTTCAAAATATTAAGAAGGTTATATAAAATGTAAAACCTATGCAGGATGTCACAGTAATCATTAGATTCTGTCTTCTGTTATTCAGTTTTGTAATGTTTGTCAAATTGTGCCAGTTTTCTTTACTTATTTGGGGAAAATTACAAATACTTGGGGAATATTTTACATATTCTCCTTAGTAATATTGAGTACCTTTGTTTGACTATAAGGAAGAAGGCTTAAAAATAATAACGTAATAGGTTTGTATTTCAGGTTCAGGGTGTTTTTTTTGTTATTGTTGTTGTTTTTTGGTACTAGGGATTGAACCCAGGAGCACTCTACCACTGAGCCACATCCCCAGCCCTATTTTTTGTGTTTTTTTTAGAGACAGGGTCTCGCTGAGTTGCTTAGGGCCTTACTAAGTTGCTGAGGCTGGCTTTGAACTGGCGATCCTCCTGCCTCAGCCTCCCAAGTGCTGGGATTACAGGCGTGCGCCACCACGCCCGGCCCTCAGGGTGTTTTTGAAATATTACTATGTGATCCCTATCCACTCTATAATTATTATCTCCCCTTGTACTTAGTCATTTCTCTCTGCTGTTCCTCTTATCTCCCAGCTGTCTTGGCTGCTGTATTATTTGCTACTATTTGAAATTAAAAAGGGTTACTCAACTGTATTAAGGGTTAACTGATTGTCATTCACCTGTATTTACCCCTTTTCACAGCACAGCACACCTACAGATAAAGTTGTATAGCTGCATTTTTCTTTGTGCATGAAAACTCTTTTTTCTATTGTTCTTTCTCATATTAAAATGTAAAAGACCCTGAACTGGGTAATTACTATACACCTCAGTATTAAGCAAGTTTAATTCTTTTTTTTTTTTTTTAATTTTTATTTTTGCAGACTGCATTTTGATTCATTGTACACAAATGGGGTACAACTTTTCATTTCTATGGTTGTACACAACGTAGATTCACAGCATTCATGTAATCATACTTGTGCATAGGGTGATAATGTCTGTCTCAGTTTACTATCTTTATTTCCCCTACTTTTTTCCACCCCATTTTCCACTACACCATCCAAAGTTCCTCCAGCCCCCCGCACCCCACATCTACACCCACACACCCCGTTATGTATCATCATCCACTTATCAGAGAAAGCATTCAGCCTTTGGTTTTTTGTGCTTGGTTTATTTCACATAGCATGATTTTGTCCAACTCCATCCACTTACCTGCAAATGCCATAATTTTATTCTTTATGACTGAATATATTCCATTGTGTATATATACCACAGTTTCTTTATCCATTCAGTTGAAGGGCATCTAGGCTGGTTCTACAATCTACCTATTGTGAATTGAGCAGCTGTGAACATTGATGTGGCTACATCACTGTAGTATGCTGGTTTTAAGTCCTTTGGGTATAAACCGAGGAGTGGGATAGATGGGTCAAATGGTGGATCCATTCCAAGTTTTCTGAGGAATCTCCATATTGCTTTCCAGAGTGGCTGCACCAGTTTGCAACTCCACCAGCAATGTATGAGTATGCTTTTTTCCCCACATCCACACCAACAGTTATTACTTATATTCTTGATAATAGCCATTCTTGGAACTCTTTTTTTTTTTTTTTTTGTGGTGCTGGGGATTTAACCCAGGGCCTTGTGCTTGCAAGGCAGGCACTCTACCAACTGAGCTATATCCCCAGCCTGATAATAGCCATTCTAATTGGAGTTAGGTGAAATCTTAGGGTGGTTTTAATTTGCATTTCTCTAACTACTAGATATGATGAACATTTTTTCATATATTTGTTGATCACCTGTATATCTTCTTCTGTGAAGTGTCTGCCCTGTTCCTTAGCTCCTTTATTCTTTGTGTTTTGGGTGTCAAGTTTTGTACGTTCTTTATGAATTTTGGAGATTAGTGCTCTAAGCAAGTTAATTCTATTTCCATGGCAGTTAAGGGAAGAATAGGTAATAATGAATGATAACTGGTATCTATATAATGACATTAAGCCAGTGAGTCATTATTGGTTACCTGTATTCCTAAGTCTTCAGGATATATTTTTTAAAATTATGTACTTAGTCTCTTTTGCTAAGTCCTTATTCATATTGTACCCAAACATGACTCTTTCATTCTTCCCATATTTTTTATTGGTGCATTATTGTTGTATGTAATGATATTATATATTTGTATAAGCACACAGTATAGCAGTATAATTTGGCCAATATCATTCCTCGGTATTTCCCTTTTTTTCCTCCTCCCTCCTCCTGGTCCCTTTCCTCTGCTATATTGGTCATCCTTTCATGAGCCTAACCATGGCCATTATTACTCAGTGATATTATTAGCCTTTTGTTGTTTTCCTCACACCTTCTCCTCAATTTTTTGTTTGTGGGGAGCAGTATCAGGGGTTAAACTCAGGGGTACTCGACCACTGAACTACCTCCCCTACCCTTTTTATATTTTATTTAGAGATAGGGTCTCAATGAGTTGGCTTAGAGCCTCGCTTTTGCTGAGGCAAGCTTTGAACTAACGATCCTCCTGCCTCAGCCTCCAGAGCTGCTGGGATCACAGGCATGTGCCATCATGCCCAGTTCCTCAATACATTTCTTAATGTTTTTTGAGTTTAATTATTACTGCTTCTTCTAAGTCTTCTTTCACCCAGCCTATTTGACTCTTCCATTTTGATCTATAACCAGTTATGATACTCTTCTATCCAATCTTTTTTTAAGGCACTAAATATATCACGATTTTTATTTCACCACTTAGAAATTCTGACATTTGTCAAATTATAATTTGTTTCTTCTCTCACCAAATAAAAAGTAAGAAGTTAAAACTAGAAACAAAAGAATAATAGTTTATATACCTGTCATCTAGCTACTCAGGAAGTTGAGGCAGAAGGATTACAAATGAAGTCAGTCTCAGTAATTTAGTGAGATTATGTCTCAAAATAAGAAATAAAGAGAGCTGGGTGGGGCTTTAGCTCAGGGGTAGAGTACCCTTGGGTTCAATCCCCAGTGGTGGTGGGGTTGGGGGGGGGTTGCCACTTACCCTATCCAGTGTATTTTCCCTTCTAATATTTTTCATCTCTAGAAGTTCATTTTTATCTGTCTTGTATATCTTCTATGTCTCAACTTTTGAGCATACAGGATATAACTATGGCAGCCCTTTAATGTCCTTTTCCACTAATTCTGTCACCCGTATTCATAGATTCTGGGTCCATTTCAAGTAATTTGTTATTCTAATTTTGGATATATTTTCCTGCATCTCTCCTGCTTTTCTAGAATAATTATAAATAATATAAAACGTGTTTAAAGATAATGCCAAACATGTTGGCTGCTGGATAGCTTGCGTTCCTGTAAGTCTTGAACTTTGTTCTGGGCTGTGCAGTGCTTGATTTAGAGCTAAATACTCCTCGTACTGAGTCAAGACCTTCCTGAATATTCTACCCAGTGCCTTCTGGCTGAGTTTTTTCTAGTCCTTTTGGGAACAAGCACTGTTCCAGATCCTGTGCAGATACTGGGTATTATTTTCTCTAGTTCTTTCAAATGACTTTTTTCCTCTCTGCCTCTGTTAGTTTCCTCACATATATGTACTTGTTAGTATTCTGTTGAATACTCGAAGGGAACCCTCTGTAAATTCCTAAGTTCTCTTCTGTAATTTTCTCCTCTTTGATTCCTTGTGTAGCTTCCTTGTCCCCTGAAACTTTCAGCACCATCTGTTCATCTCATAGGGTGCCTAAAAGTTTCAAGACAGTAGAGTAGGGGCAGTAACTCATTTGTTTCCCTTTTTTTTGGGATCATTGCTCTTGTTCCCCAGTGTCCAGAGTTTTCTGCTGTTTTTTGTATTTTGTCTCTTTCTCTTTTTTTCATTACAGTAGCTTGAGATGTTTTCATGTTGTTTTGATTTGTCGTGTCCCATGAATCAACAGTTCCTTTCATGACATTAACCTTTTTTTTCTTTTTTTCTTTCTTACTTGATTAGGAATTCAGACTAGTTACTAGTTTGTTTCTTAATTTAGATTTGTCTGATTATTAGTTCAGGTTAATCAGTTTTGTCGGACATGATAGATAATGTCTTATTCTTCTCAGTGTATTATATCAGAGGGCAAACAGTGCAAATTTATCAATCTTTGATACTGCTAAGTTTAATTACTTCCTTGAGGTAGTGCCTTACTGAATTCCCTGTTGTAAAAAAACACTTTGTTCCTTTTATAATTAAGAAGTAATCTGTGAAGTGATATTTTGACACTGTGACAGTCATTTTCCCAACAGTCTTTCACATAGTGGTTTTAGTATTCATTGATTCTTACCTGAACCCGTTATTATTATGGTGATTATAAAATAATGATTTTTCTGTTTCCATCATACCTTGTATATTTATCATTTGGCTTTCTTTAAAGAAGACATTTCCTTTCTTCTCCTCTCACACTTAAACAGTGTCAGTATATGTACTCTTCTGAGGGAGGGAAGCAGGCAGTACTAGGGATTGAACCAGGGTGCTCTACCACTGAACTCCATCTTTTCATCTTATTGTGACACAGGTTCTCACTGAGTTGCCCAGGCTGACCTGAAATTTGTGATCCTTCTGACTCGGCCTACCAGTTTTCTGGGACTATAGGCATGTGCCACTACACCTGGCTATTTTTAGTTAGTTTATTAACTCATAACTTTATTCTTTAAAATAGTCCTCACTTTAGCCATTGGCATTTTCTTCAAAATGGTTCCTCTTTTTTTTTTTTTTAATACCTGGACACAGGGTCATTACTATTTGTGTATGTTTTGACTTTTTAATATACATAGAACCTTATGGGGATAGAAGACATCAACATGAGCCGGGTGCAGTGGCACCCACCTGTAATCCCAGTGGCTCAGGAGACTGAGGCAAGTTCAAAGTCAGCCTTGACAACTTATGAGACCCTGTCTCAAAATAAAAATGGGCTGGGGGTGTGGTTCAGTGGTTAAGTGGGTTCAATCCTGCCCCACCAAGAAAGGAAGACTAAAAGTATCAAAATCTCTGCAGTGAAAGAGTAGGCTCAGAGTATTCCTGCTATGTGGTATGATCAGAATGTTTGAATATAAAGAGAACCCATGGTGGCACTAGGGTGAAGATTAGTTGTAAACTATAAATCATAAATCAAGTCAGTTTATTTTTTTAAAATATTGAGGGCTAAAGATACAGCTCCATGGAAGTGCTTGCCTGCACTGGGTTCAATTCCCAGCATTGTAAAGAAAAACATTTGCAGTTTTAGTTTTTAGCTATTACCCTGTAGTGTTAGAGAAAAAAACTGCTTGGCCTAAATCTAATCAAAAGCTTGAGCTTAGTGATTGCACTGGTTGTATGTGTGGGTTTTACTTAGTAAATAGTTTTATCAAGAAACCAACTCTTCCTCTTTTCATGGATGTTTTCAGCATTAGACCTTGGAATTTCAGAATATCGATAATCAAACTCTATATAACTTTTGTATCAAAAGAAAAGAATACGTAACTTTTTCATTATGGTGGAATCTACATTTTGTCTTGTCCGGTTTTTCTCTTGTGCCTCCTTTTTATTCCTTAATGAACTCCTAGATATCTGCATGGTGTTTGAAGTTTTGGGGCATCATCTGCTCAAATGGATCATCAAGTCCAATTATCAGGGACTTCCACTGCCTTGTGTCAAAAAAATCATTCAGCAAGTATGTATCTTTGTCTTTGCTATGTATATTGCTGAAGACCAGGAGTTTCTTTTTCCCAACAGATTTTTTATTTTAAAAATCAGGGGTTTTTAATTGCTAAAATTGTTTTTTTTTCAGCCATGGGGTTTTTTGTGTCTGTCCTGTTTGTAACTATTGAAGATGTCTAAATCTCCTTCACCTACTTTTAAACACTTAAAGGGTGTGCTGAACATTTATTCTCAGTCTTTACAATGTACCTAATTAAAGAATGTTTCCAAATAGAAGTAACTTTGTAAAACTTGGAAGTTTATAACCAATCTTGTATTTTGTGTTTACAAGTTTGCTGTATTCCCATTCAGGTGTTACAGGGTCTGGATTATTTACATACCAAGTGCCGTATCATCCACACTGACATTAAACCAGAAAATATCTTGTTGTCAGTGAATGAGCAGTACATTCGGAGGCTGGCTGCAGAAGCAACAGAATGGCAGCGATCTGGAGCTCCTCCACCTTCTGGATCTGCAGGTATCTTGGGCAACGAGGGGCTTTGCTCTCATTAGGAATTTAGATAAATTTCTACCATTGTTCTATTGCCAGGGAGTTAATAAAACACTGTTCGTTCATTTAACTGTAAAATATTTAAGAAATTGGTCAACCTGCAAGAGATTTTTTTCTCATTATTCTTCTGAGATTATTGTATCTTTTAGGTGCAGCAATGTTATATATTAAAGTAACTAATTTGTATTGTTGTTTAAAGATATTTTTCATTTTATTTGATGACCATTTTTGCTATGCCTCCTGCTTACCACAACCACACATGCTAGGTTAGTGATCTGCCCAGGAATGAGATGACATTGCATTGAAGAGTTTGGGTTTAAGCACTAAGATGAGACCTGGTTTGAATCTTAGCTTCATCATTGACTGGGAGACCTTGGCTGACTTACTTGACTTCATTTTCCCTCATTACAAGAATTACCATGATTAAATTTCACATTGATATGGTTACTAGCATGCCACATAATAATATGTGTTGAATAAATTATGATTGTGATTGTTTTTTCCCATTTTAGTAGTTAAATCATATTTGAGGAACTTTCTTGATGTGAAGGTTGAAACAGTTATCATAAAGTTCCTTTAAAGGAAGAGCAGAAAAGAGGAAACAAGAAGTTTTGAAACAAGAGTTTCAGTTTTGTACAGTGAACAAGTTCTAGAGCTCTTTTTTTGTTTTGTTTTGTTTTTTTTGTTTGTTTTTTTGGAACCAGGGATTAAACTCAGGGACACTCGGCCACTGAGCCACATCCCCAGCCCTATTTTGTATTTTATTTAGAGACAGGGTCTCATTGAGTTGCTTAGGGCCTCGCTAAATTGCTGAGGCTGGCTTTGAACTCGAGATCCTCCTGACTCAGCCTCCCAAGTCGCTTGGATTACAAGTGTGCGCCACCATGCCTGGCATCTAGAGCTCTTTTGTATGACAGTCTGAGCATTACTGAACTGTACATTTGAGAATGACTGAGGATACATTTTTCATTATGTGTTTTTTACCATATGAAAGTATTTCCACCCAACTTAAACTGTTACCCATAATATGTTCTATAACAAATTACTATAGTTCTCAGTGTCACCTAGCCTTCCCTTTTAAAATTGACAGGTTCCAAGGGGAAAGAGTTAAGAGTTGGAAGTGCAGCTTGGGGATGAGGTGCTTGTTGCTTGTCACTTTCTATTTTAAGTAGTGTGTGGGAATGGGGAAATAGGTGATTTTAGCAGCATTAATAGTGGAAACCAGAAATTAGAACTTGGTTCTTTGCATGTATTAATGCTACCTGGGGAAGGATTCATTTTAAATTTTTTAAAGTTTGACAACTTTTGTATGCATTTTATTTACTTGAAAAATAAGGATAATGTGGTTTGTCCTAGTCACTTAAAAACAACAGGCTGTACAAAAAAACTTTTCATTCTGATCAGGTATATTATTTAAGCCTTTAATTTATCTTGCCTGCTGAATGCCAAAATTCTTACTTGACTTTCTTTTCTTTTCAGTCAGTACTGCTCCCCAACCTAAACCAGTAAGTATAGGGGTTTCTGTATTTAATTCTGACCAATGGGCTCTGGGCATGCATTCTTCCATTATAGATGGTCTCTGTTTAAACAGAGTTTGGAAACTGAGGGAAAAAAATTCCTGCGCTTCTATAATTTACTTCAGTAAATTCCCACGCATCTTTAGCAAATCTGTACTGGTGATACTTCTATAAATTTGAGTGTCTGAGAGTAAACCAGCTCCACAGACCACTCAGAAGACCAAGATTTATAGTTAATTTATTTTTATTTAGTTTCATAAGAATATCTGCTGGTGTTTTTGTTTTTGTTTTTCTTTTTTTTTTTTTTTTTTTTGGTCCAGGGATTGAGCCCAGGGGTACTTAACCTCTGAGCCACATCCCCAGTCCTTTTTATATTTTATTTAGAGACAGGGTCTTGCTAAGCTGATGAGGCTGGCTTTGAACTTGCAGTCTTACTGCTTCAGCCTCCTGAGCTGCTGGGTTTACAGGTTTGCACCACCACTCTTAGCTGCAGCTTTTAAGTTAATGAAAAACTTAGGGAAAGAGTGAAATTTAATTAGGAAGTATTTAAAGTTAATGGTTATCTCCAACTAGGGATAATGGATTAGCCACCTGAAGGCTTTATCTGTTTGTAATCTCCGCCCAGGCTGACAAAATGTCAAAGAATAAGAAGAAGAAATTGAAGAAGAAGCAGAAGCGCCAGGCAGAATTACTAGAGAAGCGAATGCAGGAAATTGAGGAAATGGAGAAAGAGTCGGGCCCTGGGCAAAAAAGACCTAACAAGCAAGAAGATTCAGAGAGTCCTGTTGAAAGACCCTTGAAAGAGAACCCATCTAATAAAATGACCCAAGAAAAACTTGGTATAAATAGAGCATCACAAAAATTATTTTATTGGCACACTTTAATATTGATTTATCATTGTTATATAATATAGTGGTTTCATACATGCAGTACGTCTCTGGGGGTGTCCTTAGTAAGAATTCAGGTCTTTTCATAAATGTTAGGCAGGTGATATTCAAATGTAATTTCTAATTTGTCTCAGGACGTAGAGCATAGACTTTATTTAGCCATTGGGTATGGATAAGGTCTTTTTCCTTCCATAAATAGGTTTTAGATATTTAGTCATGGTTTTATGTCACTCAGTGTAAGTTCTAGAAATGTTTTAATTTTGTGAGAAATTGTTCTTTCACTCACATACATACACATACATCCTGTTTTGTTTGTTTGTTCCTTAGAAGAGTCAAGTTCCATTGGCCAGGATCAGACACTTATGGAACCTGGTGTAGAGGGTGGTGCAGCAGAAATTAATTGCAATGGAGTAATTGAAATCATAAATTATACTGAGAACAGTAATAAAGAAACATTGAGGCTTAAAGAGGATCTTCATAATGCTAATGACTGTGGTGTCCAAAATTTGAAGCAGGAACCTAGTCTCCTAAGCTCCCAAAATGGTGATAGCAGCACATCTCAAGAAACAGACTCTTGTACACCTGTAACTTCTGAGGTGTCAGATACCATGGTGTGCCAGTCTTCCTCAAATGTAGACCAGTCATTCACTGAACAGGACATCAGCCAACTTCAAGAAAGCATTCGGGCAGAGATACCTTGTGAAGATGAGCAAGAGCAGGAACATAATGGACCACTGGACAACAAAGGTATCTGTTCAGATATACCAACACCCCTCCTCTGCACAACACATTCGTGATTTCTAAACTGAAAGTACCATTGTTTTTGTAACTACAGTTTTACAGCAGATGTCCAAGTTACCTTCAGTATGTGAAGCAATACCTAACTTTGAAGTTTATTGGTTGTGTTTGGGCTTCACAGTATTTCACTTGGTACTTCGAGCACAGAGGTTTCTAATTCTAGAAATAGAAGTTGTTGCTGTGCTCATTTTATCTTAGAAAATTTATTATAGGTTGCCAGTCAAGGGCCTGTTTAACTCTTACTTTGGAGAGAGTCATTAGAGCCCTTTGGATATTTTTTGTTCATTAAACAGTTTTGTTGACAGCTCCTATTGTCTGTAGGAAAATCCACTGCTGGAAATTTTCTTGTTAATCCCCTTGAGCCAAAAAATGCAGAAAAACTCAAAGTGAAGATAGCTGATCTTGGAAATGCCTGTTGGGTGGTAAGTTAAATTTGTCTTGGTACTGTTTTGAAGTGACTGGGAATGAATGAGAATTTGGACCTAGTTATGCTGAAATAAAACATCTGTAAGCCGGGTGCGGTGGCACACGCCTGTAATTACAGCACTTGGGAGTCTGAGGCAGGAGGATCGTGAGTTCAAAGCCAGCGTCAGCAACTTAGCAAGGCCCTAAGCAGCAACTCAATGAGACCCTGTCTCTAAATAAAATACAAAATAGGGCTGGGGATATATGGCTCAGTGGTGAGTACCCCTGGGTTCAATCCCTGGTACCAAAAAAAAATAAAAATCTGTAATTGTGTATTCATATCATCACTTAGCATTTAGTGAATATTTATTATTTCACATTTTAAAAAGTATTTTTTGTTGTAGATGAACATAAAACCTTTATATTATTATTTTTTAATGTGATGCTGAGGATCAAACCCAGGGCCTCACATGCGCTAGGGAAGCCTCTGCCAATGAGCTACACCACCAGCCCTTGTTTCACTTCCTTTTGAACCTTTTGTTATAGAAAAGTTGGGATATGTGTACGAAAATAGGAGAAATGATAAAATAATGAGCAATCCACCCCCAACCTCCACCCTGTTCACCCATTACCCAGATTCAGTAATGTCAGCTCCTGGTCAATCTGGTGTTATCCCCTGTTTTCATCCTTTCAATGTGTAGGTTCATAGCCTCCCTCTACCCCACTCATGTTTTCAAAACTGCAACCTGACTTAAAAATTGTGATCTTTTAATTCACTTAATATACTTCAGACACTTTTTAATATAAAATTCAGATGGTTTACATAATATTCCCTACATCTTTAAGCATTTTTGACAGTTCTTTGTGATGAGAATCTTTTTGCATAAATCTTTATGTAGTTGTCTTTAGGACATGCCCTAAAGGTGGAATTGCTGAGTCAAAAGGTAGGTGATTTTTTTTTTTTTAAATATTTTTAGATATATAGTGCCATATTAGTTGTTTTGTTGTTGTTGTTTTGTGGTGCTGGGGATTGAACCCAGAGTCTTGTGCTTGTGAGGCAAGTACTCTATCAACTGAGCTATATCCCCATCCCTATATTACTTAGTTTTAATTGAATATAATTATATGTAATTTTAAGTCCACATTACATACTTTTTTTACGTTTAATATTGTATTAGTTTCCCAAAAGGATACCTCAATTTTTATGCCTTCAACAACTCAGAAAAGTATTTTTCTTCTCTAATCTGTAGGTTAAATAATGCTTTAATTATTAAGTTGTTAGTACTTTTTAAAGAACTTTATATCTAGTTAGGAAAGTTTGGGGGGCAATTTTTGTAATAGATAACTTTTAAAAATCTATAGTAGAGGGCTGGGGACATAGCTCAGTTGGTAGAGTGCTTGCCTTGCAAGCACAAGGTCCTGGGTTCAATCCCTAGCACCGCAAAAAAAAAAAAAAAAATCTATAGTAGAATGGTTTGTGTAAATGAAAACTCAAAAGAGGAAACAGGAAATGATCCAGAATGCATTAGGATCTTATTTCCAGTATTTATTCTAGAATATTGTTAAAGCATTTTAGAAGAAATAAAGTTAGAATTGAGCACTGACTGATAGGAAGATGGAATATCTTTCCAAGTAATTAGAATCATGCCTCCATACTACCTGATTCTGGCCATCACACAGCTTCACCTGTATGACAGGTCATGACTACTGTAGCCTCCCTCACTTTCTCTCTCCTGCTGCACTTGCCCCTTATGTAGTGTTGTTATGCAGCTATCAGAATGATGTTTCAAATGTAGGTCAAGTCAAATATTCTCTAAACTTCTATTCTGAAGCCCTACTTAGAATGAATGCCAGAGTTCTTACCATGTTCCAAACACAACAAAGCAAAGAGCACTTACTATCCCTCCCACCTGAAATGCTCTTCCCCAAGATACTGTGTTCAGCTTTCTCCTTTCTTTTCTTTTTTTTTTTTTCTTTTTTTTTTTCTTTTTTTTTTTTTTTTTTTGCGGTGCTGGGGATTGAACCCAGGGCCTTGTGCTTGTGAGGCAAACACTCTACCAACTGAGCTATATCCCCAGCCCTCCTTTATTTTCTTTAAGTTCCTGTCCCTGGGTCATCAGGGATCTCTTCCCCAAAATACCCAAACCTAATTAACAATCCACCACTCATGAGTTTTTTCACTCTTTCTCTCTCTCTTCAGTTCCCTCCACAATACTTAGCACAATCCGATGCTCTATATTTGCTTAATGTCCCTTTTCCTAGAACATGTGTCCTATCACAACAAAGATTTTTTGGTCACTGCTCTATGTATGTACTTAGAATAGTACCTGGTATATTGTAGGTGCTCAATAAATAATAAATGAAACATAGCAAATAATATCGGTTCTAACAAATATCACACTGTTCAAACAAGATGTTGTCACCTTTCTGCTCTCTACCCCCATTTCAAGTTTCTTGTACCTTTGTCTTTGGAGAACTTCTTGCATGCATGCTTTTAACGTGGAACACTTTCTTCATTCTGGTGCAGTTCTTCCTATCCCTTTTACTACAGCAGCATAAATCTCTCCCACCTATTACATGCTTACCTTTCTTTCTATAATCTCTCTACTAAAATGACCTTACATTTTTTTCACCCATTTACTCATTCAGCACTGGCACATACTCTGACCTGGGCACTAGGAGAGAGTGTCCCACCTTGCTGGATGCTGCTCAGATCTCACTTTTCAGTAATCTCTTTAGCATATCAGTGTCTAGTATACAATAATGAAATTTTACATAATTTTTAAAGAGCTTGGTTTTTTTTGTCTTGTTTTTTGTTTTTAAAGATATAACAGTTTTGCTTATTAGGTATGCATGTACTTAATTCAAATACAGTTATAAAGAT
This sequence comes from Glaucomys volans, assembly GCA_020662805.1. NCBI lineage: Eukaryota > Metazoa > Chordata > Mammalia > Rodentia > Sciuridae > Glaucomys > Glaucomys volans. The sequence continues at coordinate 145,970 of JAJEJO010001062.1, forward strand.
TGTGATTTTAAAATATGCCATTTTTTTATTGGTTCTTTTTAATTATACATGACAGTAGAACCCATTTTGATATAATTATACAGTAGGGAACCCTAACCCTAATTCATATAATCTTATATATACATAGGGTAAAAATGTGCCATTGTTTTTGCCAATTTTTCATCATTTCTGATGGATTTATCTTTATATGAATAATAAATGACATGGTTATAGTATGTCTCCCCCCCCCCCCCCCCCAATTCTAGTTACTATTTTTCCCGGAAAATAGGACCCATCTAACCAATACTCCAGTCCCTCATCTTCCAAATGTCATATCATTTTTCCTAAATGATTATTCCATACTTAAATTATTGGTATTCCAGTGCTATCACTGAAACATGTATTGTGATTTCTTTTCCTTTTCATTATTTGGCTTGTTTAGTTTTCTTTATAATGTTCATCACTTAATTTAACCCCATAGTTTTACCCACTGATATAAGTATTTATGCTTTAATATGGACAGATACATTTGGATATTATTTCAGCTTCATTTTCCTAAAGAGCTCTGTCTTGCAACCTGGAGTCTTCTAATCTGTACTCATCTAATTGGGTTGTCCACTGAGGATTTCCTTCACCATCATCCTGTAGTTTATTATTTTCTGTCTTTATAGCCCCTGTTTAATTATAGCTGTCTCTGGTGTTTTTTGGTTTTTTTGCAGAGGACTTGAGTCCTCTTCAGTACCATAGTTCACTGCATAATCATTGCATATTTTATGCCAAATATTTTTGTGAAAAATGGGGTTGTAACTATTATGTGAAGCTTTTTTTTTTTAAATTTAATCAATTGTGCTGGAATTACTTAAATCGTTTATTACTAAATGATTGTACATGGAATACTTGTGAATATATGTAAATCCTGCAGGACAATTATGTGGTAGAATACAGTAGCTGTAAGAAAGAGTGAGATTTTGGGGAGACCTTGAATGTCTGATAGTCTTTTTCTGCTTTTACATTCGGTTGACTGTGTAGAGTTCTAGGTTAAAAATAATTATCCTTCAGATATTTGTCAAGATTTGTCCATTGTCTTCTAGTTGTCATTCTTCCTGCTAAAGATCAGTGCTGTTCTGATCATCTTTGTATGAAAGCTTTTTCCCTTGCAGAAGTCTTTACTATATTATTTGAGTGCCTCACTAGAAGTCTGTTTTCATCTGTTAGGCTATGGATTTGGTGTATACTTTGAATTTGGGAACTCTAATTTTTGGGTTTGAATCTTTCTTAATTTTTTACATTATATTCTCCTCCTTGATATCTCTTTTCTACATCTGAAATACCTTTACTCAAATATTAAAACCCTTATATAGGTCCTCTTCATCTCTTACCTTCCTCTCCTATTTTCTTTTTTTTAGCATTTCCTTTAGGTGTTATTATTTCTTATTTCTCCTATTATATTTTCACTCTACAAGAGTTATTTGGTTCTCTCATTTCTTTTGTTGTGTATGAGGTACTTACTAGAAATTGAACCCAGGAATGTGCTCTACCACTGAGCTACACCCCCAGCTCTTTTTTATTTTTAATTTTGGGACAGGTTCTTGCTTAGTTGCCCAAACTGGCTTAGAACTTCCAATCAGGCTGGAGCTGTGGCTCAGCAGTAGGGTGCTTGCCTAGCATGTGTGAGGCACTGGGTTTGATCCTCAGCACCACATATAAATAAGTAAAATAAAATTATTAAAAAAAAAAAAAAAAAACTTCCAACAATCCTCCTGCCTTAGCCACCTTGGTCACTGGGATTGCTGGAATTATAGGTGTGCACCATCACTCTAGCTTGGTTCTCTCGTTTCTAAAAATAATATCCTGTTCTTGTATTGTTCTCGAGTGTGTGTGTGTGTGTGTGTGTGTGTGTGTGTGTGTTTGTGTTTATTTAATTTCTTAGAGGATATTAGTTTCCCTTTTTTGATATTTTCTTTTTCCTACATGGGGTCTGTTGCCTTCTTTCTGTTTAGAATCCCTAAATAGAAAAATGTCTATATGAATAGTGTAGTAAGCCATTTGGAAGCTCTGTTCCTGGGTTGACCTTATTATTCATTATAGAGAGCTCTGTTTGGGGTGTTTTCATCCTCACATGTCAAAATCTTTGAATCTTTCCTTTAGGGTTGATCATATTCCCCACAGAAGACTTATCTTCTCCATAGAGTATAATCACCTGGCTACTAGTGTTCTGGGAACTGAGTTAAGTGAATGATCAGGTTTTTTCAACATATATAGTACAGTCACTTAATATCCTTGTTTTCAAAATAGTACCCTCTCCTTGACTATAGGTGTCCTCCAAAGATCCTATTTTATCCACCCCAGAGAATAAACTTCTAAGTGGTCTGTTAGGCGAGGGAAAGGGCTGTTAGCCAGCATCATGTCCTGTGTTCCGGAGCTCTGTTTCTTAACCCATTATATCCATGTCCCAGTTCTCATATTTGCCTGATGTCCTATTTATGAGATGGCTTCTATATGTGATTCTATATTGTCCCAGTGTCCTATTTATAGGACAATCTGTAGTCATTTTTTTAAATTTTTTTATTTTTTATTTATATATTTTTTTGTGGTGCTGGGGATTGAACCCAGGGCCTTGTGCATGCAAGGCAAGCACTGTACCAACTGAGCTATATCCCCAGCCCCTGTAGTCAATTCTTAATGATAACAAAGGATGTATAAACTCTAGATTATGGTTTCCATGCTGTTTTAATGGACCTGTGTCAATTTCATTTGAAATATTCTCAGAATTGCAAACTTGGAATTTAAAGGGCTAAAAATGTTTCAAAGCCATATTACTATGTTGAATTCCACCTCATCCCCATTTACAGAGACATCTGTAAATCCTGAGTCACCAAATCCTGAGCCTTGTGGGGAGGAATACTGTAGTATAAATTACATTGCTTCTCAGCTTTCACCAACAGTGACATTTTGGATCTAGTAAGACATTTATTAATGAGCCCTCTATTTTCTAACTTTCAAACTTTGTTGCTCTGACTTTGACATTCTCTATTTTTATCAGTTAAATCACTTCAAACTCAGGATCTGAGCCCATTGTTTTCCTATAAAACTACTTTCCAAATCTCTCCATGTCTGTTTTTGTCAATAGCAACCAATTCTGGGTCAGAGTTCATTTTGGCATTTTTCATTGTCTCCAACATCTAACCATTATATTTTAAATTTTGCTCATTCTTTGAATGAATGATATTCAGCCAGGCTCCATGGCACAGGCCTATAATCCCAGTGGGTCAGGAGGCTGAGGTGTGAAGACTGCAAATTCGAGGCCAGCCTCAGCAATTTAGTGAGGCCCTAAGCAAATTAACAAGACCCTGTCTGAAAGTAAAAAGAGCTGAGGATATGGCTTAGTTGTTGAACACCTCTGGGTTCAGTCCCCAGTACCAAAAAAGTAGATAAATAAAAACAAAAAGGACTGGGAATGTAGCTCATCGGTTCTTGGTTTAATCCCCAGTACAAAAAAATTTTTCCCTCAGTGAATATCCTTGGATTAACTTCCCTCTCATTTTCTACATTGTTCCTGTTTTTATTACCAAATCTAAATCTGGCCACTAGCCAGAGAATTACCAAAATCATATTTTCATCTGTCATCAGTATTTTTAACAAAATTTTCACTAATGTAGAGTGATACTCTCATGTTTGCCAGATGAAAATCCAAACCCTTTAACCTTTATTAGCTCTGTGTGTAATGATTTTCTACCTGAAGCTTTCTGTCTGATTACCACTCCTCAAACACTGTCTTTTGTTCTTTAATTTCAGTGGGATTAAAGAATTATCATCCATACTTCATATCTTTTAATATTATTTGAATTTTTATAAGCTTGTTTTCTTACTATTTGATTTTTAATTATGGAAAATTTCAGACATGTACAGAAGTAGAAAAGAATAATGAACACCCATGCCATTATATTAATACCACCCAGCAATTATAACTTATTGCCAATCATTCTTCATCTGTATCTCAACCTTGCCCAGATTATTTTGAAATATAGCCCTATATATATTTTCATTCATAAATATGACTTACTGAGAGGTGGTTCTTTTTGGTAACTGACAGCATTGTCACACCTTTAAAAAAAAAAAGGTGATTCTTTAAGGTGAGATATTCAGTTTCCCTAATTATCTCATAAATATTAATTTTGTGTATTTAAAACAGGATCCAGTTTCTTGGAAGTAAAAGTGAATACTATGTCTCTTAAATTGCTTTTACTAAGGAAATTTCTCCCTTTTTTAATGCATTTTATTTATTCACAGGACTCCTGTTGTTTTTCTGATCGTATCCCCATAGTGCTCACCTTGTTCAGTTTCCCCAAGATGCACATTTGATTTGTGTGTTTGCTAGTACCAAACCCTGGGCCCTGTGCACCCCAAGTGAGCACTGAATACCTGATCTGCATCTCCAGCCCTTTTTGTTTTTTGAGACAGGGTCTTCCTAAGCTGTTCCACCTAGCCCTGAACTTGCAATCTTCCTGCCTCAGCTCCTGAGTAGCTGGTGTTACAGACCCGTACCAGTGTGCCCAGCCATATTTGATGTTATTTTGAAGGGCTAAAGGTGTACAGGGGAGAATGAAGAATTCTTTATAGGTGGTATAAGTGGTTATAAACTTCTTAAGACCTGTTTTTTATTTTTCATAATGAACACATAGCTAAGACAGTTTGAGTTGAATCTAAATTAGTGTCATTTATTTGGTCAAGTATAGTCTATTAATTTTAGATGAATCAGCAGCATATTTTTTATTTGGAGTAACAATTTTTCATTTCTTATAAAACTATTTTATTTCCTAAATCAATGTATCTATATTACACTTATTCTCATCTGTTAACAAAAATAATTTGGAGTAGCATGTGGGTAAGGCCAAAGGATTGTTTAGGGGTAATAGTTTCAAAATGATACTTGAGAAGTTAGCTAAATGGAAACTTTGGGAAAAACTTAATTTATTTTCATCTTTGTTATTAATCTATCCTGACTTGTTGCTTTTTAGAATAAATGAATTTTAAAATATTGTTTCCTTTTCATTTGTCAGCACAAACATTTTACTGAAGATATTCAAACAAGGCAGTATCGCTCCCTGGAAGTTCTAATAGGATCTGGCTATAATACTCCTGCTGATATTTGGAGCACGGCATGCATGGTAATGTTTTGTACCCCTTGACCTTAACTTGTTTTGTACCTTGCCCTGTTTCAGTAAGCCAGCAAATTACCAAGCAGAAAAAGAACTTAACCATAGGTGACTTATCATAGGAACTGTAAATTCTGTCTGGAGAGGTATGCATTAAAAATAACTGCTGTGAGTTTGATTTGGATTAAATTACCAATACCCTTATAGCATTGATCTATTTGCAGATCAGGGACACTTGGAAACTATTTAATTCTGTACAACTCAGCAACTCCTCAGACATTTTTTTTCTCATAGATTTATAAGTTGCTTCTTTGTCCCTAAAAAGCAACTACTCAAGTAGATTTAGTTGATATTAAAGATTTCCCACAATTAGATGTAAATTGAAAGGCATTTTATCATTTCCTAAAATTTTATCATTTCCTATAATGTACCCTTTGAAATCTTTTATCCCTGTTTGTATTATTTATTTACTTGTTTCTCTTCCACAAAGTTATAAATACCATGCTGAAGAGAATCATGTCTGTTATATATGGCTGGCATGTTTTAAGTGGGAACTTGCAGTGCAGTACAGATGATAACTACCCAGAGTTCTTGTAGACTTGACAGGTTAAGGGCTTAGTTCTCCACAAGACTGCCCTTACTTCAGACCCCTGCCTCAAGCCAAGAGTCCACAAGCCACTTGCTTTTCTGACCAACTGGCTATAATACATTCAGGGACTCTCATCACTCCTTCAGCAAACAGTTTCATTACAAAGGATTCAAATCAAGATGAGACACACAGGTTGAGGTGAGAGGGTACCAAACAAATATGAAGCAAGTTTTTATTGAGATTTCATTAATGAGGCATGATTGAATCATAGACCATGCCTCTGTACTCAGTCTCCATCTCTGATGAATGGGATTCTAAGGTTGGGAGCACAGAAAGATCCAACCTTCATTCTGAAACTATCTAGGGACCTACCATACCTGTTAGTATAAATGTAGATAAGGTCCAAGAGGCCCACTGTGAAGAACAAAACCACTTGGGAATTCCAAAGTTAGAGTCCCCTCCCAGGAAATGAGGACAAAGACCAATGTATTTTTTATATCATAGGGCTTAATATTTGTGGACCATCAAGTGAATGAACAGAAACATATTTAACTCTCACATCAGGTAACATATATAACATTATGGGAAAAATAAGAAAGGACAGATTGGAAATGCCAACCTCTTTTAATTGACAGATTACTTTTATCCCTGAAAATCTTTGTTTTCAAAAGTAGTACAGTGGCCAGGTGTGATGTGCACACCTCTAATCCCAGTGACTCAGGAGATTGAGACAGGAGGATTGCAGTTTGAGGCCAGCCTCAATAACTTGGCAATACCCTGTCTCAAGAATAGGCTGGGGACATAGCTCAGTTGATAGAGTGCTTGCCTAGCCTGCATAGGTCCCTAGTTTCAAACCCTAGCACCACCAGTCAATCAATCAATAGTCTGGGTATTTAGTAAAGTTAAAACCATGTTTTTAATGTGACATGACCTTCCTTAGCACAGCACTTTGTTGTGGCATATTCCTCTAAATTTAGAGGGTTGTCTGAAGTAAAGTAAGTTTCAGAAATGTTGCACAAGTTGAAAGAATATTGGAATAAAATATCAGACTTCTTTCTTGCTGTTAAAGCTTTGTCTTTTGAGGAACTTGATTTGAGGTGATTTGCTAGAGAAAAATCTATGGATGCCACCAGAAAAAAAGTATATGGAAGCCATCAGTTGCAAAATATAGCTAATTTATAGATGGTACTGATTTGGGGGGTGGGTATTTGGGAATTGAATTCAAAGACACTGAGCCACATCCCCAGCCCTATTTTATATTGTATTTAGAGACAAGGTCTCACTGAGTTGCTTAGCGCCTCACCATTGCTGAGCCTGGCTTTGAACTCATGATCCTCCTCTCTCAGCCTCCCAAGCCACTGGGATTACAGGTGTGTGCCACCATGCCAGGTGGTACTGATTTTTTAAAAGACAATTTGCTAAGATATGATTCTTTGTGGTTAGTTGTTGCAAGAAACAAGGATGCTGGTTTCTTTCATTTTTTCTTATTCCACATGCCTATTTTGCTTGAGGGCAGTAGGTCCTGTTTGCTTGTTTAACAGTATTTCTAATGTCAGGCTTTAAAAGTAAGGTAAAGGGGGACTCACTTAAATATTGGGATTTCCTGAGCTGGGGTTGTGGCTTGTGGTGGAGCACCTATCTGACATGTGTGGGGCACTGGGTTTGATCCATAGCACCATATAAAAAATAAACAAATAAAATAAAAAGGTCCATCAATAACTAAAAAATTTTTTTTTAAAGTTTCTTTGATGTGAGAAACTTGTTACTAATTCATTGTCTTTACTTGTTATTGGTCTGTTTCAGGTCTTGTATTTCTTGATTCAGTCTTTGTCGGTTGTATGTGTCTAGGGATTCACCCACTTCTGGGTTATCCAGTTTTTTTGGTATATAAATTATTCACACTAGTCACTTATGACCCTTTATATTTCTGTGGTATCATTTGTTAAATGTTTCCTCTTTCATTGAGTCTTTTTCCTTAGTCTAGCTAAAGATTGATCAATTTTGTGATCTAGTTTTTTTTAAAGCCAGCTTGTGGTTTTGTTCATTTTTTGTATTTTTATAGTCACTATTTCATTTATTTCTGCTTTAATCTTTATAATTTCCTTACCTCTACTAACTTTTTTGTTTTTTGTTTTTCCCAGTCCTGGGGAACTGAGCTATATCCCCAGCCCCCCTCTACCAACTTTGAGTATAGTTTTTTGATTTTTTTCTAGGTCCTTGAGTAAATATATTTTTATTTGAGGTCTAGTTTGATGTAGGCATTTATTGCTATGAACTTTTTTCTTAGGACTGTTTTTGCTATATTCCATCAGTTTTAGGATGTATCATTTTTTTATTTTTAAATTTTATTTCTGTTTGTTTATTTGGTCCTGGGCATTGAACCTAGGGCCTTGCAGCTGCTAAGTATGTGCTCTACCACTGAGCTACAACCCCAGCCCCAATAAACACTCTAAATAATATATTTGTATTTTTTAAATTTTAATTTCACTGTATTTACTGTATGAGACTGAGATTTTGCCAGAGAACTGGTTTCAAAAGTTTTGATGAATAAGAAACACATTTTTGTTTCTGTGCTGATTTTGGACTATAACCCTTAGGTTATAACAAGTAGAATGGGCATCTGTTCTGTTGGTGTGTCATAGTTTTATAATGAAGAATTCTAGCAAGAATATGAAACAAGCTATGCCTAACAAGACACCATTGCATCCCTGCCATTATGGAGACAAGTAGTTGAGAACTATCTTGAAACTTCCAGTTGACCTCACTCTGGGCAGTAGAACAACCAAGTAATTTTGAGAAAGGCTGTCTTGTGAAACTGCAGAAACTGATACTGGTGAGCCATCAAGACCTAAACTGAATATAATTTGAGAACGTGTTCTAAATAAATCCACCCCTCAGTCCTTATTCTTTTTCTGGGGTTTGAACCATGGTTGCTCTACCACTACATCACAGCCTTTATTTTTATTTTGAAACCGGGTCTCTGAGTTGCCCATGCAGACCTCAAACTTGGGATCCTCCTGCCTCAGCCTCACAAGTTACTGGCATTGCAGGTGTGCACCACCACCCACCTGGCTTGCCCCTCAGTTGAGATTATCTTAATACCATTGACTCAGTCAAAATTGACCTATTGTCTGCTCTTATAACTGTAAGTTATAAGTTTCATATCAGTAAGGCCATTTTTTAAAAACTGCTGCTGTTAGTTATTTTTGAAAAATCCATAATCAGTGAGAAGTTCATGTAGCCTCATTATTCAGACATGCTGTCCTTCCCATACTGCTTGACATTCCAGAAGTCATCTCTTAAAATCCTCTCGAACACTTAAATCATCTTAAAATCATCTCTTAAAATCCTCTTGAACACTGTTAACAAGGTGTTCTTTTCCTAATTGGTGAGTGCTGACCTCTGCTGGTTACATAAAATAGTGACTCCTGACACCCTTGATATTTTAACTTTTTCTTAGTTTCTGTAGACCTAGAAATTGGAAACTCTCTACCTGGGACTGTTTAGGGAGTATTTTCCCCACAAAATTAAGAATAAACTTTTTGTCCAGTGACTTAGAGTTGTTGATAGAAGATGTCTGAGTATTTGGTTTCAATTTAGGGTACAGAATTCAGTTTCTAGCTATGTGAAATTATAATGTAAAAAAGACCTGCTTTTCTCATGAACAGTTTAGTAACTTAGAATTTCCTTAATACTCAGGTAAGCCCTTTCCTAACCAAAAGGGAAACTCAAGAGGGTTGAATTGCTGGGGGTTTTCCTAACTGACGCATAGTAATTGTATATTTTTATGGGGTGCAGTGTGTTGTTTCAGTACATGTATACAGTGTATAATAATTAAATTTGAGTATATCCCTCACTTCATTTGTAATTTCTTTGTGGTAAGAAGATTCAGAATCATCTCCTATAGCTATTTTGAAATATATAATGTATTGTTAACCATAGTCACCCTACTGGGCAGTAGAATACTAGAATTTCTCTTACATGTGACTTTGTACCCATTGTCCAACCTCCCTCATTCCCTGTTTATTTTTATTTTTGTTTTCTCTTGTTTGGTTTTTTGTTGTTTTATTTTTTTCTACACATCATTACCAACAGCTTCCTCTTTTTTTCCATTTTATTAAGATACAGATGTGGAAGAAAAGTTCTTTATTCTTAAGACATTTTTAAAAAATAGTCTATACATTTTTTCCAAGAAAAACATTCCTTGAGTCAAATAGCAAATAAGCTTTTTCCAAACGCCTTCTTTTTCTTTGATTCTTCATATACTGTCCTCTTTTCCTTAGGCCTTTGAACTGGCCACAGGTGACTATTTGTTTGAACCTCATTCAGGGGAAGAGTACACTCGAGATGAAGGTAAGTTCCCTTAGCCAAAGGTGTCTGTGCATGGCAGTTTACTTTCCACATGTGGCTAACATCATTTGTTCACACCAAAGATCCTTGGTAATTTTGTTAGCGTGATAAGTATGTGTAAATGCCAGAAAAGGTAGAAACTTTAAAATATTCTACACTATATATCAGATATACTAGGTATTTTATAAAAGATACTAAAGAGCTGTAACAGATGGTAGGGCATTAGGCCACAACTGGTTAAACTAAATCTTATTAGAGAGGTAATTTTTTATTCAGCATCTATTCACCTTCCTTTGTAGGTCAGTGACTTGTTCTTTGCCCAGTTCATTAACCTGTTTTCAGCTGTGCCTTCAACTTCATTTAGAAGTCCATAATCTTCATCTACAAAAACTACTTGACTAGAGACTATTCTGTTTACATAAATTCTGTAATACTTAGCTTTCATTTCAGTTTTCTGAAATCTAAAGCTTTAATTTTTCTTTTTAAATGATACTATCATTTAGAATGCCACTTCAGAACAAAACAGATTTAAATTTTGTAGTACCCTGTAAGGAAAACCCACACTCATTTGCTTCACCCATGAGGCTACAGAAGCAGACAACTGTATATGTCTGTTGTGTGTCCCCATCCCCCCCACCCCCACCCCTCCCATCATAGTGGCATCCAAATAACTAGGTGAGTTAATAAGCTGAATGAAAAAATTAATAGAATCTGGCCACGGTGGCGCTCTTCTGTAATCCCAGCAACTCAAGAGGCTGAGACAGTAGGATTATGAGTTCAAAGCCAGGCTCAGCAACTTAGGCCCTAAGCAACTCAGCGAGACCCTGTCTTTAAATAAAATATGAAAGAAAGACCTGGGGATATGGATTAGTAGTTCAATCCCTGGTACAAAAAAAAGAGGCAGTAGGGTTATAGCTCAGTGGTAGATCACTTGCCTAGCATGCCCAGTACTTTAAGTCCAGTTCTTAGCACTAAAGAAAAAAAAATGATTACTGTTTTGCTTTCTTTTTGTTTTGTTTTTTGTTTTTTGTTTTGAAACAGGGATTGAACTCGGGGACACTCGGCCACTGAGCCACATCCCCAGCCCTATTTTGTATTTTATTTAGAGACAAAGTCTCACTGAGTTGCTTAGGGCCTTGCTAAATTGCTGAGGCTGGCTTTGAACTCACGATCCTCCTGCCTCAGCCTCCCAAGTGCTGGGATTACAGGCGTGTGCCACCACACCCAGCTTAATGTTTTATTTTTATCCATAAAGAATCACTTGAGAAAGGTAGTTCAGTAAGTATTTATGAAGTGATATTTTGGAATTTGTGAGATGCCACATCAACACAAGGAACAGTAGAACTTTAGGCACAGAAAGCACCACCGCACCTGGCTGTTATGCTTTCTTTTTATGCTGTTCAGGCAGTGTTTGTTTTGTTTGTAGGATTAATGAGGATTAGTTTAAGGATACACTTGGCACAGCCCAGTGTGAAGAACATGTCCTTCACTGGCTGCGCTTTCCTCTGGGTTTTGGGAATTCAGATTTAATGTTCTACAAAACCAAAAATGCTCTATTCCTCAGTACAGTCCCCTCAGGTTTTAATAGGCAGTGTTAGTCCAGCCTGCTAATATTCCTAACAAAGCCTAATTGGAAAGAGATGTGCTAATTTCCATAGCCAACTGCCTGTTTTGATTGGTATAGTTTGGACACTGTTAAATGTATACCCCTTTAAAGAAAATACTATAATAACTGCCCATGTACCCACTTGATTTTCCCCTGTTCACTCCTTGCTTTTTCCCTAAGTTATAAGTTTGGAGTTTCTCTTTACTTCCCTAGAGTATTAATACTAGTGTTTAGTACAGAACACACATAATGGCTAGCATCATATGGAGTAGTACCTTAAGCTATTACACTGAAAAATTAAATATGTGAAAAATCCCAAGTAAGAGATGAGAGAGAACTATCTTTCCTAGATATTTAGATCTTAACTTATTTCCTCCTGTACAAGTCAGTACTGATAATCATTAGGTCAAAGCTCAGCCCATTTGTACTATTCCAGTGCAGCTTGCCGTATAAGAGCAAGAAAAAAGCCCTTAATCCTGACTATGCATGTATAGTTTGTTACCCGTCATTGTAGGACTGGGGCCTAACGTAGAGTATCCTCTTGTTATTGTTAACATTCCACAGCCCTAACTCCTGGAATAATACTTGATAATTTTGCCTATCAAGTATGTCAATTCTGTGAAAATTGAAATGCCAGAGATAGATTGCTGGAATTAATATAAGATAACAGTTTCAAGGGAAAAATCATTCCATGGTATATAGAGCCAGTGCTTTGCTTTGATGTTTATGTAAGAGAAACTATATGCTATTTACTCTTTGGTATTCTCACTTTGGTTGTTGTTCAGTTATACATACAAAGACATTTATTTGCAGGTCCTGCCTAATATTGACGTAGATTTTAAGTCCTTTTTAAATGACGCCAGTAGATCTTTTACATTAGAAAGAGATAAAACCTGAAACCTTTAAGATTCCCAGATAAAACTGACATCTCTAACATGCTATGGTATTAAATGACTCCTTTTAACTTTTAATGATTCTACAACTACAGAATTAAAGTCATTTATCAGAGTATTTTTCTGGTTGTTGTTCTTTTAAATCTCTTCACGTGCTTAGTTTCAGTCACTTGAAGGGTGAAAACAGTAGGATAACTGCCTAGAAATTTGATTACCGGCTGGTACCAGACTTACCACCCCAGCAGTCTGCCCACCTCCTGGCATTGCTTACAATCTATAGGACATTTTAGTAGCCTATAGTCAGCTGGCTATACTTTAAAATGTTTGTGCTAATTTAAAAGTGATTTTAGTTGGGGGGAGGGCAGGAAGAAGAAAAGATCTGGGCTAGATGAGCTATGAATTGTCATTATAGTTTCAGCTCTTTTAGCCCTGAAGCTTCAAATAGGCCGTTTAGTCTCTCTGAAGTTCCATTTCTTATCTTTAAAATGTGGCATTAATCTTTAGCCTGTTTTTACAGGGTGACTGTAAATACTCAATAGTCATATTCCGTGATGGCTTTGTCATAAACATTCTTAAGGTGATGTTAGTCTTGAAGCCCAGAACAGTGTTATAAATAAATAAGAGTTCTAGAATACCTAAAGCAAATTGACATGTTTTTTAATCTTACCTGAAGAATCTACCTGAACCTAGAAAGACACAAACTAAAAAGTATAAAGTTATAGTCTCCAAAATCCAGAATGAGACTTGCCAGTTATGATCAAGGTGACCAGTCACCCGAAAAAATTCACAGCCTTCCCAGTCTTCCCTTGAATATCTTTGGTTTTATTTGTAGTTACTTTAAAACATTTAGTCCTTTAAAAAACTATTCATAGAGAAAAAAAATCTCTTTAACAACTGTCCTTCATCCTGTTCTTCTTACCCTTCTATTTTAGACCACATTGCGCACATTATAGAGCTGATAGGCAGAATTCCAAGACGCTTTGCCCTCAGTGGGAAATATTCACAGGACTTCTTCAATCGCAGAGGTAGTATTGTTAAAATGAGTTTCCATCTAGGCCCCAGGGATACAACAACTTCAGGAAACAGAGCATTCACACCAAGACTATTTTAGTTATCACTCAAGTCCCACTGGAGTGGGTACCCAATGTTTTTATGATATTCTGGATTCTCCATTAGATGGATAGAGTCCACCTCTTCCCATTTAGGACAGAAAGCAAGCTGAAATGCTTTACAAAGAGGTGTGCATGCTACTCTTTCTGCCAGTGTGTAGAGCTGCATTTGTTACTCCTGTTATGTATGTCTTTTTTTCCCCCCCTCTTGAAATGTTTGAAACATACAGATCACATTGCATTGATCATAGAACTTCTGGGGAAGGTGCCTCGCAAGCTCATTGTGGCAGGAAAATATTCCAAGGAATTTTTCACCAAAAAAGGTAAAACAAATGTGTTCGTTCCCAGACATTAAGGGGGCAAAAGTACTTAAAAATGAAAAGGTAAGTACAGCTGGTTACATATTTCCACTATCCCACGAAAAGGTTAGCCTACCTTGAATGCTGATCTATAACTTAACAGATAGGTGATGAAATAGTCAAAAGCAGAGACTAGAGTTGAGTATCCAATCCTAGGTTTTCCACTAGCTGTGTGACTTTGAATGCAATCTTAAGGTGCATCAATATGCTAATTTCTAATTAGGGAAGATAATTTATCTTTTCTGTTAAATTAGTTAATATATGATTACTTGTACTGTAGCACTGCTGGGAAATGGACAAATTTTTGCTGGTGTGCCATCTACAAACTTCCTCTACCAGAGGGCAGAGTGGTTCAGTTTAAGCTTCTTATATGAGTGGGAACTACATCTCTGTAGTTGTAGTCATCTTTGTATCCCAGTGATACCTAACACAGTCACCCATACACATCAGCCATACAAACTAACTTAGTACTTTAGTTTAATAAGTTTGTTACTACATATTAATGAAACAGGTAAGACTCTCACTTTAAATCTTTGACTTGATCATGTATTTCTTGTGCATCCCAAATAAAAATATAAAATATTAAAATATGAAAAGCTAACCTAGAAGAATCCAGAAAACTGGCCTGTTTTTCTATATTGCGCTGTGGTTCTCCTTTTCATCACAACTTCTACAGAAATGTTGAAAAATTATTTTTCTCAACCCTTGATAGGAGGCATCCTCAGAATCATTACTCTTTCTTAAGCAACTTTTTGGGGATGAAAATGGGGAAATGCTTACAAGAGATCCTCTTGTATGCAAAGTCAGATTAAGGTATGCAAATGTAATTGAATAGGCACTCATTGCCCACAGAAAAGACCCCAAGTAAGTATCATATATGAAAGTGCTTAGCAGCACTTACCTTAATGCATCATTAATAGCTGACTGTATTTTTTAAATTGTACTTCAGCTGGGTGCATTGGTACATGCCTATAATCCCAGCTTCTCAGGAGGCTATAGTAGGAGGATCACTTGAGCCCAGGATTTTGAGGCCAGCTTGGGCACCATGTAGCAAGACCTCTGTCTCCCACAGTGTCTTTAAAACATTGTCACTTCAGGACTGCATATGTAGCTCATTGGTGAGTGCTTGCCTATCACACACAAGGCCCAGGGTTTGATCTCCCAGCATTTCAAAAAAGTGTCACTTCAGAGAAAGAATTAGATTGAGGTTTTTGCTTATGGTGCTGCTATATGTGAAATCTATGTCGGGTGTGTTATTTTAGTTTTGTTGCTTTTATATATTTGCCATGGTGTTAGCTCTTTATTTTTAAATCACTGATTCATTTTGAAGCAACATTTTCTAGACTATTCAGCTAAGAAAAAGTACAAGCAAGTTGGGTACAATGGCACACACCCATAGTTCCAGCTATTCAGGAGGCTAAAGCAGGAAGATCATGAGTTCAAGGCCAGCCTGGGTGACTTAGGGAGACCCTGTCTCAAAATAAAGAAAAAAGAAATGGTGTTGCTCAGTGGTAGAATGCTTGCCTAGCATGTGTGAGACCCTCAGTCTGATTCCTAGTGCTGCAAAAAGATAGAGTACAAGCAAATTGTTCTTAATGTGTTAGACCTGTATATATGAGTATATAGACATTTAGTATTCAAAATTTAGTGAATATAACTAGTTTCTGTTGAGCTGTATCCAGTTTGGGACCAAAACAAAATCTGATATTAAGGAGAAAACAAATCATCTTAAATTTTTAGCACCTTATGACAAATAGAAGCACTTTCAAGATTGGAGAAGTGCTTTGTGAATGGAACATTAGATTCTGATTGCAAAATTTGATTCTTTATAGACTACCTGGATTAATTCATGGATTGTCACATTGTCACTTGTCAGTGTTGGTCAGTTTCTTTTGTACTGTCTTCACCACAGGTGACCTGAAACACATCACGAAGCTGAAACCCTGGGGCCTTTTTGAAGTTCTAGTGGAGAAGTATGAGTGGTCTCAGGAAGAGGCAGCTGGCTTCACAGATTTCTTACTACCCATGTTGGAGCTCATCCCTGAGAAGAGAGCCACTGCTGCCGAGTGTCTCCGGCATCCTTGGCTCAACTCCTAAGTCCCTGACCAGCACTGCAGCAGAGATCACCACCTGACCACACCCTCA
>JAJEJO010001062.1:162255-178916 GCA_020662805.1 Glaucomys volans
TTTTTTTTTTTTTTTTTTTCCCTTTTTTTTTTTTTTTTTTTTTTTTTAATCCAACATGGTTCATTTGGGTTTGCTTACTTGACCCTGTGGAGAGCCCCACAGCCATTGGGCATCGTAGGTGAATTTGGCCTTGGTAGGGTTCTGCCAAAGACTAATGGACTAAAAATGTGAAACAGCCTCTTGGCCTATACCCTTGCCTTTTCATTAGAACATCCTTCAAATTATAATCACCCTTTTAAAAAAGAGCCTTGAAGATACGTGAGCCCATCTTTTTATTCATTGACTCTACGAGTCAGATTTTCTATTGCCAGCATAAGGATGAGGGAAAGGGTGTTCATTCTGTGTACAGCAGAGACATTAAACTTGCTGTATCCAGGCGGCATCATCTTCCTGGATTGTTTCTGTTGTTTTCTATGTTATTTTTCTTGCGACTTTTAATCTACTACCTTTTTAAATGAGCTATATAAACACCAAATTTGGGTACCATATTATCACGATTCAAAGCACTGTCATATTCCTTTCATCCTTTAATAACTCCAAGATCCTCAAATCTTCAGTCTGATTTTTAATGTAAACAGAAATGGAACCATTGAGTAGCAATTTCTTGAGAACCTCAGGTGTTCTGCAAATAGTCCTTTCCTATGTGTCTTCTGTTACCCTAAGAGCAGAATTACTTTGATTGGCAATTAACATTTTTGAGTTTGGGGTTTTTTTTTTTTGTTTTGGGGGGATTTTTTTGTTTTTTAATGTCTGGCACTTGCTTGAGTTTTTTGCCCTATATCCAACGGATCAGGATGACTCTAGAAACAAGATCTGAATTTCAGGACTTATCTAAAGAGAAAATGTCTAGAGTTCTGATTCTTTACCAAATAGTTCTCTACTTTTATTTATAGCTTTTTCTTTACCTTGCCTAAAGTTTTGGCTTTAAGCGGTTTCCCTGTGTCTTTGCTGTTATTTCCCAGAGGCTTGGGGTCTCTAATGAAACCCGGGAGAAAAGAACCAAGGGGAAGGGTGGGGTGGAACTTTTTCATTGTTTATTTTTTTTCTTCTTCTTTTTTTTTTTTTTTCCTTCCGCCCTGTTGGTTTTTTAAGATTAGCCATTCTCTGCTGCTATTTCCTTGCATAATGTAAGTTTTTAACTGCAATTTTGAGATGATTGAAATGTATGTGAGGCTTTTTTTTTCCTCCTTAATTTGAAAAGGCTTTGTAAATTTTATTTTAGGATTGGCCTCTCCTAGACTTGCCCTAACTAAACATCACTTATTCCTTGGGTAGTATGAGCCGCGAAAGAGGGAGGATTGGGGTCAAGCCAGTTATTCACTATGGACCAAGTAGGCCTTGAGGATTACAGCATTCTCCAGAAGTGGCTTTAGAACTCTTAAATTTGCAGAAAGTCAAGGAGATGCACGCAATTCTCTACTAGCAAGCAACCTATGAAAATATCGGACGTCGGCCTTTTTGTATGGAAGAATGTTTCGATCATTTACCCACTAACAACGACAAAGGAAAAAGTGTCATTATGCAATCCATTTAACTCATAACCATATTACTTTGAGGAACTATCCAGGTACTCATTGGATCCTTGATTGGTTACTCTTGAAATCAGACGTGTTCCTGTAGAAAGAATTTTAAGTCATGTTATCTATGCACACATCAAGAATAAGGAGAACTTGTATCAAACAACGGCAGGGAAATCCTTCAGCAGTTCTAATCCACTTCGGGTTTTCAACTCTTTACATCTAAAGCAATAGCAGACTTATCTGATATCTCTTCTATGTTGTAAAATCAATTGTGGAATCACAGGAATTCTGGTGATATTAAAGTGAAATAACAAAAAAAAAAAAGCAAACAGAAGGCCCCTTTTTAACAATTGACAGAAAATTTTAATAGGGGAGAGAACGTGTAACTTCATTTTGGAAATGTTTTCCCAGCAAATAAGGGCTTTTTTCTCCCTACCATTTAAAGAGCCAGATGAATTAGAAGATCTGAAAAGTGGCAGCTGTAAAACTTGATCTTCTAAGCACTTCACGAACTTTTATTGAGCTTAATCATAATACTGTCAAATTACCATGATCCCAGTAAAGGATTTCTATTTGCTGTTAAAAATAAAGCCCTGATACATTTTTATTCTTTCTACTGTGTGCATTGTCTGTTTTCTTAATAAATGCAGTACAATAAACAAATTATTTAATAACCAACATGTTTCTAGAAATTTCTGTTCATTTGTTGCCCAAGTTGGTCTGACCAAGCAGTTGGAGGGAAAGATTGGTTGAATGTGCTTATTGAGTTTAAATTTACACTGAAACTGTACAACTTGAATGCTTGCCATTTGTGGGGTTTTGCTTCTAGCTTTTTATTGTGGAGTTAAAGCATGTTTTGGAGAACTGCAAAAATTATTTCCTGCATCCAGTAGTGTTTTGCCATACATAACATTTGTAGGGTTTGTTTTTCTCTAATAATGCAGTATGTGCAAATTTTAGTAAACTCTTAGTTATTGGCATGATGTGCATTATTACATACAAGTTTTCATATACTTGTCTGATTTTTTTTTACCTGGGATTGAACTCGGGGGCACTCTACCCGGCTCTATTTTATTTAGAGACAGGGTCTCACGGAGTTTCTTAGCACCTCACTGTTGAGGCTGCCTCAGCCTCCCAAGCCACTGGGTGTCGGGGTCTTCTCTGCCACATCCTGCGTGGAGGAGAAAGGGTTAGCTGTTGGGAGGAGGATGTCTGGTGGTTTTTTTCTCTATTACCCAAAAAACTTAAAATACTCTTTAATGAGAGGGGGCGTGGCAGGTCTGACCATACCAGCTCTGGCCTCTTTACAACCACATTGGACAACCAGTAACCCAACTCTGTAGAGACAGGTAAAAGGGGGCAAGGACCAGCAGGAGCTGCTTCTGTGATGGATAGGATAGGGTGGAGTTAGGGGAGCCATCCTCCTAGGGGAAAAATTCCAGAAGGAGATAGGGGACCACTCCCTCTCAGCACCACATGCTTTCTGGGAGTTCCTAGAAGCCATCCCTCTGCAACACGTGACTCAATCTAGTCTTATTCTGCTAAATAAGGACTGCTTCTCAGCTGGGATTACAGGCATGCATGACCATTCTCAGCTCTGATTAACTCGGTAGGATAAAATTCTTAAATTTGAATGTATGGGCCAGAGAATGAATACATTTCACCCCAGCCCCCATACTGAGGATCAAAGCAAGGTTGCTCCACCACTAAGCTACATCCCCACTTATTTTGAGACAGGATTTTACTGAATTGCCCCAGCTAACCTCAATCTTGGAATCCTCTCTTCAGTTTATTGAGTCTGGGATTACAAGCATGTGCCACTCAGTTGGCTGAGTAGGCACATTTAAGTCAATTAAAAGCAAGCCTTATCAAGAGAATACTTGGACTATTTTTATGTCTACTATAAGTGTTTGGATGGTCCTGTTATAACCTCATTTATTCCTAATAGCTAGCTTGCCCCAAAAGAAGGAATATCTTGTTTTATGCATATTGAATTATTGGTGAGGTAAAACACTTGTTTCATGGGTTTTACTGTTTTACATTTTTTGTGTATTTGCATAAATTTCCTAGCTTTGGAGTGTTTCCTTCCCTATTTGATGACTTGGGATTTGTTGTATACTAAAGGTAATAGGTTTTTGTCATTTTTCCTTTACATATTTATTGAGGTTTTAATTTGCCTTTTGTTTTTATTTGTGGCCTTATTATTGTTGGTACTGGGGATTAAACCCAGAGGCACTTTACCACTGAGCTACATCTCCAGCCATCACCACCACCCCTTTTTTTTTTTTTGGCAACTGCCTTACCAAGTTGCTGAATCTGATCTTGAACTCATGATCCTCCTGCCTTAGCCTTCCAAGTCATTGGAATTACAGGTGTGCACCATTCTTTATGACATTTTTTAGGGTTATCTGTAGAAAGCCTTTTTCCACCTACCCCTGAACTGTATACTACTCTAGCTAAATTGTTTTAATTATGCAATACTTAACACATGTAGTGTGTTTGAAATGCTGACTAGAAGGTAACCTATTGAGATTCATCACACCAAGATGTTTACAGGCTGACCAACCAAGGCAGTACCTCTAATCCTGGATTAGGTGTATGAACCTAGAACTCCCAAGGTTTAGGGAAATCCTTGGTGATGTTGTATAAGAGTCTATAGCTGTTTCAAGCAAACAAACAAAAAACAGCAAGCGAAGAGTCCACAAAGAAAATCACATCGTTCCTCTACTGAGCCACATCCCCAGCCTTTTTTTGTATTTTATTTACAGATAGGGTCTTGCTAAATGGCTGAGGCTGGCTTTGAACTTGTAATCCTCCTGCCTCAGTCTGCCAAACTGCTGGAATTACAGGCATATACCACTGCAGAGGAGTTTGTTTTTTTTTTAACTTTTGAACCATGTAGAATCTTCAAGGCCAGCTTTGTGAAGGAAGTGCTATACTGGTGATGCATCTAAACTTATTTGCTTAAAGCCTTATAACACAAAAGCTTGAATAGTCAATGTTTTGGGCATTGGCAAAGCATTGGTAATGTTAAGCTTTTTCACAATCTAGAATGTTAATATACAAAGATAACTAAAAATCAATAGGAAAGAAGTTTGTGTCACTGAAGATGTTGAAAGTTGGAGTTAACTATGTGCATGATATGCACGTGTTTCTAGGTTCTTGAAGCAATATTCATACATTCCAGTTTAAAAGGCAGAAAGTCTGAGATGTGTGTAGAAATGTTAGCCAAGGAATTAAGTAAGTTTACCTTAGTATCTGGGGCTGTCTATAGACTGTACCATTTCTTGTAAATGTCCAGTTTAATTTTATGACTTCCCAAATTCAATTTTCATCTTAATCTCTTACTTTTGTCCTTTATTCAGATCTACTGTTTGCCCATTTTACTATATTAAAAAGTTTGGTTCTCCAAATGACAACTGGACTTTTATAGAGGTGAGTGCATTAACAGCCAGCAATTTGAACTATGTTCATAGTTGTGCCACAAAGATGACATTGCATGAGTTGCTCCAGACTTACTAGGTATGGAGGAGAGTAGTGAATGTTGGAAATACAGTAGAACCTACTATAAGTCCTCTGAAGTTAAAGTAAATTTTCAGAATTTGAGCTCTTCTGCTTTTCATCTTTATCAGCTTATTAACAAAAGTGAGGCATGTAAAACATTACCAGAAGGTAAACTTTGTTCCAATCAAGCATTCTGATAAATGCCCATTTGGGCAGAAAATTAACTGAATAACTGAAAATTTTTCAAAGAGCCCCAATGATTCCTCCCTTCTGGTTCTCATACCCTGTTGTAGTGGGCTTTCCTGGAGTGTGGGCTTGGCTTTGTGACTGTTGGGACACCATAACCATCTCTATGACTCCCTCAAACAGACAAACCAAAAATGAGAAAGGAACAGGATAATATGGTAAGAAGTACAGATTTCACTGATTTTTATTCTGATATGCTTTCATAAATAAGGTTTGAGGTACCTTTAAGAATTTATTTATTTAAAGATACAGCCACTTAAAAAGAGCTGATAAGCAGTTAGTACATACCTGAACTCAAAAGTCATTAATGAAATAGTTTTCAGTTTCCTTGAAGATAAAAGGTGATACATGTGTTGTATGATCATAAACAGATTTGCAGGTCCTTCCCCAGCACTGGCCATAGGTTAAACATGACTTCTGGTCTGGTGACATTCTCTGTTCTGGCAAGAGCAGAGGGTAGCCCATAGGCAGAAGCATTGTAACCGCCCCCAGGAGCTTCTGTGGACCACCATAGTTGCCATATCAGAAGAAAAATAATCTGATGGTGGAGAACTTTTAGAAACTTACCTTGTACCTCTTTTATGAGAAAGTCACTAAACTGCAGGATTTGTTCATTGTTTTTAATCAAAGAGTGCCAGGCTAAGGCTGTAGCTCAGTGGTAGAGCGCTGTCTAGCGTGTGTGAGGCACCAGGTTTGATCCTCAGAACCACATATGAATAAACAAAGGCATTCTGTCCATATTACAAATAAATAAATTTTTTTAAGTGAGTGCCTATGAATTTTATAATTTTATCAGCAAAAAATATGAATGATTTTTATAAAAAGACAAGTGATGAGGTCAAACTCTATTATAGTAGTTCTTATCACCAGCTGTTTAACTGGAATAACACTGAGAATTCATTCTCAGCCTAGCTGAACTGAGTACAAACAGCACAAAGGGCAGGTAGTCGCTGCACATAAACACCTGGCAGCCAAGGACAACAAAATTTCCACATCACTTGATCAAGCAACAAGTTTCGTAAGTTTTATTCAGCCTTTACTCCCTCTCCACCTGAGAGAAAATAGCACACCCAGGTAGTTTCTTTACTGAGTCACTCTAAATTGACAAAGACCAGATCCTATTTCTCAGTGTCACTCAAAAGTCTTTGACAAGAAATGCCATCTATTCTTGTAACAAATAACTTGGATACAAGTAACAAATTTCTGAACCTGGTATCTGGTTCTAGTTGGGTCAGTGTAGGTACTGTGAGGAAATGTTGGGGACAGAGGTGTCAAATTAGTCTCAAAGGAGTTTCCAGGTACATTGTGGGATGACCCTGAGCCCTTGCGCATGCTTGACAAGCTTTGTACCACTGAGCTATACCCGCAGTCCCTCAAGAGTTTTTAGGTCCTACAGTTACCCAATTAGACTTCCTGATGGATGTTAAAGGGTTCAGGTGTTTTCGCTATTCCTGGCCTCTCTCTGAGCAGCAGTAAGAAAGCCAAAAGTGGGCAGAAGCAAAAGACCCCTTAACCAGCCTGAAATGATCCAACACACTTTCAGCCACCTCTTCTTCGGTGACCTTCCTTTTTAGAGCTGGGTATAGTTTGTTTCTCTGTGCCTCCAAATGAGTGGATCTTCCTTAAAGAAGGAAGAGACCCCTAGAATGAACTCACTAGCCCTCATTTTACAGAGAAGCTGATGTGAAAGGATAAAAACGGAACTTGGACTCCCCCCATGGCTGAGCAAGTCCCACACCACTCGGCCTCTGAACATCTTTGACACCCGTCACTGCAGTTCTGCTTTGCCTGAAAGAGTTCTCTGTATGCTGCAGGAGGTCTTGTCTTAGGAGGTGGTCAGGTTCCAAATACGATGAAAGACTTGGGCCAGGGACAAAGAAGATGCTGGAAAGAGTTCTCTCTGAAGAATTAGATGCGCTAATTTTCCACTGTCTGGGAAGTAGATAACCTGTAATGTAAGAAAAACAAAACAGCAAAAGATTTCAGGATTATAATATCTGACATTTTTTTTTCTTTTTTTTCTTTTTTTCTTTTTTTTGGAGCCAGGGATTGAACTCAGGGACACTCGGCCACTGAGCCACATCCCCAGCCCTATTTTGTATTTTATTTTCGAGACAGGGTCTCACTGAGTTGCTAAGGGCCTCGCTAAATTGCTGAGGCTGGCTTTGAACTCTCGATCCTCCTGACTCAGCCTCCCAAGTCGCTTAGATTACAGGCGTGTGCCACCATGCCCGGCTATCTGACATTTTTAAAAGTAAAATAATAAAAATAACATTTATTCTCACATCGTAACTTCAGTTCTATCCAAATGTGGGAACTTCCTCATTCGTGTGTAAGATAGTATTCATTGTCCCTGTATGGTCTTTGCAAATGTAGTGGAGAGAGGGGAGACAAAGAGATATAGTTGCTTTTTGATTTAGTGATTTCACTTGGAAATTTATCAACAGAAGCAAAAAGTTCTTAACTATGATAGCAACCCTAAATGTCTAATAACTAAGGTGTGGTTTAGAAAATAATGGTACATTAGTGCTATGGAACTCATGGCTTTAAAAATTTTTAATAACATTGCAAAAACATGAGGAAAAACATTTGATTCTCTAATACTTTGCTACTCAAAGTATGATCCCTGTTTAGGACTCTGGTTAGAAATGCAGTGTCTGTGGCCTCTCTACCAACTGAATCAGAATCTGCATTTTAACAAGTTTCCCAGGTAACTAAATGCACACTGAAGTTTGAGAATCATGCTCTAATGGGTAAGAGGTGTTACAATTATTCAAAAGAGTATATGTAATCAAGGATTGGAAGGTACTTTGCAACATAAAAATAATGGAAATGGAGATAATCCCTCCTACCCACACAAAGTACCTGGCCTGCTATAGGACCTCAGTAAATGGCCCTTTTAGATTTAGGGTTTTGTTGTTGTTGTTTTCATTTCTTAATGGTCTTTTTAAATCACATTGTGGAAAATAAATTAATACGTTGTGCTTCCTTTTGAGTCAGACATTAAAACGTTAATTCGTTGTTTTTTCTTCTTCAGCTGTCAGGAGTATACTTAATACTCAGTATAGTAATTCTTGAATATTTGTTTTCCTCTATGACTTTTATTTCCTATTTTATTAGGTTTTCTACTTGCTTCTTACAAATTTTTTTTTTTTCCTGAAAATAAGGGCCCAAATGATCATGACAACTTCTATAAACAATCTCTTCTTGTTTGCCAGGCTCCAAAACTAAATAAATGGGTTTAGGAAGCTAATCCCATGTCTATTTTGAAGTATTTCCTCTCCTGTTCTTTTCCACATCTCAAGACTCAGGTAAAACTCAGGCTTCCTATCTGACCCTACCACACCCCACTGAAGGTCTCAGGTGCCAAATAGCTCCCACATTGGTGGGCTGTTGTTCCTCTGTCCCAGGATGCATCACAGCAGCCCCTACAGCCCAACCCCATGAGTCATTCTGCCTAAGAATTCAACAAAAGAGCTGAAAGTCCCCAGCCCTTCAAAGGCATGCAGACCACCTTCCCATACAGTTACTCACCGACCCTTCAGCTGCTTTAGACTTCCTCTGTAATGAAAGAACAGTACGTATTTACAGCCAAGCCTTGATTTTAGAGTAAAAACAAATTACTCCATCTCCAAACTAGATCAGATCCCCCTCATTCACTCTCAAGAACGCTTGCACTTTTTTTGTACATAGCATTTATCAGTTTGCAATTCTGTACTGCATGATTGTCTCCCTTACCAGACTGTAATCTCCAATTTAGACTTTTTCACTCACCACTGTACTCCCAGTGCCTAAATATGTTGGTGGGTAACTGGAGCATGGTAGTTGTGATCGTTTGGGCAGAAGTGTGATATAAAAAGTAGAGATGTGGGTTGGGGCTGGGACTCAGTGGTCCAGTGCTTGTGCACATGTGAGGCACTGGGTTCAATCCTCAGCACCACGTAAATATACATCAACAAAGATATTGTGTCCATCTACAACTAAAAAATATTTTTCTTAAAAAGTAGAGATGCTAGAAAGACTGAAAGGGAAGAGAACTAATATTTATTAATCATTTATAATATACAGGCTTTGTGAGTGCTTTATGTATAGTATTGAATCCTCAGTACAATCCTGTTTATTAATATAATTCAGTAACATAAAATTTACTCATTTAAAGCCTACAACTCAGTGGTTTTTAGTATATTCACTAGCTCGTGCAACCATCATCACTGTCTAATCCTAAGGCATTTTCATCACCCTGAAAAAATGCTATGTCTGTCAGCAGTCACTCTCAATTCCTCCCTCTTCGCAACCCCAGGAAACTGCTAATCTGTTTTCTATCTGTATGGATTTGCCCATTCTGAACATTTTATATAAGTGGAATCAAACATATCCAAATGGAAGCCAGTCTTTTGTGTCTGGCTTTTCATTTAACAATGTTACCTGAAATGTTTTTAAGGATCATCCACATTGTAGCAGTTATCCTTCATTCCTTTTTAATATTCATCGTAATTGTATGGATAAACACATTTTGTTTATCCACTCATCAGGTGGGGGACATTTGGGTTTCCACTTTTTGGCCTATTATGGTGCTTTGAATATTTGCGTGCAAGGCTTTGTATGACCGTATGTATGTTTTCAGCTTTTTTTTTTTTGGAACCGGGGATTGAACTCAGGGACACTCGGCCACTGAGTCACATCCCCAGCCCTATTTTGTATTTTATTTAGATTCAGGGTCTCACTGAGTTGCTTAGGACCTTGCTAAGTTGCTGAGGCTGGCTTTGAACTCACGTTCCTCCTGCCTCAGCCCCCCAAATCGCTTGGATTACAGGCGTGCGCCACCACGCCCGGCTTGTTTTCACCTTTTTTAATGAATTTATTTTTATAGCTTTATTTTATTTATTAATTTTTATGTGGTGCTGAGGATTGAACCCAGTCTTGCCCATGCAAAACAAGCACCCTAACACTGAGCCACAACCCCAGTCCATGTTTTTAGTTTTCTTGTGTATACAACTAGGAGTGGAATTACTGGGTCATATGGTAACTACACCTAACCACTGGAGAAACTGCTAGACTGAACCATAGCAGGTGGGCCATTTACATTTTCACTAGCTGTGTCTACAGGTCCCAATTTCTTCACATGCTCACCAATACATTTTATTGTTCATCCTTTTATTATAACCCTGCTAGTAAATGTGAAGTATCTTATTGTGGTTTTGATTGACATTTTCTTAATAATTGATATTGTCTTTTTTATGTGCTAATTGCCATATATATATGGCAATTATGTGCTATTGTGCTATTGCTATATATATATACGCACACACTTTGTAGACTGTTTTTAAAATTGAGTTAAGGGCTGGGGATCTGGCTCAGTCATAGAATACATGCTTAGTATGCCAAAAGCCCTGTTTCAATCCCCAGCATCAAATTTTTTGAGTAATTTACCTTTTTGTTGTTGAGTTGTAGGAGTTTTTAATATACTCTGGGTAATACCTTTTTTTTTTTTCTTTTTTTTAACCAGGGATTGAACTCAGGGACACTCGGCCACTGAGCCATATCCCCAGCCCTATTTTGCATTTTATTTAGAGACAGGGTCTCACTGAGTTGCTTAGGGCCTCGCTAAGTTGCTGAGGCTGGCTTTGAACTCACGATCCTCCTGTCTCAGCCTCCCAAGTGCTGGGATTACAGGCGTGCACCACCACGCTCGGCTTGGTAATACCTTTTTAAGATTATTTCTCCCAATCTGTGGACTGTCTTTTCACATTGTTAAGGGTGTCCTTTGAATCACAAACATTTTAATTTTGATGAAGTCCAATTTACATATTGTTTCTTTGGTTGGTTATGCATCTGGTGTCATAGCTAAGAAACCATTACCAAATCCAAGTTCATGAAGATTTGTATCTATGTTTTCCTCTAGGATTTTTATAGTTTTATAATTTTATATCTTACTTTTAAGTCTTTGATCCATTTTGAGTTAATTTTTCATACATGTTGTGTGATAGGGATAGATATAGATGGAAACCTGGTTGTTCCAACACTATTTACTGGAAAGACTATTCTTTCTCCCATTGAACAGTCTTGACACCCTTGTTGAAAATCATTTGGCTATAAATGTTTGGATTTATTTCTAGACTCTTAATTCTGCTCCATTGAACTGAATGTCCCTCCTTATGCTGGTACCACACAGTCTTATTTATTGAAGCTGTGTAGCAAGTTTTCAAATTGTAACATCTGAATTCTTCAGCTTTGTTGTTCTTCAAAATTATTTTGACGATGCTGAGTCCTTGCATTTCCATAAGAATTTTAGGGTCTTTTTGTCAATTTCTGAAAAAAACAGATGAGATTCTGGTAGGGATTTCACAGAATCTGGAGATAAGTTTAGGGAATATTCTCATCTTAACAGTATTAAATCTTCTCATTCATGAACATGGTATGCACTTCCATTTTATTAGATACCTAGTTTTTTTCAACAATGTTTTAAAATTTTCATGCTCAAATCTTGCACTTCTTCTTTTAAGTTTATTCCTAAGTATTTTTTTCATATTATTTTAAGTTGTTTTCTTAATTTTGTTTTCAGATTGTTTGTTGCTAGTGCATATAAACACAATAGATTTTTGTAGGTTACTCTTCTATACTACAACATTGCTGAAATTGTGGTTAGCCCTAATAGTTTTTAGTGGATTATTTAGAATTTTCCATGTACAAGGTTATAACTTCTTTGAATTGAGATAGATGTTGTTGTTTGAGATAGTTTTATGTTTTCCTTTCCAAATGGATTTTTCAATTCTATTTTTCTTGCCTAACTGTCCTTGCTATAACCTCCAGTTCCACAGTAGTGACAAGAGCAGATATTTTTATCTTATTCCTGAGCACAATCTTTTCAAGTAAGTATATTCTTACTAGTAAGGAAAACCTTCCTCCTACCCCCATTGAAATTAGGATCAGATGAGGAAATGGAGGTTCAGAAAAGCTAGGTAGGGTTACACAACTAGTTTTCAATGGAGCCACTCAGTTCTGACTCTAAAGCCTGTACTTATACTCCTCTGACTCCTTAATCCCTGATTAGTTTCTGAGCAACTTCATCCTTGTGCAAGGCTTCATTTCTGCTTTCTTTATTTCATTCCACACAACAAAGGAAGTAGCAGAGAAGGGTTAATGTTCTCCTTTATGCTGGAAAGAACACAGCAGTAAAGTGACTTGGAAGAAGTAGGACTCAAACTAACTCTCCTAATCCCAATTTTGTGTTTTGGCAGAAGAAATAGGGACCTTCATTGTGTAGCTAGACATATACAGACATAGTATGTAGCTGTTTCCTCAAAAGTTTCAGAGAAAAGAATAAAACAAGACTTGAACAATAATGAGGGAAGTAAAATGTAGAGACAAAACCTGAAAAGACTGAGGACATGATGTGTGGGATATGAGAGGAGAGGGACAAGGAAGGAGAGGAAAATTTGACTAGTAAAGAAAATGTCAAGGGCTGGGGTTGTGGCTCAGTGGTAGAGCACTTGCCTAGCACATGTGAGGCATTGCGTTTGATCCTCAGCACCACAAGAAAATAAATTTAAAAAATAAAAGTCTTGTAACCATCTACAACTAAAAATATTTTTTAAAAAATAAAATGTCAAATGAACAAACCATGCCTTTATAAGAAAGTACTTTCAAGAGGATTTCTGTGAATAAAAGTGTTTCTTTAACTAAAAGACTCTCTTCTGAAAAAGAATTAAAATACATAGAATATATATATATTCATATATATAATATATATTCTGTGCACGTATCCAGACAGATTTCAGGGTGGCCCTGCCTGGGAGCTAAGAGCTATACAAAGTCCCTCCAACAGCTGCCACTGTGTTATCTCTGGAAAAGCCTCCATCACTGGAGAAAGTGCTGTGCAGACCTGCTAGAATTCCTAACTCCCACATTTCTTTACAGGGTTACTGTGAGAGCTAAATAAAAATGGTCTCTATGAACAAACCTTGTATCACTTTTGCACATGGAAGAGTACATACTAGCTCCATTTCCTTCTGCTTTATGATGCCCTCAAGGAACCCAGGCCCTAAGCATTCTCCTGACCTAGGAACTATAGAAGTCGACTGAAGAGTAAAGGAATCTCCCTCTTCTCTCTTCCTTGACCCAGATCTTTCTAGTAATTTGGGTACCTTTAATCATGTAATAGGCATGTGAACCTTGTTTCTTTCATGCCTGAAGAAGGATGAAATGTTTCAGATTACTTTGCTACAGAGAAGTGAGCCCCAGACTCAGGCAGAGAAGACCTCATTTTGGGGCTCCTCTTTGCTACTGTCTTTCTGTGAACCTCCAGGTGAGCCTCCCATGGGGTTTCAAGTTCCTCGTGTGGGAAGTGTCCTTGGTCATAGGGTACAGGGGAGTTTAGCCGCTTCTTCTAGCCCAGGTCAAAGGGTTGATGTGAAGACGACTCTGAGGAAAGAAAGGCTGCAGGGACTCCCTGAGGTACAACAGGTTCTAATAGGTGGCCACCCGCTAGGAATAGACGTTTCTGGATTCTCAGGGGTGTGAGACAGACCTTGCCCTCTGACTAGGAGATGACGTTTATACTCTGAAAAAGTTAGCCTCTCCATGCCAACAGGAGAGCTACACAAAGCGCCTCTAACAATTCCCAAGAGACAGGAGTACAGAGCACTCTAGGAAGGAGGAAGGCAATGGGAAGCAGTCAGGGCCCACCGGGGCCATCAGGGTCAGCTACCACTCGTAGGATTTGGATGAGAGAGTTGGAACAGGATAAACACTTGGAGAACCCCACGGCTGCCCCTGTGCAAGGGAGCTTGGGCTCCTGCCATCTACACTCCAGAAGCTGTTATATCAGTGCTCTTGCTGGGTTATTTTCAAAATATCCCAATCATGATAGTAGGAACATACCTCAACATTGTAAAGGCTATCTATGCTAAGCCCAAGGCCAACATCATTCTAAATGGAGAAAAACTGAAAGCATTCCCTCTGAAAACTGGAATAAGACAGGGATGCCCTCTTTCACCACTTCTATTCAACATAGTCCTTGAAAATCTAGCCAGAGCAATTAGATAGATAGAAATTAAAGGAGGGTAGCTCAGTTGGTAGAATGCTTGCCCGGTAAGCACAAGGCCCTGGGTTCAATCCCCAGCACTGCAAAAAAAAATAAATAAATAAAAAATAAAAAATAAAAAAAGAAAAGAAAAAGAAATTAAAGGGATATGAACAGAAAAAGAAGAACTCAAAACTCAAACTATCACTATATAATGCAAAGTAAAGGATCAGCAAAGTAGCATAATCAATACCCATAAATCTAATGCATTCCTATACATCAGTGATTAATCCTCTGAAAGAGAAATTAGGAAAACTACCCCATTCACAATCGTCTAAAAAAAAAAAATAGTAAAATACTTGGGAATCAATCTAACAAAAGAGGTGAAAGACCTCTACAGTGAAAACTACAGAACACTAAAGAAAGAAATTAAAGAAGACCTTAGAAGATGGAAAGACCTCCCATGTCCTAGATAGGCAGAATTAATATTGTCAAAATAACCCTAGTAAAGGCATGATATAAATTTATAGCAATTCCTATTAAAATCCAAATGGCATTTTTCATTTGAACTAGAAAAAGCAATCGTGAAATTCACTTGTAAAAATATGAGACCTGGGATAGCCAAAGCAATCCTTAGCAAGAAGTGTGAAGAAGGAGGCATCACAATACCAGACCTTAAACTGTACCACAGAGCTACAGTAACAAAAACAGCATGGTATCAGCACCAAAATAGACAGGTAGACCAATGGTACAGAATAGAAGACACAGAGAAAACCCCACATAAATACAGTTATCTCATATTAGAAAAAGGTGCCAAGAAGTTACATTGGAGAAAAGATAGCCTCTTCAACAAATGATGCTAGGAAAACTGAAAATCCATATGTAGAAAAATTAAATTAAACCCTATTTCTCACCGTGCACAAAACACAACTCAAAGTGAATCAAGGACCTAGAAATTAGGCCACAGACCCAGGACTTAATAAAAGAAAAAGCAGGCCCAAATCTTCATCAGTTCTGCTTAGAAAACTTGAAATGGAACCACCATTTGACCCAGATATCCCACTCCTCAGTCTATACCCAAAGGACTTAAAATCAGCATAATACAATGATGCAGTCACATCAATGTTTATAGCAGCCCAATTCACAATAGCTAAACTGTGGAGCCAATGTAGATGCCCTTCAAAAGATGAATGGATAAAGAAACAGTGGTAGATATATACAGTGGAATATTACTCGGCCTTAAAAGGGAATAAAATTATGGCATTTACAGGTAAATGGATGGAGTTGGAGAATACCATGCTAAGCGAAATAAACCAATCCCAAACAACCCAAGGCCAAATGTTTTCTCTGATATGTGGATGCTGATCCATGATGGCAGGGAGAAAGGGAAGAATGGAGGAACTTTGGATTGGGCAGAGGGGAGGGTGGGAAGGGGAAGAGACATGGGGGTGGGAAAGATGGTGGAATGAGACAGACATCATTACCCTAGGTACATCTGTGATTGCACGAATGGTGTGACTCTACA
This sequence comes from Glaucomys volans, assembly GCA_020662805.1. NCBI lineage: Eukaryota > Metazoa > Chordata > Mammalia > Rodentia > Sciuridae > Glaucomys > Glaucomys volans. The sequence goes on from JAJEJO010001062.1 coordinate 178,073, forward strand.
TCGTGTACAACCAGAGAAATGGAAAGCTGTGCTCCATTTCTGTACAATGAATCATAATGAATTCTGCTGTCATGCATAACTAAATAGAATGAATAAAAACAAAAATTAAAAAATATCCCAAGAATTTGCCTTCCTCCTCCTCTTCCAGCAACTCATTCCCTCTGCTTATGTCTGCAGGCTGGATTAGGGCTCTCTCCCCGGGACCCTGAGAGTGCAGAGGAACAGGAGACACCACTGTGTCAAGACAGCCCTGCTACATGGGTCTCCTGTGGCCCCCTTGCCTGCCAGCTTCCAGTCTTCCACTGACTTCTCCTCAAGGGGGACTCGGGCTGTGTCTGTCTGCCCACCTAGGATCCCCAGGCAGGGGACATCACTGTGGAGAAGGCTAAGTTACCTTTTCCATCTGCCTTGTAGTCATCAGGGAGGAGCTTGTCCTGCCGGTAGCCCAACACAAAAGCCAAGAAGGAGAGAATGAGGGCGTCGCCGATGCTGAGGATGGCCAGCATGAAGGCCCAGCGGATGGTGCAGTGGCCCAGAGTGTACTTGCCTGTCTGCTCCCCACACATGCGTCGCACCTCGCTTGAGTCCCAGCCATCTGGGTAGACTAGGCAGCCAATCATTAAACCTGTGGCTGAAGGGACAAAAAAGGGTGAAGATGGTGTCAGGTTGGGGGTGCCAGCCCACTACCTCCCGCCTTGAACTGCTCTTATCTTGTCACCTCCCTTGTCCTTGCATTAGCCTTGAAGGAACTTGAGGCAACTCCTACCATTCTTGTAAAACAAGTGAAAAAACTGAGGCTCCAAAATCTAAAGCAGCCTTGGGTTCAATCCCTGATAAAAAAAAA
>JAJEJO010001062.1:179016-192605 GCA_020662805.1 Glaucomys volans
AAAAAAAAAAAAAAAAAAAAAAAAAAAAAAAAAAAAATCTTATTCCAGTCCAGAGAATTTATCAGTCCTAAGATCTATATTGTTCATATTTCAACATCTCTGAAATAAGTATAATAAGAAGGCATTAGGTCATAGTTTTGATTAGTAGTATATAATGTGTCCTACAACTCAGATATCTTAGATTCAGTGACTATTCAGTGACTACAAGAAGGCTTTCCAAGCCCTAACCCATGCATTCTTCATGAACCTTCCATGTAAGTAAACAGGTTCCTCCTCCCCCTTACCTAGTAGAGCACAGTGCAGTTTTCCACACTTGCCTGAATTTAGAATTCCCTGGAATATTCATTTTAAGTGCTGACACCCAGGTCAAGGTTGGGCTCAGGAATCCCTGTTTTTAGACGAACCGTTCCAGGCAATTATCTCAATAGGAGAGGTGGGAAACACTAGACCAGACTGCTTGGATTTCAAGCCTGACTTTTTTTTTGCTAACTAGCTGTGTGACTTGAAGCAAGCTGCTTAAACTTTCTTTGCCTGAGTTTCCTCATCTGTAAAATGGAGATAATATTGCTTGAATGTTGGGGTTATAGCAAGCTTAAAATTGGTTAATAATGGAAAGGAACTTAGTGCCAGGCTTACCCATGCGGCATTCCATGAGGGTTAGCTACTGGGCACGGCTCCTCAGTGTCCTACTGACTTGGCATGTTCAGCTAAAAATTCTATTTTCCCCTCCTTCCCTGGATTACTTCCATACCCTCCCATGAAACCACCCCTCCCACCTTAGCTTCAATAGGTGAAGCACAGACAGGTGACATAGTCCTGGAATGTGACCAGGGTGATCCCAACCACAACTGCTGCTTTCCCACTTTTGGCCCTCTCCACAAGCCAGGGGCCCCCTCGTCCCCAGACTGTACCCTACCCAGAAGCTGCTCAGAGAAATGTCTCACAGGAGAAAATTTCCCTGGATCCAGCTTGTTCTTAGAAGGAAAGTCAGTGGATCAACATAATGTAAAGACCAGGGTCCCACCTTCCCACCTAAATATGTCAACCTACTTTTTTTTTTTTTTTTTTTTTTTTAACCAGGGATTGAACTCAGGGACACTCGGTCACTGAGCCACATCCCCAGCCCTATTTTGTATTTTATTTAGAGACAGGGTCTCACTGAGTTGCTAAGGGCCTCGCTAAGTTGCTGAGGCTGGCTTTGAACTCGTGATCCTCCTGCCTCAGCCTCCCAAGTCGCTTGTATTACAGGCGTGCGCCACCGCGCCTGGCTCAACCTACTTTTGATTTTTTTATAGGAGGAACTAATTTATACAACTCTTATATGGATCACGTGTAAGACAAAAATTCTGTGAAGTAGGCCAGATATTAATATCCCCCTTTTACAGATTAGAAAACTGAGGTCTCAGAGAAATGAGGCAGCTTGCTCAGTCACCCAGCTGTAGTACTTCCTTCTGACTTTCCTGACTTCATTTTTTTTTTTTTTTTTGTACTGGGGATTGAATCCAGGGTGCTCAACCACTGAGCCACATCCCAGTCCTTTTTATTTATTTATTGTTTTAATTTGAGACAGGGTCTCACTAAGTTACCTAGGGCCTTGCTAAGTTGCTGAGACTGGCTTTGAATCCAAGATCCTCCTGCCTTGGCCTCCTGAGTCACTGGGATTACAGGCATGTGCCACCAAACCAGCCTGACTTCAAAATTCATTCCCTCCACCCTAGATGGTAACATCTCTCCAAAGGGCTGAATGTATTTAGTGGTGATATTTCAGACTTCTTGACAAACTGAGAAGTTTTTCAGGAAGACACTTAGGGTGAGGGAGGGGGAACCCTTCCACAGCATTTTGGTAAAACAAGTAGCCAGGTCCTTCCCCACTTGGTAAGAGACCAGTCCTTTGGTGGTTGGCATGGCCTCTTTTTAAGCAGCATTCTACAAATGCCAATGCATTGGTGAATGAAGAAAGAAGCTGCCCTCTTAGACTGCTCATTCTCCCCAAAACTCTTCCCCATGACCCCATTTCCCTTCCATGGAATCCTCTATGGGGGCTCTGAAAAAGAACCTAGGGCCTCTGACTTGGGAGCAGGTTGTCGTTACTGTGGATGGGTGGGTTGCCCCTGGTTCTGTGTATAGTTGGCAGGTTACCCCATTTGTGGTGTCTCAGAGCTCTCAATAGAGGCCAGCCTAGTATTCTCAGACCAGTTTACTCACCCTTTCTGACTCTCATTCTATTCTATAAAATAAAAAGAGTAATAACTGACTCATAGCAGGGTTGTGAGGACTAAGTGTAATCATATATAGAAAGCACTAGTGTCTGGTACATGGGAAGTGGCCAATGATGTTAATTGTCGCTATTGTTATTGGCAATTCCTTCTGATGGAAGCCACATTGCAGGATGTAGGTACCATAAGAGATGTTCACAAATATTCCAGGTACAAGGTAGGATTGCACTTCCTTGCCCCACTCCCTTGAGGTTAGGCAAAGCCACATGAATTCCTTTGATCAATAAGTGAGCAGAAATGTGTGCACTTCTAAGCCACAGCATTGAACTGCTCCTCTTTCCCTCTGCAATTAAAATAGGCAATGACAACTGATGCTCTTCCAACCTGGGGTTCAAAAGGAGAAAAGAACAATAAGACTAGAGCCCCCAACTGATCCTCATGGGCCAGTACCATAACCAAAGAAAAAATCTTTGTTTCAAGCCACTGAGATTTGGGGTTATTACTGTAACATCACTTCTTATCTGACTGAAGAGGTTGTTTTCTGTTTTTCACATTTACAGAGCACCTACCAAGTGCTAGGCACTGTGCAACGTGTTTTGCATGCATTATATCATTCCACCCTCACAGGAACCCCATCAAAAGGGGTACTGTTGTTGCATTCTGTGGATGAGTACAATGGACTGAATGTTTGTGTCCCAAAGATTCATGTATTAAAATTTTAACGCCCAATGTATTACAAGGTGGGGCTTTGGGGAAGTAATTAGGTCATGAGGATGGAACCATCATGAATGGGATTAGTGCCCTTACAAAGGGGACCCAGAGAACCTTCTTGCCCTCTTTTCACTTTTGAGGACACAGCACAAAGTTAGCAATCTGCAAATGGAAGAAGGCTCTCACCAGAACTGGACTGTGCTGGCACCCTGATCTTAGATATCTAAACTCCTAAACTGTGATCAAAAAATTTCTGTTGATTAAGCCCCTTGATCTCAGATGATTTGTTACAGCAGCCCAAATTGACTAAGACATGAGCTTACCAAGACCCGGGGAAGACAATCGACTTGCCTGCGGTTTTAGGAGCTGGGACCACACTCAGCCCACATCTGGCCTCCTGGCCTCCAGATGCTCAACTAATACTATTAAGCTTACAGCCCCACATTGCCTCATTTACCAGTTCTTTTCACCCTGCCCTAACCCTTCCCTGCTCCCAGGTTTTGTGGGCAAAGTTAAGCTAACTTGTTTAGGCTTCTGTAAACTAATGCGTCTCCCAGCTGCTTGCTGTGGGGCACACCCCTTCCTATGGCCCTCTCTTTGGCTCACCCTCCCTACTCCAACACAGCAGAATGGAACATGATACCATCTTTGCCTTCTCCGAACCTAAATGTTTCATGGGATTGCACCTGGCCACCTCTGCTATCAGTGTCACAAGTTCTGTGACCCAGACAGGGTCTGACTCAAATGGCCTGCTGGCACCTCCCCCACCCAGGCCTTCCTGGCACTGCTCAGCGTATGGCACCTGTAGCAGATGTTGGGGTGAGGGGTGGACAGCACTGAGAATAAGAGAGGAATGGTATGTCTCCAGTATTTCATGGAGAACCAGCTGGCAGGCACATCAGAGTCCATTTTGTCCTCTTTGGCACAAAACTGCTACATCTTCAGCTCTTTCTTTCCATCTTTCCTTCCTTCTTTCTTTTTTCTTCAATACTGGGGATTAACCCCGGGGGCACTCTACCATGGAGCTGCATCCTTTTTTATTTTGAGACAGGGTCTCATTAAGTTGCCGAAGTTGGCCTCGAACTTGTGATCCTCCTGCCTCAGCCTTCCAAGTCCCTGGGATTGTAGGCACATGCCACCATAGCTGGCTTCCCCCTCTTTCTTGATATGGCCACCCTCTATCCTTGTCCCCACTACCCACCAAATCTTGCCTCACTCCTACCCCAGCCTCTCCCTTATCATACAGAGAGACAACGGAGAGGGAGAGAGTGGGGATGTCTAGGGGGAGGTTCTGAAGTCAGGTTAGTGGCCTCAGTACAAGACTGAGAATCAAGTCCATCCCTCACTTCTATGCACCCAAAGACAAGTTGCCTACTAGCAGCCTTATCTGTTAAGTGGAAAAATATTCACCTCCTTGGTTGTGATGAGGCTCTTCCAGATGAAATATGTGAAAGTATTTTGTAAATCATATTACTTATGTGAATATGAGTCTCAAAAAGAATGTCTTTAGAGTATATCTAGTTTCTTGGGACTTGATGCTTTAATTCTCCTAGGTTCTCAGTTGCCAGCTGATTGCCAAGTTTGACCTTCCCTCTCAGACCCAGATTCCTCATATGCATTTGCTGGTAGGGTACAGCTCTCTGGGGTCCCCTCCAACTCTGCAGTCTTAAGTCTATGTATTTGGTGGTCTGGGATTCAGATTCCTTTTTCATTTTTTTTTTTCCTGAGATAAAACCACGTCCCGTTCTAACCAAAACTGTTGAGAGTTCTACTCTAGTCTGCAGTCCTACCACTGTTCCTGGACACCTCCCAGCATGGACAGTCTGTCCTTGGAATGGACAGGGATGAAGGGACCAAAGGCTGCAGACAAGATCTTGGTCCATCTCTTCCTGGGCTCTAGAGGAGAAAAAGATCAGGTGACCCAGAGGAAAAAAGTACCAAGAGGCCTCCTGCATGGGCCAGGAATGGAAGTCCTTGCCTCAGGTCACCACAAGTGGCTGCCTATCTCATAGAGGGTTTGTTGTTATTGTGTTGTTGTTTTGGTATCGGAGATTGAACCCAGGGGTGTTTAACCACTGAACCACGATCCCAGCCCCTTTGTTGTATTTTTATTTAGAAACTGGGTCTGCCTGAGTTGCTTAGGACCTCACTAAGTTGCTGAGGCTGGCTTTGAACTCTTGATCCTCCTACCTCAGCCTTCTAAGCTGCTGGGATTATAGACTTGCACCACTGCACCCAGCTAATTCTCATAGTTTTAAAAGACCCAGGACAGCCTCCCTCCACCTCACAAAATATTGCTCCATTTGCTGCCTCGAGTATGGAATCCTATACTGAGGGAACAAAGACTCACTGCACAATAAAAGAGGGGAGTTTAGATGCAAGTGTCTAAGGGAGAGGTCATACATAGTGTAATAGTTACACTCCAAAATAAATGGCTGGGGGCTGGGGATGTAGCTCAGTTGGTAGAGTGCCTGCCTCACAAGCACAAGTCCCTGGGTTCAGTCCCCAGCATTGCCAAAAAAATAAAAAATAAATGACTGACCTTAGAAACCTCCATCAGTGTTGTCTGGGGTTGGAGAGAGGGCAGGGATGTGGGCACTGATAAAGGAGAAGGAACAAATGCCCAGAAGTGAGAGATGAGGGCATCTGGAATAGTGATCAGCATCACTATTTTGCTCCAGGGTTGAGACCTGTTCCCACAGAGCGGACAGTGGAAGCTTCCTTCTTTCTTCCTCCCAGAGCTGCAATAACCTCTCAAAGTATGGTGGCCTGGGAGTCAGGACACCTGAGTTCTTTTACCAGGAGCTGTGTGTTCTTGCTCAACATGAGATTGAAAAGTTTGGTCTCTGAACTCCTTTTTGCTTCAGTCATTACGATTCCTTACTCAGAATCTAAGCAGAGCATTAAGTAGAAGACCTAGAGCCTCCACAGAGGGTGGGACGATGTAGCCATACCTGTGGTCTGCCCTCCCATCAACCCTGCTCACCTGCTGCCAGCTGCATCCATGCACAGATCTTGTAGACAGTGGCCGAGTTGCAGATGAAGAACAGACTGAAACAGATGATGGAGCCAATGATAAGAAACATGGCCAAGGCCACGAAGAACATGGCCGTCTTGAAGGCTCTGGAGGGGATGGAGGAGAAGTCCAGAGGGCCACCCTTGCAGATGAGCTCAGAAGACAGTACGTTGCCCACGCAGTAAGAGAAAAGGCCGAAGTAGCCTGCCTGTGGCGTATTTACGCTGTCGCCGATCCAGTAGGGCTGGATAAAGAGGGCCATGACCAGCACGGAAAAGCAGATGGTGAGCGTGCCCCACATCACACCGACAGCCCGCGAATTCCGCACATAGTTGGTATGGTAGATCTTGGCTGCCTCCTGGGCGGGCAGCAACTTCACCATGGTGAAGGCAGCAGGCCTTGGACTGGGGACCTAGGGGCTGCCAGTCTAAGGCTCTGTGGATCGAGGCCCAGAAGTGAGTCACTCCTCAGCCGGGCTTGGGGAGGAGACTGAGGTCGGGGCACAAGGTGAGAATCCTTCCAACTTAGGGGGGAAGAGGTTTAACAGGGCAAGGACAGCCCTGGCTTCCTCAGGTGAGGCTTGCAGAGTGCCTGTGTCTGCTCTAACAGGCCTATCTCCGATCTCCTGCCTCCTCTCAAGCCCTCCCAGGTCTCGGAGGTCTGCTGGCGCCACCCTGTCCCCGCCCATTTGCCAGTTCAGAGCTCCAGAGAGCCCCGCCCCCTGGGCCGGGCCGTGCCCCGCCTTCCTCCCTCGGCGGAGAGCGTCTTTCAGCACCGCGGCCAGCGCCCCGAGGCTCCGAGAGGGGCGGGGCCGAGCCGGGGGCGGGGCCGACTCGGCAGTGGTGGAGCCTGGAGCCGTCCGACCCCTGTGCGCCCCCAGCGCGGAACTGGGTCCGCTCTTCACCCTCCCGTAAGCGACAAGAATTGGGAGGGCGGGGCTGTGCTACCGCGTCCCTCGGTTCAGTTCCAATCGCAAAGCCACATCCCTTACAAAAAGCACCGACCACACACTACCCTCCCGGGTCTGGCTCCCCAGTCGCCCTCCCGGAATCCCCAACCCCCACCGCCAGAGGTCAGCAAAAGCTTTCCTGATTGGGTTTTTTGGTCCCTATCATTCAGTCAACATTGGAAAGAGCCTAGTTACTATGTATTAGGCTTGTGTTGGAGGGTAACTCCTAAGCAAAAGCCACAGAGATAAAAAGACAGGAACCTACCCTCAAGGGCAGTGAGACGCGCACACCGATAATGTATGTAATGTGTATGACTGTACCACACGCAGACGGATAACAGAAGCGACTATACAGTGCAGCAGAGAGCATTCTTCACGAGCCTTCTCAGACCTTAACATATGCTCTTTGTTCAGTGCAATGCCTTTCTCCCTTGTTTATATATTATTTTGTATGTATATTTATATGTATACTTGTATATTTTATGTATTTCCCTTTTTCCATTTTATTTTTTAAAAAATATTTTTAGATGGTGACAGACCTTTATTTTATTCACTTATTTATATGTGGTGCTGAGAATCGAACCCAGTGCCTCACACATGCTAGGCAAGTGCTCTACCACTGAACCACAACTCCAGCCCTCCTTCCTCCATTTTAAAAACATATATTTCTCTTGATTTTATAGGTAACTACATGGCTAGTGTAGAGAACTAGGAAAATTTAGGAAAGTATATGTGAAAAAATAAAAATCCTTCATAACCCCCACATGAGGAGCTCAGAAAAGCTAAGGCCATCTTTAAAACACGAACTTGAGCTTTAGGTCCACCTGGATTTGAATCAGTCACTTGCTAGTTGACTTAACATCCATAGATTTAACCTTCCTGAGTCTCAGTTTTTTCATCTCTAAAACAGGGAGGATGGTTGTACCCATCATGGAAGGGTTAGGTAACTGTAAAATGTTTAGTCCAGGGTATCACATAAAAAAGTGCTAAAAAATGTTGGTGATTATTATCATGCTAACATGGTGCATTTCCCTCCTGCATGTACTGCTTCACACGGTTAGGTGATAATGTATATACAACTTTTGTGTGTGTGTGTGTGTGTGTGTGTGTGGTGCTGGGGATTGAACCCAGGGCCTTGTGCTTGCGAGGCAGGCACTCTACCAACTGAGCTATATCCCCAGCCCTATATACAACTTTATATACAATTTTTTTTCACTTAGCATTACACCATATAACATTTTGCCATATTACTTTTTTTCCAAAACTTATTATTTTAATACTTGTGCAATGATGTAATGTTAGTACATACCATAATTATCTAATCATTTCCCCTTCAGTGTGTTTTGGCAGTTTCTACTTTATCTCTATTCAAAACAACTCTGCCTTGAACATATTTGTGTTATTTCCCATATATTTCCTCTTTCTCTTAAATCTCTTCTTTGGTTTCGTGACCATCTTCAGCATCAGACTGAAAGTTCATCAAGGTCACCACTTGCATCTCCACCATCAGACTGGGAGCTTCTCCAGAGCAGGGACTGAGTCTTTCCTCATTCAGAAAAACTCTTAGGGAGAATACCCCTTGTTTGATCTTCCAGGCCCACCTTTCCCCTGCCTCCCTTGCTTCCTGAGGTTCTGGGGAGTCAGTCAAGCCCGAGGCATGCAGACCCTGAGTACTGATCTGAATGACTGATCCAAGCTGGGTTATCGGTCTTTCAATAGGAAATCTGAATTGGTGGTGGATGGGCATGAGGAGAAAAACAGTGTTGCTTTGTTGGACCTTGGTGACATCCTCAAGAAACAATCCATGAGCTTTTACTACAGGGCCTCAGCGCCATCCTGATGCCGTGCCACCTAAGACAGGCTGTCCTGTTCCTTCTTCAGCTCTGTGATTCGGCTAGTATCAATCCATTTCTTTCCATTTTGCTTTCATTAGCCAGAGCAGGTTTTGACTGTTGTCACCAAAGAGCCTTATCTGATCCAAATATTGGCAGCAGAAAGGGAATTTCATGCCTAGACAACAGGCTCTGTGACTTCTGTTTATGTTCAAACTGGGAAAATAGCAGGCCACAATGAACAGAGGTGAAGCAGCTAATCAAATCATCAGCTGTGAACACCAGGACCATGTGTCCTCTAGGGTCAAGTTCTGAGAACTGAATGACTTTTGCCCCACACAGGTGGAAAGGACTGAAGAAATCAAGAACACTGGATGAAGTTGCTACTTACAATGGCCTTGACTAACGTCAAACCAGATAAGCTCAAATGTCTAGATTATTGATTTAAGAAATAAAATGAAACTCAAGACCTTTATACAGTGTGGCTCAAAGAATCTGCTAGGACTTATTGCTACAAAATATAGGATCATTAAAGTAAGATCCAGGGGTATGAGGGTGCTCAACTGCAAGGCCTCAAACCCATCCCATGGTCCTAGATCAGTAGACCATATCACCTCAGGAACCGGCAGACCCTTGCCCTAAAAGCTAATGTACTAACAAGCTCTGGGATCACAAGTGTGCTTCATTATGTCCATGTGCCTCTAATAATAACACTTGTCATTGGATTGAAGACCCACCTAGATCTCCATTTTGAAAAATCCTTAATTTACTTAACATCTGAAAAGAATATTTTTCCACAAAAGATAATGTTCACGGGTTCTTGGGATTAGGATGTGGATTTTTCCCAGGCCCTGATTCTTGGGCTAAAAGTTAATGTACTAAGAAGATCTAGTCCAAAGCCTCTGACACTCAAAAGAATAAATCCAAAACAGTATTATGTCCCAAGGGGGAGTTGTAGAAATTTGTCACTTGCAATGACTTGAAAGATGGGTGTGTGCGTGTGTGTGACTCTATCTCTAATGAATGTTTGCCACATTATTTGGTCTTGTTTTTGGCTGACCTGCATCTCACTCCCTTCTTATTTGGGGGTGATACTCTGCTGGAGGAGACTCCTGGCAGTACCTCTCCTTCACTGTGGAAGCTGAAAGGGCCAGCTCCCCCTTCCCCTGCCTGCTCTAGAGAGAGCTCTGCTGGCAGGCTGGCAGGTAGAAGAGGCCACTGCAGCGTGATATCCCCACTTGGGAAGCCCTTGGGACTTCAGGGAAGAGAAATCTACATGGAGCACAGAATTTACAACCCCTGAAAGATTCACATCCTGTTCCCAAGAACCTGTGAACATTATCTTTTTTGGAAAAATATTCTTTTTTTTGGAACTGGGGATTGAACTCAGGGGCACCCGGCCACTAAGCCACATCCCCAGCCCTTTTTGTATTTTATTTAGAGACAGGGTCTCACTGAGTTGCTTAGGGCCTCGCTAAGTTGCTGAGGCTGGCTTTGAACTCTCAATCCTCCTGCCTCAGCCTCCTGAGTCGCTGGGATTACAGGCGTGGGCCACCACGCCCAGCTGGAAAAATATTCTTTGCAGATGTAAGTAAATTAAGGATTTTTCAAAATGGAAATCTAACAAGATGATCTAAGTGGGTCCTAAATTCAATGACAAGTGTTCTTTTTTAAAATTTGTTCTTATTAGTTATACATGACAGTAGAATGTATTTTGGCAAATTATTCTATAATAAGAATAAGTATAACTTATTCTGTTTAGGATCCCATTCTTGTGGTTGTGCATGATGTGGAGTTCCCCTGGTCGTGTATTCAAATACAAAGCTAGGAAAGTTATGTACGATTCATTCTACTGTCCCCTCTCCCTTCCCTTCAATCCCCTTTGAATGACAGGTGTTCTTATTACACATGAAGCCTGGCATGGTGGCGCACACTTGGAATCCCAGCAACTTGGGAGGCTGAGGAAAGAGGATTATAAGTTCAAGGCCAGCCTCAGCAAGATCCTGCCTCAAAAATGAAATTAACAACCATAACGACAACAATAACAGCTGGGGATGTAGCTCAGTGGTACAGCAGCTCTGGACTCAATTCCCAGTGCCACCAAAAGAGAGAGAGACAGACAGATAGATATTAAAGGAGATGACAGAGAGAAAAAATGGTGACATGACCACAGAGACAGATTGAGGAGTTGTGGCCATAGCCAAGGAAACCGGCAACCACCCAAAAAAAAAGAAGAGGCAGGGACTGAGGGTGTAGCTCATTGGTGGAGCACACGCATAGCATGTGCAAGACCTGGGCTCAATCCACAGCACCAAAAGGGGGATGAGCAGGAAGAAGAGGAGGAGAAAAAAGGAGAGTAACAGAGTGAATTCTTCCTCACATCCTCCGTGAAGACCTGCCAACACCTTTATTCTACTATTAGCCTCCAAAATTGTGAGAGAATAAACTTCTGTTGTTCCAAGCCCCATGTTTGGGGTAATTTGTTATGGCGACCTCAGGAAACTAATACACCACCTACTCAGTAAGGAAAAAGGGCCTGACACACACAGGACAGCATTTTGTAGGCAGTGACTTATGGACCTTCTAGATGATCAGCATCTAGGATGGAGTAAATTTGGAAGATTCGATTGAAAAGGGAGTGTGTGGTTGGAGCCCTAAGAATAGGGTGGAACTAGAGAGTTACATGGGTCTTATGGGAACGTTTTCTAGGGGACTGATACAGCAGAGGAGGCTTTCACAGGCTCCCAACAACACCAACAAACCTTGCGCCCCCTGGTAAGACATCCATAACTCTCAAAACTCAGTAATAAGCCGGGCATGGTGGCGTACACCTGTAATCCAAGTGACTCAGGAGGCTGAGGCAGGAGGATCATGAGTTCAAAGCCAGCCTCAGCAACTTAGCGAGGCCCTAAGCAACTCAGTGAGACCCTGTCTCTAAATAAAATACAAAATAGGGCTGGGGATGTGGCTCAGTGGCCGAGTGCCCCTGAGTTCAATCCCTGGTTCCAAAAAAAATTAAAAAAAAAAAAACTCAGTAATAAGAAAACGAACATCCCAGTTTTAATAATGGATAGAAGATTTGAACAAACACATCAAAGAAGGTACATGGGTGGCAAATATGACAAAATGTTCAACATCAGTAGTCAGTGGAAGATGCACATTAAACAAGGACACAGCAATATACCCTGTTAGAAAGGCTAAGTTAAAAAGAAAAGAAAAACCTAATAATACCAATACAGTGAGGGTGTGAAGGAACCAGAATGAATATATTGCTGGTGGAATGCATATTGGTTCGGCCACTTTGGAGATCTCTTAGACAGACTCTCCTAAAAACCCAGACAAATTTTTGCCATACGACCCAGCATCTCACTGCTAGATACTTATCCAGAGAAATGAAAACTTGTGTTCTCACAAAAACCTGTAAGTGTAAGCCTGGCACAGGCGCATGCCTGTAATCCCAGTGGCTCAGGAGGCCAAGGCAGGAGGATATCGAGTTCAAAGCCAGTCTCAGCAACAGCGAGGCCCTAAGCAACTCAGTAAGACCTTGTTTCTAGATAAAATACAAAAAAGGGCTGGAGATATGGCTCAATAGTTGAGTGCCCCTGAGTTCAATCCCTGGAACAACAACAACAACAAAAAATGAGGGGCTAAATTGGTAAACAGTTTGCCTTGCACACACAAGGCCCTGGGGTTCAATCCCCAGCACCACACACACACACACACACACACACACACCACAAAAACAAACAAAAAAAACTGTAATTGTGCACACATTAATATGTGCAGTAGCTTTCTTCATGATTGCCCAAATCCTTTTATTTAATTCTTTTTTTAAAAAAATTTTTCATAATTGCAGATGGGCAGAATGCCTCTATTTTATTTGTTTCTTTTATGTGGTGCTAAGGATCAAACCCAGTGCCTCACAGGTGCTAGGCTAGGGTTCTGCCACTGAGCTACAGCCCCAGCCCCATGATTTCCCAAATCTTCTGAGAAATAACACAAAGTTTCTTCAACTGGCCAGTGGATAAACACATTGTGGTTCCATCCATACAATGGAGTATTCCTGGGTGATTCAAAGAAACAAACTTGGGCTGGCCATGTAGCTCATTGGAAGAGCTCATGCTTAGCAGGTGGTTGGGCCCGTTCAATCCCCAGCACCAAAAGACCACAATTGTTTTTTCTTCAAGGAGAAAAAAAACGTTCACATCTGCATCAACATGCATGAACTACAAATGCAATATGCTGAGTAAAAGAAGCCAAACCACCACCATAAAAGAAAAAAAAAGTACATGCCATGTAATTACATACGGAGGATGTCAAACTATGAGGAAAGAAAAGGAATGTGTAGTTTCTTGGATCTGGTGGGCACGGATTATTACAAAGAGGTGGTGTGAGGGGATATTTGAGAAGGTAGAAGGGCTCTGTGATTACATGACTGCATTTGTCAAAACTCAGATATGGATACTAAAAAGGGTGAATTTTATGATATTAATTATTATTAAGTAATAATATTAAAAAGAGGGATTGCTGTTGTTGACAGGGTCTCCAATCCTGATTCTTAAGCGGGAATAGGATGCCAATGTACAGAGGCAGCAGGAGTAATGTGCGAAACTCAGGAAGTGCCTGCACTGACTCTTGTACTGCCAGAGCAAAATTAATGGAAGAAAGAAAATAATTCAGTAACGCCGGGCGTGGTGGCGCACGCCTGTAATCCAAGCGACTTGGGAGGCTGAGGCAGGAGGATCGCAAGTTCAAAGCTAGCCTCAGCAGCTTAGCGAGGCCCTAAGCCACTCAGTGAGACCCTGTCTCTAAATAAAATACAAAATAGGGCTGGGGATGTGGCTCAGTGGCCGAGTGTCCCTTTC